>JAYKKI010000040.1:10805000-11127500 GCA_039881145.1 Druceiella hillmani
AAGGAATGAAAGCTGCAATTGTTTTAATACATGATTTACGTACATTTTTTTATGCATAAATACATTCACAGATAGAGAGCAGTAAACAGAATATTTTAAACACATGACTGCATATTGTCTATATTTTATTAATTTATATGTAATGTTATTTATGTTTAATAACTTTATTACATTTTAGTCAAGTCACTTTCATGTATTTAAACAATGCTATATAGTTTTTCCTTAACATAAAAAACAAAAACGAAAGTCGTATTAAACTTTTGTAAATGCGACTTTCATGTTTACAAAAGTATAATACGATTTTCGTTTTTGTTTATATGACGTAATTTATGTACACAGTTATCTAATGCTTGTGTGGTTGATGTTCAATAAAAAAACTTATGATTAACTGAAGTCATACTAGCTATCCAAATAAAACATACATTAAAGTGTCTGCACAACAATGCAAACAACTTGCTGGAGACACTTTCAGTATGTACCACTAGGCGATCGTAACGTACAAAATGCTCACTGCATCATTCCACTTGGCGACTGCAGTTGTGATAAAATCATCATTACATTTATATTATAGTTCACGACAACTTCGATCCCATGTTGGTCCATGCCAATCCACATATCAACATGATCATTGCGGTTGTTTAACTGTCAATTTGACTTTGACACATTGCTATATGAAGTTTATGTAAGTAAATTTATATCATCTTTGAAGATTTAACAGTGTGACGGAGAGAATCACTTTATGCATCTTTGAGAAGTACTTAAAAGAAGAAAAGGTTACACCAAAAGAAGTGCAATCATGAAATTTTTGTAAAAATTAAGTAGCAATGTAAATTGTGTGAATTATCTAAAAATGTAAATTATCTGACATAAAAAATGTAAATTATCTGACAATTAAAGCATAAAAAAAACTGACGATTAACACATAATAAAAAAAACACAATGCTATAATTTCTTTATTTTTGTCCAATACCTGCCATTTACTCATAGTTACGAACACGCATTGTTCCTATTCCGTTCCACTTGCACTGACAGTTAAACGTTGACAAGTGATTAGTGGAACGTACTCTTCATCTTTTCTCATAACCTTGCACCATTGTCATCTTATTTCTGCATCTCTCTGGATATTAAAAGACATTTATCAGGTGTACTTCTAATAGTATTTTTGCACCTAGTCACAATACAATACTTATAAACTGATTTTCGAGCTTCTTCCATGGTTTAAATGACTATTATACTGATAAATATGTTAAAAGTAACAAGAGCTCCTACACTAAACAAACACTGGGAATAAGTTGTGATGTCATCCAAGGAACGCGAAAATGGCGACGTTTAATCAGCTAAGTTTGTTGACTGTTTTAACTATTTTTTTTAATTAATTGAAACATTTCCAACAGTATTTATATTTTTACTATGCTATAAGGATTTTAAACAATGAATTAAAAATATAAAACAATTTCCTGCATATTCCCTATTATTTTTTTAGATCCCCACTTAACGGCTATTGGAAATTTGGAGAAACATGCACTTTTTTGTCATGATGTCAAATTCGACTTTTTTTTTAAACCCAAAATGATAATATTTAAGAGTTAAATTTTGGTAAAATACAACTTTTTAATTTCAAGAAATCAAAAAATAGCTTTAAGTGTTAGACATAATGCTTACAGAGTTTAATAATGAGATCTGTAATTTTTTAAATAGATTGAGAACTTAAAAGACTTATGCGTATTACTAAATTTATTTTTAAACAGTAAAAATATTTTTTTAATACTTCGAAGAGCATCTGAAAAAAGATCAAAACTAAAATTTACTACTTGTTGGTAATATCTATACACATTCAAACATGTTTGAAATTCAAATGTAAATAAATCATCAGCTTAGAGTAAATAAATTGAATATTTAGAGCTTAATTAAAAAAAGTTTTGAAATCAGAGTACTTTCTCTTGGGTTCATTCTACCACAATTGTTCTCTCAAGTAATTAATCACTCATAACTGCAAAACAATATTCAACACTTCGTCTAGCCGAGACACTATTAAAAACGATATTCAAATAAAGAAGCTTCAAAAGAAACCGTTAAACTTCTTTACGATCCTTTTTACTAGAAGATTCACGAATCAAACAAATTTTAGTTTACATTGAATGGAATGCATAATATTTACAGTTATTGAATTACCTATTAAATAAATTATTATATCTCTCATAGATTCCAGAAACCTCCATCTCTGTATAAAGAAGTATATCTGCGGGTGTAAGTTGCCAGTTTTATTTGAATCATGGAAGTGATAACTCTGGATATGGAGAAATATAATCAGCTACTTCACTGGACTTTGTCTTTATCATTTAGTGTTCTGCTCAGTATCTTTTCTATAATCTCATGCAAGTATCTGAACTTATTATAAGTTCTCGTCTAACATTTTGATCTTTCAAACCGGATACTTTTATTATCAGCACGAGCAGACCGAGTAACTCACTCCTGGAGGAGAAAACAAACTATTTCTTAGTTAGAGTTAACCTATGGCTATCTCGTGCGACTGCTAACCTCCAGAAGACAGCTGACATCTCCCTAGTGCGTGTTTAGGGAAGACTCTTGGCTCTGCGCGCCAATTGGCAGCGTTTCAACGCTAATCGTGTATTGAACTGATGCATCGGACAAATTTAAACCAAAAATGTTTATTGCCATACTTTAAACAGATTGTCTACGAAACGTGTCTTGAAACGTAATCTCAAGAGGAGACGATAGACTTACTCGAGTCTTTTCAGGCAGTGAACCCTTCAGATCCAAATCCACATATTCTCATTGACACTTAAACCTGTTGACACGCCAGCTTATTATGGAAATTACAAAAAAAGGACGAACTTGATCTCTTCACTTCAATTGTTGGAACTAATATCCATTTGTTACTAGCTGAGAAACTCCAATACTTAAAAACCCTGGTACTGTATCTGGATCCTTTCCACGTAACTGCTGGGTAGTGGACTGGTGCATACCAACATGTCAATTTATCCATCAATGCATCGTTTATATTCGCAACATGCATCCACTTCACAACAGCTCATATGGCAACTGCCGTCTCCACTCTCTATCACAGAGGGTCATTTCTCCATAAATGAGTGATGGACGCCGCCGCGGAACTTTGTAAACTATTCATAGCCTCCTCAAAGTATTTCCAACAAACTAGTTACTCTACTAACAAATTGTTATTTAACCCTCCTGCAGCCACTTTGGCGGGAAATGGCAATCAGTGGTAAAATCGACCAAAAGGTATTAGAAAAGTCATCAGCAGTAAGTTGCACACCTACGAACAATTCACTATATTCCTGATTCACATCGAAGCCACTCTCAACTCACTTCCGCTCTATCAGAAGACTTACCATCAGAAGATTCAGAGGATCTACAGTCAATCACTCCAGGCCATTTTACTCTTAGTTTATTTCAATTTCTTTACTCCATGATTCTTGTTTGTCCTCAGAAAATTTACTGAACAGTTTTGGGAGCTCTGGTCATGAGAATATTTAGAGCAATCCCACTTGAGATCCGAATAGCAGCAACCTAATTTAACGCTTCGAGAGGGCTCCTTATTCATCAACGAGTAGGAAGGGCTAGGGTGCCCTCTCGAAGCTATATCCTACAACTGCATCTAGCCCACAAGATAGACTTTGATGAATGGCAACTATTAAAACCGCCGTCTACGCTCAAATGGCCTTCCAACAAACTCTGCATATTCTCCATGTCAGATACGACAGACCGCAGCGCGGAACCAATTTGGCTTTGTCAAGGTGTGCAGAATATTCCAGCAACCAATTAGAAGATACTAATAAGCACAGAACAATATTCGGCGCATCGTCTAGCCGAGACGCTATTTAAAACTATATTCAAATGAAGAATCTTATAGAAGGTTCGAAACACACTGCTGCAAGAATGATGTAAAATTTTGGTACCCACCTCCAATAGCTACGAGTGATACGTCGTTGAATAGCTCTTTTTGAGCTAAATAAGAATTACTAATGCACTTAGTTCAAAATCTAAGTCCGTTCAGAATTATACTGTACTATACATCTCAGTTTTAGCAATAGGGAAACGACGTGTTTTTTTACATTTCATAATTCATTGCCCCCGTTTGTGCATTAATAGGAGTCAGTTGACGTCACACGCTACCTATCAACCAGTTATAACTTCAACCCTTCCCCCACCCCTCCCTCCGCTGTCGGCCAGACGCGTACGCGCAAGTATCAGTAGTTCATTTGTATTCTGTGACTACGCTCGGTCATTACTTTTCTGCGACTATTAAACCACAGTTACCCATTACTATTTTTTGCGACCTGGCACTCTTTAGACTCCGATACCAGCTGTTTCGTTGACCCCGGTTATCTCTTGGACTTTTGTACTTGTTTCTAACGTTGACTTAGGCTTGCACTGTGGACTATTGATGTGCTTATCGATTGAACTATTGCTTACAATGGAAGTTTCCTGTAACTGCAACGTATGTCGTAGAGGGTTCTACCGCAGAAGATATCAGCGACATCTTTTGAGTGATGATTTCCTAAGAATGCGACCAGAGTTTGTAATATATGTGCAAGAAAATGCAATGCTAGAGGTAAGAAAGCTTCATTCATTATACGCATGCACAATGTATACAAGGGTGCTCTTGGGAAGGCAGTGTAGCAGGCGCAGCACACAGTAAAACCACTTATAATTTTTTTCCTTGTAAAGTATGATTTAAAATCGCCAGGATTCACGAGATAGCAGACACTTGAAAGTATTTTTGAGGCAAATTGAAAAAGTTTATGTAACTAGCCTTATATCTGAAATAGCGGTAGTTACGGATTTTTGATATCACAATAAGTATAAGAAACACGTACTTTTTATATAACTATTCTAGTAGGTTTATAAAATACATTTTGAAGTGTTACATGAGATATCATCTTTTGAGTTATTGCGATTTTCAATCTAAAGTCGTAAATATTTCAAAAAGTAAAGATTTATTAATGGTGGTGATGCTAGTATATGTACGCATATAATCGCCTTGTAAACGTAAACTACTTTATTTAAAAAAAAATAGATACAATGAAAACCGTTTACGATAACACCATTAAGAACGAAGCAACGTATTGATAAATAATCATAACAATGACCAAAATCATAAGTCCCACCTGAATGCTATTGGTTATTCAATCATAATATCCTTATACCTGTTTTCGAAGAATAATTCCAATAAAACAAGAAAAAATCGTTTGAAGTTTGAACAATAATAGGTACTAGAAGATAAGTAGGTACCAATATCCATATCTGGCACTGTACAAAAATGGCCAATGATGGTAAAAGTAAACAAAATAATGTTAAGTTTAGGGTCTGTTCTAATTCGAAGAAACCAAAGCACACGTGCTGCAAAGCCGATAGTCGGCGTTTTAGTTGGTTGCTAATCTATATATTTGTACATTAAAAAACATCGGCGATTATTGCGACTTATCGGTTTTTACAATAAAAATATAAGTAGTCCCTTTAAGTCATTATATCGTGTATACATGTAACGACTTAAAGGGTATCGTATATACATATAACGACTTCACACATCATGCTGAATTAAATCATATTTTTTATGCTTTTGTCATAGAAGTTGGCTTGGGGTTTGAAAGATGTATACCCCCTTATAGCCTGTAGTCAACAATACCTATTGTGACACATAGACCCCTGGTTTTCTACCTGGCGGCACAACAACACATGAAAACATGTAACAGTTCTAATGACAGTCTTAACGTAATAAAGGCGCGCATTAATTAATATTATTAACTAAAGAACACAACGTTACATAGTATCATAAGTATTAAAACTAACCGAAAAGAAGTAAGATAGTTGCAAAATGTCAACAACAAACGCAAATGAATCTGTAACTGGAATCAAACCGCTAGATAACCTACAAGTTGGGCCCGACAAATCTACAAATTTATAATAATTTCAGTCTTAGTGACGTCGACAAAAATAATTTACAGGTTATCAAAGAAAAGAAAAATTCAAAGAGTATTTTGCACCAAAAACAAACACCTCATTTGAAAGATACATATTATTTAAGGTTGAATAAGATGAAGATGAATAGTACAATGAGTTTTTAACAAAAATAAAAACACAAGGAAGCAAATGTGAATTTATTCCGTCAATGGCCGTATGCCGTGTGATCTACCCAATATACCACGGTGACGTTACTGGATGAAATATTAAAAGACAAAATAGTATTTGGAATTAAATCCAGTCAAAAAAGAGAAAAACTACTGACTGAAGACGAACTCAACTTTCCAAAAGCGATAAAGATCTGCAAAACTAGTGAACAAACCTCCAAACAACTGAACGAGTTTAAAAACAAGAGTAAAGCAGATAAAATCTTAGTAGTTAAAGGCAAAAGTAACAAAAACAAAGACCAAAATCAGAGCTTTGACTGCAAAAGGTGTGGGTCAAAGCACAAAAGCAAAGAATGCCTAGCTTTCAATAAAAAATGTGCTAAGTGCAATAAGACTGGTCACTTAGCCAAAATGTGTCGCTCAAAGAATAACCGGGACTCCAAGCGCAAAAATAAATTAAATATATTAGAAGCTCAAACTCTGAAGATGAAGTATATGTAAGTACCATAAGTGTTGATGAAAGGAACAACTGGACCGAAAAAAAGTGCAAGTTGGCAAAGTAAAGTTTTCTGCCAAACTTGATACTGGTGCAGAATGCTATGTATTACATAGACACTAGTAGATAAAATCAAATCTAGTTTAAAACCAAGTCATACAAAAAATTAAATAAGTTTTAAATTGTGTGAGCAAATTGTATGATTAAATCTAGAATGGTTTTATTAGCAACAGATGGAAACGTTTTAATGTTAATGGGTAACTGGGCTTTAATAATTTATAAATGAATGAAGAAAAGTTATTATTTAATGGGCATGTAAAAATGAGATGATTTAGATCGCCTTCCCCAAACTCACGATCCCAGGCTGGAGGCTCCCCGACACACAGCCTAGTCAAATGAGTAGGAATAGAACAGTGACCCAAACACATACCAGATATTACTGAGGTTTCCTTTGGAAAAAAAAATGTTTTGAAAACCACGGTTTTGAAGGGATAGACAATTGGATGAAGAACCATTCCGCACCCTGATCTGGGACGATGTTTCCCACGCTGTCTGCCAATCAGAGAACATCAGGGAATAAGTTAGGGGAAGGAGATCCTCTATGAAATTAAGAGTTAAACATGGATCTCCGTTCAACGCTGCGAACCGGGCTTTTGCATCAACTATTTCATTACCGACTTTGACGCTGTGACTAAGGATCCATGCAAGAACGACATCCGATCCCGATTTCTCCAAGTTAAGCGTAAGCTTTATGATTAGGGCTGTTAGGAAGCTACAATTTGTGGAAAAACCTTAGCGAGCAGGGACTGTAGTGAACTTAAGGAGTCGGAGAAGGTAAGAAGTTTGTGAACCTTATCACGCCGAGTATACCTTAAGGTTTCCACAATAGCTCGGTGTTCCCCGAAGAACACTGAACATTCTTTTGTGATGCGGAAATATGCCGCATGAGAGGTAGCTGAGCAGTATAAAGACGCACCTACATAGCCGCCTTTTATACGAATTTACCTTCAGCTCGTTTCGACATCCATTGCCAAGAGTCGAATTAGAAAGAAATACAAAGCGGTAATGTAAACACTCGTCGCGTTTGACGTTGACGGGAAATAAAAAAAGATCTGAACTAAACGCGGTTTTTGATGCGTCAGTATATATTCGCGGCCAATCCACTAAAAAATGATTCAGGACGGTATTGAACAGCGGATTGACGTTTTTGGAGTCCTTATTCTTTGAAACACAAATTTATATTTGACCTGTGAATACTATAGAGGGATTTGGAAAACTATATAGGGGAAAGAAAGGAACTATGATAAATTGGGTTCAAGAGAGATTTAACTTTTTTTGCGGGAAGAGGATGAGTTTTAGAATGCAAAAGGGATCATTATTAATAAATCTGGAAAGAAGGGTTAGTTTTAGGAATATATGATAGGAGATGATCCTAGCTTCTTTCAAGTGATATCGATCAGCGAGGTATTCTCCACAGAGGGATAGAGGAGGATCAACACATTCTACTTGTAAAGCATTTATAGAGCTGGATTCCATCGCACCCGTCACGATCCTCAAAGCTTAAGACCGAATGCGAGTCAATTTGGTGCATTAGATTTCGAAATAGGTTCAAGCAGGTACACCATAATAAAGATGACTGCGAATGAAAGCATTGTACATAAGTTTTAGAGTGGTAGGATGAGATGATGCCCACCATACTTCAGAAACAGTACGAATATTGTTCATGTTACCCTGGCATCGGGTAACAGGATAGTTTCGAGACCAGAAACATACCAAGGAATTTAGTACTGGAGAGGATAGGGATGTTCGAGGAGTTTAAGGAGATGGAAACAGGTGGAATTATTCTTTTTCTAGTAAAGATCATCACAGAGCTCTTGGATGGCGAAACATCCATACCGTGAGAGTTTAGAGGGCAGAATTTAAAGCATTTTCTGAAACCACAATTGGCTTGTCAGAGGTATATAAAAGCAAAACGACAAAATGGATTGATAGCAGTTTATTAAATTAAGTGATGCAAATAATGACGAGGCCACGTTGAACGGTATTTGGTTAGAATATGTTAGAATATTGACTAACGTGGTCAAAAGAAGTTGAATGATAGACGGAGTAGAAATATTATTAACTAGGGATTGATGATGAAATCCACAGCATCTGACTATAGGGTTCTGAAGTCTAGCCAAACCTATTCTAAGGTTGAGCGGTCATAGCCCAGAAAGGGCGGTGACAAAAGACGGGGACGAGGTTTTGGAAGGTAATGTTTTTTATAAGATGAATTATTTGGACGAGACGGAAATAATGAAAACGATGGCTCAAAAAGAGGGAAGGAAAGATGAGCAACAATTCAAGTACATGATTTTCTTATAGAAGGAACCATTTTAGAAGTTTCTGCATAAGAAATATCAATTTCATACATCTCGAGTTTGATTTTCTTCTGTCTTTCAAATTCAGGACATTTTATGTCGGTAGCATCATGGTTCCCGCTACAAGAGATGTATTTCGCTTTGTCGACAAACAGAGGACAGTTCTTTGCAAAGTGGCCTTCACCACATCTAAGCAACGTTCGGAAGAACGGCATTTCTCAGCTACGTGGCATTTAAAGCATTGTGTCGTAGCATATTCATATTTGGACACGGGTAACGATCATGTCATGATCACGGGTCGGACTTGACCATCAAAAGTGATGGTAACGTCTCTAAAGGAAAATATTGCGGGCGGCCATGAATAATTTTTTAAAATTTAGGCGGCAAACTTTTATAACTTTTCGTCAACTCTCAGGAACTTCAATGGAACGTATAACCTCATCATCCGACCAGTCGATTGGAACATTGCGAACAAAGCCCATTCGGGAAAAATTAAATGATGGGATGAAATGTTTATATTATCATATAAAAGGGAGTAATTAACAAATCGATTGGCAGAATCTACATAAGAGGAAATCCTGTTTCGTCCAATTTGTTTTACCCAATTACCATTAATGTGAAATTGCTTTAAGGCAGAACCGAATTTGATCGCATGAAGCGAGAAACTGGAATTCGGCTGAGATTATTTTCTTTGAACGTGAACTATGAAAGGTCCAATGTCACCGACAACATACAAACGGCCTTCAATATAATTAGGAGAGACGGATGATGATAGGGAAAATAGAAAGCGGGTAGGGGAAGAACTATCTTTGGAAGAATTAGGAAAAGGGAAATAATTAGACGAGGGGTCTTCTTGGGCACGGTATCCTCAGTTTCTGTGCAAGAAGAATCAGAATGAGATCTTAACATTTTTGATTTCATTTTTTTATTTGTGTGATTTAAATGTTAAGTCAGTTTCATAATCCATAATAGTAACGAAATTGACGGGGGATGATGGTTCAATAAAGAGATCGTGATGGCAAGATAGGGAAGGGTCCGGGGACTTAAGGGGAATGTTGGTATCCTTTTGATCTACAGAAAACACGACCTACGGTTCGACAAAATTGGAATAAAATAGAAAAAACTTACCAGAAAAGAAGATAACAATCAGTGAAGCACAACCTATATAAAAAAGACAAATAAACTTTACAATAAAAATATTCATATTTCATAGCAAAGAAACGGACAGAATACATTGATAATATAATCAAATTTGTCAGTTACCAAAACGCCAACACACTTCGTTTGACAGTTAATTTTTATTCTTATTTGTAGTTTTTCACAAAGGCGATGGATTATTTCTCAGGAGATTTTAATTTATTAACGTATTGAAATTTTCCTGACGTGTAATCGACTAGATCATAATAAAATAATCATTCTTGTTTTCCAAATTTTCATTTACAGAAATATTGAATACGTTTTTCTTTTGTCCAAAATGATGTGTTTACTTAATCTTTGCTGAAGTACTGAACATTGAATCGAAAATCATGCCAGCTCGCGGGGAAATCAGACTAAGTTCTCAACACACCACTTTTCTCGTAGAGTTTAAAAGAGGAATCCTCTTTATAAATAACATAGGATCGGATCGGAGCAAGGCCATTCTCTTTCGAATTTGAACGTGGAATCCATAGATCATATATTAAAGTGGAATCCACGAGAGGCCTTAATAGCATTTTATTTATTTTGACATATCATAATTCAAATTTTAACTTTTTTATTTTTATGGTCTACGTGTAAAAGAATACTAATGCGAAGCAACGACAAATATCGATACAGATGTCAGACTCAGTTCCATTCACTTATTGCTGCTTTACATTTTCACTAATGTGTTTCCATCGTTTTCACCAATCCGCGTAATTAATTTAAAACGACATTTGCGACAACGCACTCTATTTATTTTTATTGGAGACATGTCTTGACTCACTGAAATGAAACGGTCCTGTATTTTATTTTTTCTGCCCTGAAGTTGATACATTTTTCAGATTACTCACCATTTCATCAGATTACTTTCCAGTGAACACATTGACATACGACGGATATCGGAATGCCATCATGTCAGGTCACAAATTACATTTAAGTTTTAGATCATAGACTATCACACATTATTACATGACTCACTCACAATCACTATTTCACACATTATTACATGACTCTAACGTAATGAGTATAACAATAAATATCACCTCCATGTGACATCATCTTAACCTCATTGCAGTCAATGTGACAAAATAATGATTTAACAATGACATTAAAAGTTATTTATCTAAATGTTACCTGAATATGACAGCGTAGTTACGTCCCAGTGAACATTTTGACGTAAGACTTTCATCAAAATGACGTCATGCCAGATCAAAAATTACATAATATGTAATAAGCTCATGCCTGGATCGTAGGAGAATCGTTATTTCACTCTTTCTAGGTCAGCGTCGGACCTAATAAATGACACGAATATAACGGTCCATGTGACAATCATGTTCACTTCACTGCCATCAAAATTATATAAAGTTATTTATGAATATAACACATGAATATGACGAAATAGTTCTAGTTCTCAGTGCAATTGAAAAACCTCGCCCTGGGTATGCTTTCGACCACCTGGGCATTAATAATAATAACGTGTGTCTATTAGTACATATACTAATGGGAAACCACTTCGATGTCGTTATGCAAATCGGCATGTAGCGCCATCTGGAGAGATATATAGAAATGACAACTATAATAATACATCGGAATATTAAACACTATTTCAAATGAAGATACTGTAACTTCTTTATGGCTTTGAGTGTTACAATTAGAATTTTATGCAATCATCGGAAATATTCAATCTACAATAACTATACAAAATAATAGTTACAGTGGTTCGTTATTGAATACAAAAATTTATATGAAGTCAATGCGATATCCTACAATGTTCATAATCTCATTCATCTCCCGAATGATGTAAAAAAGTTCGAAGCGTTAAATCATCTTAGCACTATTAAATTTGAAAATTATATATCGCGTATTAAGGATAAAGCCAAGGACGCATCCAAACCACTAGAACAAGTTGTTAATCGTATGTTCGAACACAGCTTTCTACCAATAATTAAAAACGCTATCAAGTTATAACCTACTTTGAAAAATTTAGATGATAATAAGATCTTGACGCTACAATTTAACGATTTTACTTTTGGGAACAACAAAAATGAAAACTTGTCAATATGTGAAGCTGCGCACTGTAACAAAACATCTAGTGGTTCGCAAGTCCCATCTAGTATTTTGTTCCTGAAGATAATAGTTGTCTGTCAGTGCTGTAATATAGGGATAATGCAACACAGACAGACAACTCAATTCCCCTAGATATCATGTAAGAAAATTTTGGAGCAGATTCAGGTAAAATATTATTGATCCATATACATTTACCGCAATGAAAACTATGATAAGTTTATCTTGTTTTTTTAAATAATGGTGTGAATATAGGCTCGTAGAAGAATCTATACATGTAAAAAAATGGAAAAACTAAAGCCGCTTGATAAGAAATACAAAATTTTATCATCGCCTAATCTATGTGATAAACAAAAACTACTAGCTGAAACGGAGAATATAATAACATAATTATAATTCAAAGAAGATAATAGTCGAAAATTGCCTGGAAGAATTGTCTTCGCTACATGCCGATTCCAATTAAAAAAAATTCCTTGTTAGTAACATTGACAAGCTGTACCGGAAGTTTAAATTGGAATACTCCGCCATTAAATTTAACTTTACAAAAATTGTTATCTTGCAACCAAAGCAGTGCACACTCTCTGAGGACTGGGGTGTAAATCTCATTTGTGTTTATATCTACCATTAGAATGTCAAACTAATATTTGGAGAAAATATTGCTTCTGAGAAAATATTCCAATATCTATATTTCGTCTTATACAGAGTGTCTGCAAAAGATGACGTGTCCCAATCAAGCACCAACTTGCTATTGAATGATGCAAAAATCACAATGAACGTTTCAACTCTTGTTCTTGTGTAGATGTAATTCGTGAGCATTTGAAAATATTATTCGATGACAAATCAAATTACAAGCGGTCGGTTAGAGACATCTGATCCACACAGATGTCTTTACAATAGATACCCAATACTTCCCTGTAGATGTTTCATATAAAATTATCGCAATTAGCACTTTGAGAACGACACAAAACATTTTTGTTTTTGAACAATTTTTGGAAATATTTTAGATCTATGAATATGAGAAAAATATTTTAAAGACCTCATTCAGACGATGCAGTGGGATTCCACTGCCCGTATATGGGAAGTCGGATGGCTGCCGCTGTGCTAAAGTAACGCAAATTTAAACCGGAGTCAAAGACCTTCTGGACAGATAGTAAAACAGTGCTCACTTGGCTCAAAATAAAGTCGAGGTCATACCGACTACGTGGCATACCGCATCACGGCGATAGAAAAAAACAGTACAATCAGCGAGTGGCGGTGAACGCCGACCAAGCTTAACGTAGCTGCTGACGCGACTAGAGACGTACCCGTACCCGGTTTAGGGGGTTCGACTTTCTACGGCAAGACCCCACTACGTGGCCTAAAGAACAACCCACAAAGTGTACAGATACGGAAGAAGAGAAGTCTAATTATATTACTGAAACGAATACAATACTTCAACTGAAAAACAGCATTCCTAATATCGGCTGATTTTCAAAGTGGGAGAAGATGCTTCGCACGATGACCATTTTGGCCATTCATACAACTTTGCCGCGCACAGAAACACAGAACACACTACACGCGAACGTCAAAGAACACAGAAAATGATTCCGATTGGAAGCAACGTCGTAAAAGAACTGCGCTCAAGCATAAAGACTCGAGAGTGAATGCGAGAAACATCGAGTGCCACTTGCCTTTACGAGCAAAACGCCTTCACGAAGCCGAAATAATATTGATCCGAGTCAATCAAGATGAGTTATATACAGAAGAAATAGAAGACTTGAGAAACAACAGAGCTGTATCCAGCAAATGTCTACTGCGCTCATTAACTGTTACTTTCGTGGATGGAATAATACGGCTGAGAAGCCGCATCGGCACAGCAAATGAATACATAGAAAAGCCCTCCGATACTCGACGGGAACTATCACGTGACTAAGTTATGGATAGAATACACGCATAGACAACTATTTCACGTCGGGGTAGAAACGACGCTAAACCAATGTCGCCAACACTACTGGATTCTCCGTCTGAGACCGACCGTACAAATGATCATACATCGATGCCTACCGTGCAGCATAAGAAAAGCGACACCACCGCAGCCTCACACGGGTGACCATCCCTCGTACCGAGTGGCTCACCATCATAGATGATTCAGCTACACGTAGATAGATTACTTCGGTCCATTGACAGTCACTACCGGGCATTCGACTCGGAAGTTCTTTTTACCTTCCTAACCGAAATTGAATACACAGTGAACAGTCGTCTCCTAATGCACGTGTCTGTAAATCAGGAATAGGTCCCGAATCAATCCCGCCGAATCACTTCTTGCTCGGCGGAACAGCGCGAGTCCCGACGCCTGTCACCTACGATGACAAGGATCTGGTCAGTCACACCCAATTAGCGGGCTTCCCGCGCATCCCCGACCTCTTCTGGTCGAGGTGAGCTAAGGAATATCTTCACGAACTACAGCACTGGTGGGAGCCCCGTAGCTGAGGCCCAGCCCAGAAAATCGGCGACGTGGTCCTCGTCACCGATAGCACACTACCACAGAACACCTGGCCAAAGGGCGTCGTGACAGCCACCTATCTAGGCACAGACGGAATTGTTAGAACGACGTTGACGTGCACACCAAGGGAGGCACTCTGAGAAAACCTGCAAAAAAGCTAGTGATCCTACCTATCGAACAGGTCGTCCTCCATCGATAAATGGATGCAACGTCCCGACAAACGATGCACTATGGGAGAGATGTACCGGACAGGCTCACTAATCAATGCTCCGATCGGGCGGCCACGGGTTCTTAACCCCTGGCGTGATCACCGTCGGTCGTATGAAGGGATCACTTAGCGGCATATAAAAGGGGTCGCAATGCTGCAAAATCATAGTCATCGATCAGTTTGACTTCAGGTCCAACTTCTATACTTCAGGTTCAACTTCTATGCTACAATAATATTATACTTTGTAATTAGCAAATAAATAATAAAGAAATTGTCTTACAAACGAAGAGGAAGTCGATTACGAATTAAATCGACCCAGCTAGCTCTCTCCTGACTACATTGTCAACAGTGACGTAAATCTAGTGAACGTCGAATTTGCCAATCCAGCAACAGTCAAGTGTGAGGCTCTGACTACTGCCTGTCGTCCCGCACATATATATCCATTACTTTTATTATGGGAAGTTAAGCCATCGCAGACATAAATGAAATTGTAGAATAAGTGAAAGGGGTGGTATATTCATTCAGGATGATAAATGCTCGGAACACTCAAAAACAATTCAGCCAAAGAAAGACTTTCAATAAATTTCAAATAAATATTGCAAATATGTTAATAGATTGTGTCCACTGAATTTTACATGATATTTTGGATATAAAAAAGCTTTCCATTCTACAGATACAAAAGCATTCATTGATAGTCGACTGAAAATGCATTGAAGTGAAAACTTCTCAATGCTGTTTAGACTTATTTAAACACAATTCCGATTAGTTTTTTCAATTTTTTATAGCAGTGGATGAAATACAGGCTCTCCTTTACAGGCCAGATACAAATCAGCATTTTAAACAGTCAGTGGAAGCGAATCAAAGTGCAGAGAGTGAAAAGGGTTCCATCTAGTGCCAAAATAGATATGGTTTTCTGAGATTCTTGTTATATTGTGCTCACACTCAACTCGGATTTTTCAGGCTAAATGTTCACAACTGTCGAAAAGAATGTGCTCTTTCAACATGATAATGCACCTGCATATAAATCTGGACTTTTAGCTCAAAACTCTATGTTCTAAGCTTCAAAGTATATGAATCACATGCATGGTATTCACCCGAATTGGCTACCAGCAATTACTTCTTCTTTCCAAACATAAATAGACACTTTATTGGACAAAAATTTACATCAAATGATGAGGTCTAAGTTGAGACGACCTATTATTTTGCAGAGTTGAACAAATTATGTTATATTATTGAAAAGAATTACGTAATATGGTTGAAAAGTTTATAATACAAAGTATTGTAACTTTTATGTACTAATATGATAGAAGGTATTGTAACTTTTACAAAAGAAATTGTATTTATTACCACTAATTTGAGATTCTCACATTGGTAAATAGTACAATCCCAACTACACTCTACAAAAGTTGTCTCATGTAGACAATGGGATCTGCATGATATACATTTTTAAAGGGTAGCCTATGCTTTTGACGTAGCTTTTTCATAAATATAATTGAGTCTATGAGTTGTGCAAAGGCTACGCTTTCATTCAGGAAATCATAGACTTAGTTGTTACACTTTGTAATGACAAAGGTCATCTACACATAGTTTGACTAATTAACAACAGGTTGCATACAGTAATGCATAGTTGCAGAAAGAAATGGCACATGGCTTGACCAATTACTAATCAGTTAAAAACTAATCCATTGCAAGTCTTCTGATTTGTGTAATTACATGCATTTCACAGCTTATTTATAAAAACTATTTGTCTATACAGTCGTGAACTTATTTACCATAGGTATATAGGGGTAATTTATAATAGCATTTTAAGTACCTGCATAATAACTTTGAAGGCAAATGAACAAATTACATCAATTGTGGAGTTCAATCAAGGAATCAAGTGCGGAGTGTGTCATCAGAAATTATTGCTATTTCCACCAGCTCCTTGCAGAATTCTTTTAATGTTCTATAAAATGCTGCAAACTTGAAGCTTCTTTCTTGCAAATTTTACGTATTGTAAAAGGATATAGAATATTAAAAAAAATTACGATCAATTGTAGAGAATGTGAATCATCAGAAATTATTACCATTTGCACCAGCTCCTTGCAGAATTTTTTTAATATTCTATAAGACGCTACAAATTTGAAGCTTCTTTCTTGCAAATTTTACGTATTGTAAAAGGATATAGAATATTAAAAAAAATTACGATCAATTGTAGAGAATGTGAAATCATCAGAAATTATTGCCATTGCACCAGCTCCTTGCAGAATTATTTTAATATTCTATAAAACGCTGCAAACTTGAAGCTTCTTTCTTGCAAATTTTATGTATTGTAAAAGGATATAGAATATTAATAAAAATTGCGATCAATTGTAGAGAATGTGAAATCATCAGAAATTATTGCCATTTGCACCAGCTCCTTGCAGAATTTTTTTAATATTCTATAAGACGCTACAAACTTGAAGCTTCTTTCTTGCAATTCTTTAGCTGCTATAGAAATTCTACAATTTATTTTTCTTTCTATATAATGTGAAGCAGCGACAAGTCACCGGCCGCTTTCATATAAAAATAAATAAAAAAAAATTAAGAAAAATGTAATAAAAGGAGGACTATCTTTTTAATTTTTTTCATGTAAAAGTGACTGGTATGTTATTTGTATATTATTTTTAAAACTGTTTTATAAACAATTATTTTATTATTTTAACACTATTGAATTATACTAAATGGCAGTATTACAAAACTTTGTAAAAATTACAACATAAGGTGAAACTTATACTCACAAATGGAACATTTTTATGTAAAACTTTGAAAAAAATAAAAAAGAGCTTCGTTAATCCAATATTACCATTATTTTATCTTATATTACTTGATCATCTTAATAATACGTTCGAACATTTTATATGTATAACACATTTGCAGAAATACAATGCTGAATAACGGCCCTTTTACGATATGTAAAATCAAGATTCAGAATCAAGATCAAGAATCAAGAGAAAATTTACATTTTTGAGTCTAAGTTTCACTTAAGTCATTATGTTTTATTCTTATATATTTTAAAAAAATTTTTAATTTTCAACAGTTAAGATAAAAAAAATTATTATTAAAAAATTTCTAACAGTTTTAAAAAAATGTACAAAATATAGCAGTATTCGCGTTTACATGAAACAAAATGAAAGTCTAAAAAAAATTAATGATATGGCCCATGCCCCCATTTTTATTAATTTTTTTCATATTTTCGTATGAAAACGGCCAGAATGTTCCCGCTTCACAACGTGTATGGATGTATTTTACTTCCAAACTTCTTTTGCACTCTTTGGCTAATATATTTTAATTAGTTGAAATTGGCTACTTATTTATCTGTATTTCCAGCGGACGGTTCAGTCATTCTAATATTCAGGTGTGTATGCAATATCTGATGACCTTAAAAAGATGTGCAAATCTAATAGTTTGTTGATTTATGACACGAAATAAATAATATTTTTCAAAAGATGACATGTTTTCCTTTTTATATAAATAACAAAAATGCCTAACAAATATAAATAACTTTCAATAACAAAATATTTTTATCCAACATTTTTAATTACAATTCACATTTAAACATTTCATCAAACCCAACCTCGATGAAAAAAAAACTTAAGAATACCACTGAATATAAAAATATTGAGCTGTCATGGGACATCTGATAGATGTGAAAGTTATAATTCTGACCTGGTTGATGGTGAAGTTATTTTACAAAATAACAACTACCAGTAGCAAATATCTTGAATAACGGTTGATTTACTACCATTTGTTAAGGAGTTCTGTTGTTCATTTCGGAATCTCACTAGTATACACATTCAAACAAGATTATATTAGTATTAAACTTTATAAAAATGGAAAAGAAATAAATTCAAGTATACATTCGTATATAACACATATACTATGAAAATTCTATGGTCAGTTGATGCTTTCAAATACAGTATACTGTGTAAGTAAACTACAGAGTTTACTGAACATTATTTTTGTCCGAAAAAAATCTAAGTTACCTCAAGTCGCACATAAAGAAGTTTTACTTCATAAATCATTTTAATTAAAAAAAATTAAAAATTTAAAAATATCAAGAACCACAATAGGCTTGTTGGTCTAGGGGTATGATTTTCGCTTAGGATGCGAGAGGTCCCAACTTCAAACCCCTGACTTACCCAACTATATTTATGTAACTCTTTTAATGTTTTAAGACTGTTTAATGCAATACACTGATGTAAATGAGCTGGCCAAATTAAGACGGAAAGAGCCAATAAGACGTGAAGCTGGCCGAATGGTAGACAAGACGCCAAGCTGGTCGAATTAACTCGCAAAGAGCTGGTCGACTTAACAGGCAATGAACGAAGCTGGCCAATTGGGGAATTAAGTCAGAAAAAGCCAACAACACACAAAATGTCAAGGTACGTCTTGCCATCTGAACATTTTTACTCCTATCCTAACGCACCATTAGATGTTTCATGTCAATAGATTTCTTTTTGTGCAAAATTTGTTTATTACTCACTTTTTAAGGCCTAATAAGGAATTTGGTATGTCATATCATATCGCTTTGATAATGCCATGCAGCGTCTGGTGTGCTCATACTGGAACCCTTAACCCTTTTGTTGACGTTGAAATAGTGTCTCGAGAATAGAATAAAACACAAAAAAAATTTATTGATTATGTCTTAGACTCATAGAAGTCAGTTTATGTTAATTTAACCATACCTGGGTAAGTCAGTTTAATTTATCAAGATACTTGTAAATTACTGATACTTGTTAGTATATTTCAGGTTAGAGATTCAATGGCCTTGTACTCTATGTTGGAGTTACTACTTTGTAGTTCTAAGCAAAAAAAATTCTTACTTAGATATCCCTAGGTCCAATTTTTTCTTACAAAATTTAATTTATCTATTCCTCGCAAATGAGCAGAAAAACTACAGAACAGCTGTGAATATTTTTACATAAAACGTCCATTTGTTTTCAAGCATTTATAGAAAGAAAACAATTTCTAGCCTTCTTGATATTACCTCACATCAAGGAAAAATTATTGCACGGATTTAGAATGAGTTTACATTGGTGTGTACCTTGAACTCGTAAAAACAGAAGAAAATATAGCATATTTGATTCAGTTTTAGCACAATATTTTTTGGCATTAGCCACAAAGTAATATTAGTATCCTATATACATTTAATTATAGTCATTATCTAACTATGGAATAAGCAAATTAATTATTTGTTCAAAAATTATGCAGGTAAATAAATCATTTGCAACAGTTAATTTGATTTTGTTTGAAACTAAGAAAAAAATAACAGCATGGACTGAGATCAGCCCTATATGGTTAACAAAAATAAATTTTATTATTTTAAGGTTTTAAGATGACAGCAACCTGACTTTCGTTCCCTTTATCAGCCTAATAATAAAGCCCTACTGCAGGAGCACATACCGCTCCCCCACCCAACAATTTACAAATTGCCGAAAAATTACGTATTTCTTTGTTGACACACTACATATTAAAAAAAAATTATAAATTGTATCTTATTCGCAGTAGTTAATATTTAAAATATAAATAATGTTCCTTGGATAAATTTTTATTTGTTAACGATTTTTTTCTCAGTGTACCTATGACTTATTTCCATAAGATGATTCTATTTTATTTACATTATAAAGCATTTACATCACTGATGTCGAAGTTTCTGATAGCAATTTTTTTAAGTTAATGTTGTTATTTTTTTAGGTCATCAATTGTTTGCAACTGTAATATTTCAAATTTGTCACACTATGGATTAGAGATATCCATCCTAACTTGTAATATTATAAATGCTAAAATGAATCTCTTTATTTATTTGTTTGTCTCACATTTATACATCATTTACTTAACTCATTTCCATAAAACTTTATACTTCTCTAAAAATTTTATACTTTTTCCAGAATAAAATTATTTATTTTTGGTAAGTGAAAAAACCATTCTACTAAATACTAGACCATGTACATAAGTAAATACCTAAATATGCATCAAATTTTTCAGCCATTTCCAATGCTGAGATTCAATATTTCACAGTATTTTTAAATCACACCATCATTTATCCCCTATTTCAAGTGAGCAAACCTATGGGTCAAAGCTAGTAAATAATAAAAATAAAACCTGAACAATTTATATGAATATAAGTATAGTTACATGACCTATTCTTGAAAATAGAAAAATTTCTAAGTTTTACAAATCTATGGGAGATTAATATATAAAAAATGAAAAGACTTGTAAATGAATTTGGTTTCATTCGATTTAGAAAATTGTTCATTGTCATTGTTCATTTCACTCCTTAACTCATAATTTTCCTTTTTTTCACAGCAAATTAGAGTTTAAAAAGTATCACAAAATAAGCTTTTTTTTCCTTTTGTTATAATTTTTTGTTGATGTCATGTTTTGCAATGTCAGTTTTGCATTTTAGTTTAATAGTATTATCATTACTAACTAATTTTCACACCATGTCTTATAAGACAGCATCCTTGATCATTTTGCAATTGCATCAACTGTAGATGCACATCGGAAGAAAACTCATGGCAATTTTTATTGGAATAGAAAAAAAGGTGTGTGATGGAGGACACACAACTGAAATATACTTTCAAATGTATTATCAATGGGCATGGGAATTATTAAAGTCTAATTAAGCAATAATTTAAAAAAATTTAAATAATTAATTTGCATTAATGATATTTTTGCATTGAGAATGCGGATATAACAAGAGGCAGAATCAACTCGAGACCTCAGACCGTCGGCGATAAGCGGTGTTGTTTTTACCAGTTTACTTCTGCATACTTTTCCAGGCTGAGACATGCCATAACAAATTTCACTTGAATAATATTAGAAATTCTATATTCGTTATTTTTCCTTTCCATGAGACAATTTAAAGAAAATGTTAACATTTGGGTCGCCCAAAAGCAGACTTTTTTGTAATTTAGTAAAAGTATATTTGACAATTATTAATAGCATTGATTTGGTTAAGTGGGGATTAGGGCTTCTTTGTATAGAATAATATTTACAATATTGACAAAAACCAAAAAAAATATGGAACATTTGTTTTCCCTCAAATGTTTCTTACAGAAGGCCTAATATTTAGTATAAGAAATTGTTCCCAATCAGACGGTCTCTATATGTTTTAACTGATAGAAGACAGAGATTTAAAAAATATGTTATTAAAGAGATCAGATTGCTCGATGGATTTTAGTATAATAAATTAAATTTAGTACAATTCATAAAAGAGGACTTAGGACTAGTATAATCGGTTGTAGTAGGTCAGATATCCTATCACTTCAATAGCATTTGCCGATCAATCGTAATAGCCTGAAAACATAGTAGGTTTACGAGTAAGATAATTAATACAAAAATAAAATGGCTAGCATTATGAAATAAATATAACACAAATTATTGATACCAATATCTTTTATTTTAAAACCAGAGCTGTATTAGCAATAGCTGGATGTTACGTGCTGAAGGTACCACTTGCCAAACGATATTAAAATCTTATTCAGTTGAGTAATTAGTTTTAAATCTAAATGAAACTTGATAGTAGCTCTGATTTAAGCATTGGAACAATTCACGATTCAATTGAACCGTCGCCCGCTCTGTTGAATCGCATTGTTGCAATTTCATTTTCTTACTAATTATAATTTTCATTTAACATCATCTTTTTCATCCTATACATGTTTATAATTATTAGATATCATTTAGATTCATATAAATATATATACACACACGCGTTTACGTATTTAAATATATATTTATATTCTTTACGACTTAATGTAATAATGAATCTGTGTAAGATTAAAAGTGCAATGCAAACACATTGAAACGAAATGGGCAGTACGGTCGGATCACATGCAAAATCAAAGACTAGACGATGGTAATGATTAAATAGTTATTTTTACATATTACAATAGCTATATATCATTATAAATTTTGTATGTATAAAAATCTCAACATTACTTTATAGCATCTATTCAAAGTATTTCACATACAAACATTACATAGGAGTTGTCAATTTTTTTTAAATTTGATATTGTCTTAAAAGTTTGTAGGTTGAGTAACCAAATTCAATAGAAAAAAAATGAAACGGTCATGTTGACCACATCACAACTGTCAATTTAACAAAAAGAACTTAGTTCCCAAAATGTCTGCACGCCCATTGTAACACTTTTTTTTAAAACGTGACCTGGTTAAATATGTTTTTACACTAATGGAAGTCTGCTTTGTACACTATGAGATACAAATAATGTGCAATGCTTAATATATTATGAATAGTAACGGTAAGTGCACGCATTCACCATAATGAAAACAAGTCTGCGCTGAAGTCAAGAGCTGCATTCTATTGCTTGAAGCAATTATAACTTCACGAAAGAGAATAATGTAACTACTCGGTAATTATACATTCGACCTCTCTTAAATGACTAGAATTATTACTTAGCATGTTTTTACTATTCCATTAGTGTGATGTGTATATTATATTGGCAGTAATGTGTGTAGGTAATTTTTTTCTCATTTATGTCCAGGAATAAGACAATATAATTCAATTCCAAGTAAATAGAAAATTATTTAATACTTTCTCACATCCCTCAAACAAAAGTTAACTAGAATTCAGTTTGCCCTGGACTGAATGCAGCGCTTGAGCAAAGTGCGAGACGTCAACAAGATATATAGAAAACAATATAAGATAGTGCGTTATATATAATCTAACCACATAGTGTACAAATAATTTTAAAATACACCTCTTACACACTAGTAACATATGTATAGACAAATACGCCGAGAACTGCACTACCTACTACTATTTGTTTTCATAATTTTTTAAATGACTGTGCTACATTTTGTGTCGTAGAATTCTATTTATGTCAATGTTTTCTCAAAATTAATACTATTGGCACAATCACTACGGTATATACAAGTGAAGTTAAGCGACAGTTGCAGGCAGACACGTTTGACTCATTATATTTTGCTTATTTTTCTAGATATTTTTTATTAAGCAAATTTTATTTATTTGAATCATTGCTGATGATATAAAAACATTACTAGATTTCAATAAGATAGTATTAAAAATTAGTCTGATCTTTGTTTAAAACAATTGTTTACAAAGGCTTTTTTCCAATACAGTTGTAGTGAATTTTCCTAATTCATGGGGCAAACAGAATTGAGTTTTTCTAGTAATATTTTCAACATCAGGCTTTATCAAAATAATCAAATCGAGAAGATATACATATCAGACACCAATGCAGTTTCTGGTGATTATAGTTATCATGCCACTCTGAAATTCTTGCCTTTGTTATAAATACAGCTATTATTTTTATCTCTAAATTCTGGAAAGAAGCAATTTATCAATTTACTATTAAAATATGACTAATTGATCAAATTCATATAGCCTTATTTATTATCTATTAGACTCGAATACATAATACGCAAGACTATATATCTGCTATGCAATAAATAAATTGAAAAAATCAATTTTTAATAAATTTAGCAAGTTTCTCAAAAATCTGCAGAAGACAGTACATTACCGGATATATGTTTCTAATTGTGACTGTTAAAAGATTTAGATTCCATATACTGCTAAACTTCTTCTTGTATCCGACATAATTCTTACTGAGTCAGTTATATTATGGTATTTCATTGCTTCATAATTTTCATATTTTTAAGCAGGGTACTTTTTTGAAATGATTAAACAAATAAGATTTGTATTGAAGAAAACGGCAATGGATTATCAAATTTATTTGTTTCATATTTTATAAATCCAGCCGAATTCGATCACAGTAATAACATATGTTGCTCTAGGCTAGCCTCTTCCATTTTTGCATGAGTTAAGCCGATGTTAAGGTAATTTTCAGAAATTATAAAAAAGATCATTTTTGGTCCTATATTAAATTTGATCACCAATTTTCTCAATGTCTCTTTAAGTTACAAGATAACTTTAACACAATTTTGAAAAAAGGGTGAAAGGTCTTAAAAATTAGTGGGGTTTTTATTTAAAGATTGGCTGACAAGATTAAGGCCTATTTTTAATGTATCTTTTTGTCCATGCAATTGTTATTAAGTAAATTAAATATTTATTATATACTATTTCATAATCTACCCAGAAAGCTGTGTTAGTCTCGTACGAAACAATTTAAATTAAATATATTGAAAGAAAATTTAGGAGTTGTTAACTGTGAAAAACACTATTTTGGAGCATTAACAATTTACTAATATTTAATACTTCAGTTATTTGGTCTTTTAGATTTGTTGTCTTTATTTGTTGATATTAGTGTGTTACATTTATTATTAGTGTGTTACATTAGCTCATTTAATTAAATATAAAGCTTTTCAGGGTAATAAATGTATCTATGAATGATTGTATATAATTTAAAACAATTATAATGAAAATAAAAAGATAAGTTATGTTGCACCTCGTATAATATGGTATTTTATAATAACATTTAGTAAAATATGAGAGATTCAAAAAAGAAATGCAATAAGTTATTGCATATTTGATGAATATCGATCTAAGATCAGTTCCCAATCTTAAGCAGCGTGGAAAGTAAAATTTAAGAGGTATCGAAATATTCAATATAATATTGTGGTAGCATATTTACAATATACGACACAGATTGTCACAAAATTCTTTTTTTAAACAGATATCTTAGAGTTTAAACTCCTAGATGGATTTGTTTTGCAGTCAAGGCAAATATTAGTATTCATTACCTTCAGTTTTAACTCCTCTGAATGACATTCCAGAATTATGACTCAAGTTTATTGTTTTTTTACCTCAATCCCAAAGCAATCGCTGCTAAAAATATGCATAAACACAATGTTGCAGATTCCTATGAGAATAAGTGAAGAAATAAAATGTTTACTTTTCTGTTTTACCTTAATATTTGACTGCACTCGATGGCAATCTCTCCGATGAATATTATGCAAGATTCATCTCTTATTTATTTGTCATAACATCGTTTCATTTTTAGTGCGTTTTCCATTTATCTAAATGCTTTGAGTACAAAATCACTTTTTGCACATTATACCATACCATTTACAGAAGGACTATATAAGTATAATAAAATAATGGAATGAAAATAAGTAAATGAGATATACTAATGAGCTTTGGAGATAAATGGAGATGGGAAAATGAAAAAAAAATTACAAAATAAAAATCCTCAAATGACGTGTAAATTATATATAATTTTTACAGTAACACAATGAAATAATATTAATTATCATTTTAAAAAATTAGTGCTCTAGTATTTAGATCGTTTTAAAACGATCGTAAACTAAATATTTTGTGAGTTTCTTTCTATTCAATCATCATCTCATCGGCTAGCGCTCCACATTCTAATTCTTGGAGATAACGAAATTGACAGATCCAATGAGCTTTACATAAATATTTAAAGATAAAACAGATACTACAAGCGTAAAGTATTTACGAAAGAGCCAAATATGTTCTATTAATATGGCTACTAATGTAAATGTTGAATGAAAACATGGTTTTGACGAGGCGATTATATGTTTTTTTGCTATTATTTATTTCAAACATATTATACAAATATAGGGACCGTGCAAGAAATGTAGATGTAACGAAATAGAAGGCACGCAAAGCTCCATAAGGATAGAAAAAGTAACTTTTGCTTAAGGTAAATGTCAGTGCAGTATTTTTGTTTTCAAACAGGTAAAATATGGTTTACAACCGTTTATCAATGAAATATGACAAATGTACAAGTGTAAAGAAGAAACTACTTAAAGCCAGTCCGTATCATTAATAGGACGGAATTTAATTCTAAGTACTAATTAAAATTTTTGGCCAAGTTTAAATAATAGGTGCTATGTTGAAATCAAATGTCACAATAAAAAAATTATAGGTTATGAAAATTGTTTATGAAATATTATTTTTAAATTTAATGAAAAAGGTATCACACTGAAAGTAGAAAAAAGGTTATGTTACAAGTGACTTTAAGGCAAGATTTTTTAAAATGGTTCTAACGATTCTTAAATTCTTTTATTCAATTCATTTACCATCAGGCTGGTAGCATTTTGCACGGTCCCTATAATTTCAACGATCGATAAAGACAGTAATACGGACACTTTGTAATATTGCATTTCTAAATCATTATTGTATAATACCTTAATTTCACTTCACATTCAGTGGTAATTTTAATTGCAAATAATCTCATCTCAATTTTATCAAAGTATGACACTTCAATTTTATAAAATTAATTTAACTTGATTGTAATCACAATGAGAATGCAAAAAGTACGGTAATAACCTAGGTAAACAATAATCAAAATTGAATGTTGTCGCAGAATATAAATGGTATTTTGCATGTATAAGCTCTAGCAAAAAATACTGTTTTGCAACATTATTATACCCTTTCATAATCAGAATTATGTATTAGATATAACGGACAATGCCAATGTATCATTTTTGTGCAGAATTATTAAACAATTCACGTATCTAAATATTTTTTAAGATTTATTTTTTGGTAATATTAAAATATATTTTCTTTATATGAGAATGTTTTAAATATGAATTGTATATCCTAAATCTGTGAAAATTTTTTTAAGAAGGAAACAATTCCAGTTTATATATGTTAAGATAATTGCATGTTGCTGTGCTCACTTCGTTAATCATCATTGTCGGTCTAGAACTATTTGACTGCAATACAAGCCTGCACTGTTCGAATTGAAAAATGTTATCTTAATAAACTTCTATATTTAAATAAAGTAACACCAGTAGGTTTTGGCCGCCGTGCAACATCGAGGCTACGACACAACTGAGGCGTAAATAAAATCGCAGTTTTTCTATTTTTGAGTGACCATATATTGAAGATAACAACCGATATAATGATATTAATTGCATGACATGATGGAAAATAAAATTAATCAATGTTTAATAAAAAAAAAACATATTTTATAATAATTATACATAATATATAAATAAAAATAATGGACAATGCCGAACAGCGCCAGTGACGAAATAGCATTTGGTCGTAGGGCTCAGGAGATGAACTTCAATGTTTATGTTTAAATTTTATCTTTCTACAAACTTAGTTTAATTTTTTTTTCACATAAATAGGATGCCGTCTATGAATACATATTCTGTACAAATTAATGTAATCGTTAGTCAAAAACAAAGCTGTTCAATTCAGCTTTACAAAACACTTAGCTAAATGTGAGGTCATACATGTTATTTGTAACAATTCTAACCAACATTTTACTTTATTTGTCATGAAATCTTTAGAAGTGACCATTATTTAAATACATCCAGTGAAACAAAATTACTGTAGCATAACATTTTCGTACTGGAGTGTGTATTCCTAGACAACAATCTATGCTATTTATAATAATAATAAATACAAAAAAAAATTAAAAATTCAACAGTTTAGCTGAATCGCTATACTCCGCATCCACAAGCACGGTGAGGGGCATACAATACACATCATATGACCGCACTACTCTACAGTTAGTGGCTACGACACATACATTGGATTGTATTTATATTTATATTAAAAGAACGGTATACTCAATATACCCGCGTAATTATTTCAATAAACGTTATAAGCACTTCTTTATTTTTTTATATACTTAGTTACATTTTTAAAGCAAAACTTTAAAAATCATGTGAACTCTCTCAATATCCACTGGTTTAGTATTAACCACCTATCCGCTCTGCCGTCCATTTAAATTTTATTCTTTCCAACTTCCTATTACAAAATATACAACAACTTACCAAGTTTAATTCTATGTCCTTGGCAACAGACAAGCAGGTCAGTGTGTAGAGTTTATGATAAAGTGGCACCGATACAAAATTATGTGATCTTAAGCACTTTATGGAAATCAATTTCAATTATACTTCGGTATGATTCATAATCTGCTAAAGCACATTAATATAACATGACCTTTATGAATTTAAAGTTCGCTATGATTGATGCTATATTACAAGTAACCAACATTTCCAAACAAAACTAGAATTTCTCATTGTCACACCAAAGAATCAAATAGCTTTTAGCACATACTGCCTGTTCTTATTTGTAACTGAAAAACAATTATTTCAAACATCCTCCACGATAGGGCTTGCAATTTGCCGCCTAAGTTTGATATATGATCAGTGCTGTGGTTGAAACACCACTATAAAATAAGCGCCTTAATTCATTTGACTTTATTGTTTTCAAACGATGCTATTAAAATTGTTTTTCATAGCTAATACTTATACATTACAGATCATATTGCAGACTTACTTATTTTAGAAAAATGTAGCATAAGGTACTGGTTTCTCCAGAAAAAATCTATACAAGAAATTTTTGTCTATGACAAATATTATTTTCAAAAGAATTAAATAAATATTTGCATCGAGTACCATACTTACATTTGTGTAAAAACTAATAATGACTTCATTTCAAAACTGTGAATTACTCTCAACTTTATATGGAATGCTCTGCTGGCACATGGCACAATTCTAGGTTTATTTTATTTTTGCGTCGAATCTTGTGTAATGTTTTAATTAAAATTTCTGCTTTTAATCACTCGCAGAATTGGAGAATTCTCCTTACTTCTTGATCTTTCCCGTGTTTAATTGGTGAAATGGATTATTCAAATTAGTATAGTTACAAGTCACCACTATGGATTAAGCAATAGCAGTGAACACATATTCTCCAATCATCTAGATTTACGTATATCCTTATTTATGAGAAATCAAACAATACTAAACAAAGTAACTAGCTTTGAAACATGTGTTAGGTCAAAGAAAATATTTTTATTATTTTATATACTTTATTTCTAAATATCTCTTTTATTGCCATACTGATGAAGCTAATTTTGTTACACTCTCTACAATGTGGCATGAAAGATTAAATAAGGGAAAGTTTAAACGAGGAATTGTACACATAACTTATTCGTTACAAGACAGAGGTTACGTCTGCCCGTGCGAGATGGAACCCGGGCAGAGCGATCTATGCGAACGGGGAACCGCACACGCCACTACCTATCTGGAATTATAATAATTCATGCGTTTACATTTCAATTTATATTTATTATTATTATTCCAATACAATATATAATGTTTTTAATGCATCTTTGCATAATAATATAATACAGACAACAGTTACAAGAGAGAAATTATAAATTATTCTAAAATCGGCCTACGAGCTGGTTTTTTGATACATTTCATCAAAGTACTGTATAAATTAGCCTTTTCGCTGCCCTATCAAACTAAAATCCCGTTGGTTATCATAGACATGCTAATATATTGGCATATATAAATATATATAAATACATATTCATAATTAAAATGAATTCTTTTTATTGTATTTAGGGTAACATGGCCCAGATGAACTTCTTTGGAAATGCAACTCGTGCACACTATTGCAACGCATACACTTTTTTCAATTTCACATTTTCTCTCGAAGTCATTCCTAAAAAGTAGACGTATCGTACCTCTCTTACGCTCAAGTTGATTCAAAGTGAAAATTTTTAAATGCATACAAAGCTTCAATCTTGAATGCACCAACGTCCCGATCAACGAACACTTGTTAACTTTTACGCCGATAATCTACAGTAAATTTCAATCTAGGCCACAGTACAAATTAAAAGTTTTTATTAATATCTCAACAATTTTTAACACCCTCAAAATAAAATATTAAAGTGTGCATACACAGAAGCATTCAACGTACCTTGCAAATCCCCCGGAGCAAAATTTCATTCACTTATCATTACATATGTCATTAGCCATTTCATCCTATGTTAGGGCTACATATTTGAGAATAATCCACGGTTTCTGCCAAAACTCATTACAAATAAAACAAATACCACAGGCTCAAGTTTCACTGAGGATGTTTTACTGTAGTTTAACCGAAGCCTGCTCGACACGTAACGTAGAAATCTGTAAACTCGTACAATTTGATCGTCGACGGCCGGTCGCGAATTGGGAACAACAAAACAAAACCAATCGATTGAGCAATAATTAATTAACAAACGTAAAAAGAAAATTAGAGCTGAACAATATAAAACAATAAAATGATATAAATTTTCAACTAGAGTCTCTAAAATGTCTACAAATCACATGTGTAAGAGTAATCTATCTTTATCTTTACCCATTCATTGATCATCCAAACCGATAATGATATAATAATTATACATTCAATAATGACTAATTATATAGTAAATACAAAGAAATAATAACAATTATGTCTACTCTCACACCATATACTATTATTTATCGTCGGCGCGTTTGAAAAATTGACAATAAAAGCAATTTTGAATATAAAAAATCTTTAACGAGGAAAGGTTTTCCTGTAAGAAAATATTTATTTGAACCGCACACAGTCTATATCCCGCCCGCATAACACGACCGACCCTAATGTTGTTAAATAATAAAAATCAATTATTTACAGCACAAGTCCAAACCAAAAGATTCATATAAAACATCTATCTTATATGTGTACATATAAAGAAATTATATATACGCATATACACATATATTCCTATATTCTTTTTATTTTGTTATGAAGATTGTAATTTAATAGAGAAGCATATAGCTTTCAATTGTGGCAATTGCTCAAATATGTAAATTTCCAAAGTTTGGTTGTAATATGAAGACACTACAATTTCCCATAAATAACAAATATTCTGTGATGATTGAAATTTTGACTATTAAAGTCTGAATGACGGATATCATATTTAGGTTAGTCTTAATATTTACATTTCTCATAATGGCTGTTATGTGAATACATATTGTTATTATTTACTATTAAAACTTTTAAATATACAACATTTAACAGCTTGAAACCGATTGAAAATAAATTTGATACATAAAGATTTTCAATTTTTCATTTATAAATTGACAATTAAACCCAAATTCCTGCTCAAGTCAGGAATAGAAAGAAAAAAGTAAACAATATCCCAAGCGGCTAGTCACTTTAGCAAGCATCGCCGACGATAGGCGTTCTCGTAACGACTAATGAAACGTTTGAGAGTGGAGACGGCAGCGAGAAGGCTTGGGGCATCAGGGGGGACAGGGGCGGGCGGTGCGGGGCGGCGGCGGTCATCACTTGCCGGCCAGCTGCTGCTTCTTGTGGCTCACCTCGAGTTCGCCGAGTCGTTTCCACAACTCGTCGCGCTCCTTCTCACGTTTCTTCTCCCTGTAATCAAGGTCCATTGCTAAAAATTACAATTCCACTATGGTATTTCATGAGAAAATATTCGAATATCATAATGTAGATCTCTGCTGAGTATTCAACCGATTACATGCACGTTTCATTTTTGGTATAAAGGTGAAAAAAGCAGTAAAAACAGAGAGAAAGACCAAATAGGAACCAAAGCTCCTAATTCAAACATTTCCAATTTCTTGCTATAAAAACAGTAGTTCTACTTCCATATTAAATTATTTTTTAAATATAGAAAATATATGGTGTAAAAAAAACTTATGGCACAATCAAATTCCTACTTGCATAATTCCTTAACTTAATTTTCACTGTTCTAATAGATAACTAAGTAATGTAATTTTGATATACATCGGTATAAAATTGCTAATATTTAATACAAAATAACCTTTAATAATAAGTATATGATGTCTTGAAATTTAAACATTGTATATTTCTATCAAATTGAAAATATCTAGTTTTGTAAAAAAAAACAGTATTTAGTTGGTTAAGTTGCACTACTGGCTATCTTATTTTTGGTCAAAATGATGGGAAGCACTAATCTTTTTAAAAAATATGTGAAATCGTTTACAAATCTCTAGATCCAGGCAACACTGGTGGAGACATTTAAGAAAATTGTAATATTTGCTATCAACAATTTTTTGTAATCATTTGCCATCGGCTATCTTAATGATAAGATATGAACACCTGGTAACTTGTTATATTTGTTCTGAGCAGAGTAATTTTTAGATTGATATTTCTTTAATTATCAATATTTTTTAGAAGATTATAGAAGTTCAATATTTATTCTTCTAACATACGCTTATTAACCCGTTGTAGGCCTTAGGAACCAATATAGTTTTGGAAACAAACCTACACATGGCCTGAGGGATAGATATCGGTCTCGAAATTGATGCTCATACTCGCCGATTTCTCGAATGACAAACAAAACAAATTTGAATTGTAGATGCTTGTGATGATTTTTGCAGTTTTGGATATATGTAGTACCATAAAGTTCATTTTACTATGTTGGTTCGACAGCTGAATGGTAAAAACATATTAATGAATCACCATTTTTAAAATGCGCTTTTTTTTCTGTACACAATCTGTAGTAAGGGAACGATAAGCAAGCGCTAAGTTTTCGAAATCACATTACATTATATATGTAAATAATCTATATTTATTACAGATTACGCTAGATTATGATAAAACAAATGAAATACATTTCTTTTATATACACTTAATTCACACATGTTCAGTTCAAGTACGCCAAGAAAATATGGCAGTATTACTTCTGAAGTAATTATAATTGTAACATTACATATTTGCAGCGTGAAATATTTTTTTCTAGTCTTTTTATTATACATTTTGTGATAAAAAAAAATAAAAACCTGTTTCTAGTAAAAAATTTGAAAATTTACGCTTTCTGTATTAATTGATTGATTAATAATGCAATTTATTTAATACAGAAATACTTATCGCAATTTATTTAATACAGAAATGCTTTCTGCATTAAATAAATTGCGCATTTGTAGCGGCTTATTGTCTGCAATAATTAGTTTATTTGATTTGTTTTGCATTAAATGTGATGTAGTAATAATTTTAGATATATTGTCAATATTTTCACGATAATATGAAAACATGTTCCGGTTTTAAAAAAATATTTTTTTACTTAGGTATGTAGTTTCGTAGTGAGCATATTTCATAACTTAGGAAATTATATAATTTGAAGAAAATGAGATATATTTTTATAAGTATTCGTCTTCAAAATTTTATTTTCTAAAATTTGATATATATATATATATATATATATATCAAATTTTGTGTATGTATTGAAGATGTTTTTACCAATTTTTTTATATAAAAAATTGGTAAAAACATCTTCAATACATGCCAAGAACTACTTATTGTTTTGTAAACAAACAGTGCAGGATTGATTTGTTATATATTGATGTGTAGACAAAAGAGTTAGAAATGCTGTTTTATTGAGTAATATCTGTTCATAAAAATCATTGTCATTAAACACTGCTATGCAATTGTTTTGCAAACAATAGCGCACAAATAATTTGTTATATAAATAAACAAATGTGTTTACAAAGATGTTAGAAATTATTTTTACAACTGCTATTTTAATGAATAATATTTGTTCATAAGAATCATTGTGTATATCTTATACCATTGTCACTTAAGTGTTTCCAGCAGATGTGCGATTGTTTTGGAAACAACAGCACGCAATGGATTTGTTATACAGAGTACATTTTGGTTTCACTGAATTTTGAGAAGCGATTAAGAATTGGAACTAAATCACATAATGAAATAAAAAAGTGAAAAACACAAATTTTCTCAGCTGTCCCATAGAAACGACAAAAACGCATAGAGATGGTAAATTATTAATTCTAAACAAATTTGTTCCCGAACAGATGAACAAAAAAAAATGCGACGCGCTGCATGTACAAACCAAACACCCCCCCCCCACCTCTCTCATGCCCGGGCCACGGAGCGACGAACTTCTAAATTAGTATGCCATGTGGCTTAATTGCATACACATGTATAGCTACGTGATCTACAGATTATCGACGGCACGATAATTATCGGTGAAAAAGTAAAAATGCAGTCATGTAGCATCATTTTTGGGCTTACACTAACCCCATGCAATTAGACAATTACCATCAAGTCAAATTCAAAGCAAATTTGTAGGAAGGAATAATTGGTATTGTGATTATAATTTCAAAATCGTGAAATAAAATGTGATATAGTGATGTTGAATTTGTTGAAAAATAATTTGACCACTTTGAATAGTTTTATTAAAATATCATTAGGATAAGGGCATAAACATGTATAAGTAGTTAAGTTAATAAGATATGTAAATTTTCAATTACTGTAAATAAGTTGATTCCTATTTTTTAAATATGCCTTAGACAATATGGGTGGACACATGTCTGTCTGTCCCAGCTCGCCAAAAAAATGTCTGTCCAACCACAATAATTCAGTACAAGTAAATTTGTGAAGTTCAAATTTTGTGATGAAATACGGATGTGGAACTCTTAGAAACACTGGCAACTTTGAGTAACTATATATAGCAACGGATTTCACTTCGAACAAGGATTATAAACAGTTAATAGGTACATAAGTTTTCTAGACTATAGTAAAAAAGTTAAATTCCAATTTTCTAATTAGGTTTTTATGAAAATTATCGACATCAATAAAAAAATTAAGAACTAGTCATTATGTACAGTTACAGTTACATATGAAGTACGAAGAAAAGATTGTAATCTTATTTCACTAAGCACACTAAGAAAAACTAGAGATTTCTATTAATTGAAGCTTGCGTGAAATAAAGATCTTTTTGAAAAGCAAAAGAATAATAACTTTAAAAACTGTTGTTACAAATTTTACATTAGGCGAGAACTCGCATGTAATTCAAATGTTAATACACTCCCATTTTGGTTTACATTCGAGCATGGACTGCACGAGCGTTAACAGATTCTCGAAAACGACCTAGGGTGACTAGTCGTTCGATGTTTTTTGAAAGTCAAACGACAGCTTAAATTTTTTTTATTTTTCGACCTGTGGGAATGAAGGCAACTGGTTTTACTTAAATTTGAGGTCTAAAACATTCTTTTCAATTTTGGTCACAGATTGAGAAATATTCCTCTATAAACAAACAGACGTGTTTACAAAGGTGTTAGAAGTCCTTTTTACAAGTGCTTATTTTATTGTATAATATTTGTTCAATCATTGTGTATTGTACATATTTGTAAACATGAATAATTTTTGTTGTATTTATTAATAATCTATGAATAAACTGCTTTTGAAATTGGTTCGAATTTTACTACTTGTTACTATTGTTGTTATTATATCCACGAATAAAGCTTTTCTTTAGGAAAAAAAAAACAAATTTGTTAACTAATAAAATAGTCTCATGAAAAAAATATGATTTTATATGAATATGGAGGATATTACACACAAAAAAATATTTTCTTTCAACATTACTCGCATAAAATGCACCATGGACAAAGCATAGTTTATAATTATTTTTAGGATACTTGCACCAGATAATGAAGAAACAGGAATCTATGAAATTCCTGTTTTCTAGAGATGAAAGCAAAACTTTTATTTTATGAATAGTTATTAATTACGAAATGATAACAATAGGATAAGGGAAGTCTGTTTGACTGTCGAGATAATTTCAACAAAACAAAAAATAGTAGTACAAAAATTTAGGAAGGAGTTGATATTACTTTTAAAATCCAAGAGAGTCCAGGAGGGTCTCCACCTAAAATCATTAAACACTTCCGTTTCCACACGCTTGAATCACATATGCTTATCTCGCAATAACAAAATTTAAGAATGTTCCAAAATTTTAGTGCTGTTTACACATTTCATGGTTACAAACATTTACTACAATATCAAGGTATTGTAGAAGTAAAAATAAGCTGATACATGTAAATTAAATTTTTTTGCATGCATACTAAAATATTTATTACGTTATTATCTACATGTAATACAACAAATTGACTAATGGAAACACGAAAATTTGCTAATAGGATTTCATCGGCTTCAGAGCATTATAATTGAATCTTTCGGTACTTTATCTAAGAAAATGTTTTTGGATATATCTACATTATCATAATGTTCACATTACATTACATTACCAATCACACACACCATAACAACATTGTATTTAATTTTTTGAATGGAAATTAAACGATAAAACGCATGATGGTCCTGGTAAACTATTAAGCTATTCAGTTTAATGAAATGACAAGTTTTCTATTTTATTTTGTAATTAATTACCTGTAAGATTTAAACTATTTAATCAGAATATAAAAACTACAATATGGAGTGAAAAACATATAATAAAATAGTGGACATTTTAAGAAAATTAAATTCTATGTATTTGTAATGTTAACAGCTACAAGAATATTTAGTATTTGCATTTAAAGAGGAAAATAATCATATGTAAACATGACTATAACTTTGAAAATTTAAATAAATAGTTCTCCTATTTATACGATTCAAATAAAAACAGGATTTAATTAAATATAACACCAAAGGGTTCTAAGTTTCCAAAGGGAACCAGGTTCTCAAAACAAGTTATGGTCCTATGATCAAAGTGATTTTAGTTATAGTTGCTAAAATATTGTGTAGATTCAAGCCTTCAGGAATTCCAGGTTTGCGAAGCTATTGTGGATTTTATGACTTTAATTAATAACTGGATCAATGCCTTAAATTCCAGACATACAGGTGCTTTCATTTATAAGGTGCCAATAACAGATAATAACGAAAATAAAATACTTTCTTCGTTCTACAACGAATGCTCACATTTAAAATCATCATCATATATATTAATACGCTAAGGTTAAGATGTTACTCTCCCTTTTTAGAAAAAACCTCACAACTAATCCACATAAATTATATATCATTTTATAGATAATTGCTTGCTCTACCGGCATCCACAACTAAAAAATTTATTATTGCTATTGGTTTTGCAAATTAATTAATTATTAAAATTTCATATATATTAATACGTTAAGGTTAAGATGTTACTCTCCCTTTTTAGAAAAAACCTCACAACTAATCCACATAAATTATATATCATTTTATAGATAATTGCTTGCTCTACCGGCATCCACAACTAAAAAATTTATTATTGCTATTGTTTTTGCAAATTAATTAATTATTAAAATTATATACACAAAACAGCAATGCTGCCATCTAACGGCTCAACGTCAATATGATTGACGGTCGGTAAAATTTTTGTTTAATTTCAAATCCACTCACGTATAAATAAAGTGGCGCTTTAGCTCAATGCTTTTGATACTTGCGCCTCTATATGTCAATTTTAGTAAAATATTTGTTTGATCTGTCATCTGAGCTTCATAATGGAATAAATAATGCGAAGACTTCGCACGGGTCACGCTAGTTTCTAATAAAGTCTTAATTGCACTTTACACTTTAAAAAGTCAAGGAAATGAGGATTTGTCAGTTTATTTGATAAAATATTCCAGAAAATATTTCAGAACACAGTGATATTAGGATTTTTTTATAAGTAATATTAACATTATTGTACGTCTCAATTATGGATTTCATTAAATCGGTTAGATTACTTAAAAGAAAATCTTCATACTATAGAAAGCAATACAATCAAATATCTTCCTGGATATAATATGATTTTAAGCCTTGATTATATTTTTTTTAATTTTTTCAGTAATCGCATGTTATTCAAGCAATGTATACTTTAAGGTTTTCATCATTAATAATTTTATTTATTTGTTTTTCACTATCTTATGAAAATAATGAAAAACATATCAGTCGTTTATTTTCACATTATTATTAAATGTAGAATTACTATGTAAATTAAAATGCTTTAAAGTGTGAAACTTTTATCTCACTAAGATGGCAGTTTCCAAACATATTCACATTATCAAAACTTATGTGATAAATACGCCAAGTGTCCAGCACTAGTGAGTGTACCGATGCAACAACGTCACCATTAACATTTTTATTTAAAATACGACAAAATGTTTTCAAATTAACTTATAAACGATTCTATAATTGGTTACGCTCTTATGCTAGCTTTTATATTTGTATGGAATTATGGCACAAAAGTACATTTTTGGGCATTGATGAACAATGAACAGAGCTCTACTACTCATTGCATTCGACCTATGACTAAAGTATATGTCACCGTGCAGAGAAAATTATATGATACATGGATCATAATAAGGCTAACGTGCTTCACCTATTTACCATCTCTAGTTATATTACATGCTCTGTACACCATGGAGTGAACTGTATGAATTATATAAAAAAAAAAGTGCAAGGAGAATTGTCAGACTTCTTTACCTATGTTGATATTTTTTGCCAAAAAAGGATAAATGCTATATATGTACTAGTTTCAAAACTATAAAACAAGTCTCAGAAGAGACCTATAAATAAAACCTGGCTAAAAAATAAGCTACCTGAGCAGGAAAAGATAAAAATTTGGCTATAGAAATAAAATGTACATTGAGCTGTGATTTGATGGTGGTGCAAACTGCACATCGTGCAAAGGCCAGTTCGGCGTGTTATAAGCTTAAATTAACAGTCCATAATTTCACAGTAAAAAACTTGTATATTAGAATACCATGGCTTACTGGTTTTTGAGTCTTCTTTGGGAGCCTCCATTTTTACAATACTACTTGTGCGATTATATCAACACATAGCTACAACATTAATTGAAAATTGTTGTTTATTCCGACCGCTGTAGCTATCAAAACAAGAATTCCGTATTGTTCAACACATTATTCCATCCATAAGCGCCGTAAGGTTACAATAAATCAGAATTATATGAAAATGAGGCACACTTGGAGTGTGGCAGCGTTCATAGTAGTGTTGAGATAAAATACAATAATGCTAATATATCTTCTGTATAAAAACTACCTGGAATCGTTAAAAAAAACACACAAATTTAACTTATTCATCAAAATTTATTTTGTCCTCTTCAAAGTAATCCCCATTGTTTGCAATACAACGGTAATAATGCCGGACCCACTCTTTCATACACTTCTCATAGACTGAAAGTGGTGTGGCTTTTAATTCCTGCTGTGAATTCCATTTGATGTCTTCAATCGAGTCAAAACGGGTTACGCAGAGTGGCAATTTTACTTTTGGAAATATGAAGAATTCACGGGACTAAATTCTACTATAAAAAATTATATAGATATACACACATGCGTGCAAGAATCTGCGTCAGCGAATGCCCTTGATTGCCCTGGAAACGGCATTGAAGGTGTAATAGATTGAAAATGTGTCTCAATAACTGAATCGCAGGCACTCAAAAACGATAAACTCTCGAAGTAATTACCCCAATTTTTCGAACTATGACTTTAATTGTGACCATAAAAAGCTAATTATTGCTTACCTAAAAATGGAATAGTATCTACTAACCTTTTTAAATTATTTGTATTTCTATGTCATTATGTTCCTGATTCGCAATAGTTAGTTGCCCCTCGATGTAAAGCGAAGAGCTAAAATTTTGTAGTTTTACTGTGCACGGTAAATGTTTTTCAGACTTAATATATTTTTTACCAATATTTGTTAAATTACCTAGATTATCAAAACCACTTCTCTTCCATTTACTGTATTCAGTTTCGAATAATAAACAAGGCCAGCAAACATTTTATTTAAAATGCAACTTAATTAACCACCAATACTAATCATAAAAATGGTATAGTCTGATTTAGCAAAAATGCAAATTTTCTGTTTTTTTTTGTTTTAAATGAAAGAATATACAAGAAGACTAAGAATGCCAATTAAGTTGGAAACTTATAGCTTACACTTCCTTGGAAAACCGCACTTACTTTTGTATGTCATCTTTTTTCCAATCACTATTTGTAATAAAATAATTGCAACCGAGCCCTAAAATTTGCAGGTACTTCATTTTTAATCTATTTTCTTTCATTTAAACCTAAAAAAGGGAAAAGTCACATTTTCGCTAAACCAGGCTTATTCCCCATTCTCAATCATACTATTTTTTTTTCATTAAAAGATAAACTGAACAATCCTACCTTAATCACATAATAAACAGAGCAACATTCGATATTCGCCATTGTTTGTTAACTTTCATGAAGAAAATGCATGTCAAAAAATAAACTAACAAAATATTCATTATAATGCAAGAAGAAAACGAGTAACACAATGAGTATTTATAATATGTGTATTTACAAAACAAAATATAATATGTGTATTTGAAAACTATTAAAATTATTTATAAAATTATTTTCCGACGAGAATGACAAACTGACAGCAGAGAGATTGTTGTAATAACACAATGATTCATTGTTTATATACGAACAGCAAAAATACAGATGTTTCAGTCTGAATATAGAGGAAGGTAGTCTAGCAAGCTAGAGCTTGCTTTGAGACTATGAACAGACGCTCTAAAGTGATGTAAACAATTTTAATTTTGTAAGGACCACTTCTGATTCGAGAAGTTTATGTAATTTGTCTCTGTCCCTCTGGAAGGAATTCAAAGTGTACCACACCACGACAATTAAAGAAAACAATCAGCAACACCTTCATTTTCGAGTGGCTTTAAATGTTGAAGACTGTTCGGGATGAGGCAAATCTTTGACCACTTCACACCCCTCTTTGAACAGTTTGTTGTACCGCTCATATGCTTGTATTTTCGACATAGTCGAGTCACCATAGGCCTTTTTTAACATTTTTAAAACACAAAATCTAAAGCAAACTCTTTGTTCAACTAATTTATCCATAATAAAATTCGCAGAGCTTTAAGGTCGACTTATTACAAGAGCTGCTGTAAACTAGAGGTGTGGCGTATTTATTGCCATCGGAAAAATACTCGATATCTTAAATCAAAATACGTACTAGGTATGCAAAATACAAAACACTTGGTTTCGTAAATACTTGTATCGTATGGCCGATCGGACGTTCGTACAATGTTTATTTTATGGTCTGGTTACGGCATAACTACCCCTCTTTGTCTTGCTAGCTACAGCTATTTCACTCACGCGCATATTGTATCCAGGCTTTCTTGCTCTTTCATATATAAAACGTATATGAAATAAAGGACAAATTGAATATTTAAATACACATAAGTCGTAATACTATATCAAGTATATTAAACATACTCGAATACTCGTTTCACTCATACGTTAAGTATTGCTTTACATTTCACAGTTCATGGACAAGTATTTTCTCAATACGACAAGTACAAGTATTTTAAAATTTGAATTTTAAGTTTGGTTCTCTTTTCGTCTAATGATTCTGTTTTTCTAAGAGAACAGTTGAATGTTAGTACTTTGTAAAGTAAATATTGTAAATAAATATATAATATGTAAATATATATAAAAAACTGTTAATTAGGTTAAATTCTAACTTCGCTATTATGTCCACAAGAAAGTCCAGGTTGTATGGGAGTATTTTAAAGACTTAATTATTTTGTTGCTTCTTGCTATATTTACAAAAGTAAATTGTCATTAAAAACCGCTAAGGAAATGTTTGAATAGAAAACATCCAACTGCAACAATAATTCATATAGAACAAGCTGTTTGTTCCGAATATCTTACTACAGAATATCTTACTTCGAAAACGATTAAACTAAAAAAAAGAACAAAAATATAAAAAAATAATTTTTTTAAGAATGTGATCAATTAATCACATTATTTTACAATAATTACCTTTATTTTTTTAAATTAAAGGTAATTATTGTAAAATAATGTGATTAATTGTTTTTAAATACGTTATCTAAATGATTATGCCAAATGAATCATTTAGTTACCAGTTCCAAGTCTGGAGCCATAAATATTTACGGTTATTATGAAGCAAAAATGAAACAGTATTTTGTTAAAAATGTCTCATGTAGAAATGATAGGAATTCCCGCCAAAAAAATAAAAGATATGAGTATTGAACTCTTCATAATAAGTAGCAATTGTAAGTCCATACTCAAATAAGTACGATACTCGTCGAGTATTTTGTCACTAATATTTGTCACCGATATTTTATAATACTCGTACTCAGTATCTCAAAATACTCGTATTGCCCAAGTCTACTGTAAAAACACTAATTAGAAGATCGCGCTTAAATTTGGCTTATTAATTAAAGAATGTTCTATTAATTAAATTATAACTTAACAAAAAAAATGTTACAAATTCCGTTTAAGCAGTTCATTTAAAAGCCAAATCCGGATAGTTTTTATACAGAATGTATACCTTCTCAGTCAATTCACGTTTCATTCTGTAACTATGAGAAAATGCTATTATTCTATTTTTATAAAAGGATGCTTTACTGGTTTATTATTAGTAATTGGCTAACACAGTAATTATAAAATAAATGAGAGTATTAGACTCTTGTTTATTTCAACAAAATTTAACAAGAATACAAAATAATGTTTTTTACACAATTAAATGAAACTACGTGATGTAGTATTATTTCTACTTTCTTTAATTTCTTTACCACGACCTAGGTTTCGTTGTATTACAACATCTTCAGGTGTACTATTAGCAAAGTGAATAATGAATTTCTACAAAATTAACGCCAAATATATTCAATGTTTTTTACACAAAGAACAAGATTTTTCAGATATTTTCAGTTCTAATTAAATTTTAAGATGTCTTCCCCTTATTTTCATTTAACCAGACAGAGGAAACATCGATTAGAAATCATTCATAAATTGGTGCTATTTAAGCTACTTTAATACCAAAGCAATATGTGAACAGCAACCGTTCCTGCTAAAGCTAACCTCCTTGTTATCATCAATCATCATAAACTAGTAATTTAGGAAAGCTTTTGGGAATAAACAGATGGAGAGCTATTGTGCTGGATAGAGTCAGGAGAGACCCTGGCCTTGGCCTGCAACACGCTATAAATGCTTAAGAAGAAGAAGTAATTTAGGCCTCGGCTAAATGTGTTGCAATTACCTACATATGATTGTAAATAGTCTATTTGTTTCTAGGATTTCAGAAAAAAATTGTGTGGATTTGTCCATTTGATTAATTGTTTTTGTGAAATAATGCACCAAAAAATCTTCAGTCTATTAAGGAACCCAATATCTTGTCACATTAGAAAAAATAAAAAAGAACCTTATTATAGTTTTCGAATTAGTTTTAATCAACTTTGTATGAAAACTATCACCCCCTGTTGTATTTGTCATTTTTATCTCAAGAATTTAAAATCTGAACCACACGCCATTTCATAAGCAATCATTATGTAATCATAATTAATGTAAGTCATAATTAAAAGCTGGTTGTTTGTTATGTTAAACATATGAATAGGTGGTTTAGTTACGTATTCTTCACTTTCATTTACATAACCGAATGTCATACTACACTTACATGTCAAATTTCTCCCTTACATTTTATTCACATGTAAGAATAAGCAAACTTACTTTTGTCTCTCGGCCTTGTAGCTGGCGGTAAGCTCGTCGAAGAGCTTCGAGTTCATCTCCATGAATGTCTTCAGAACGTTATAGACGAGTGCGACAATGGTCTGGTTCCAGTGTTCCTTGCTGATGCGGTACAACGCCGGGAACATAATAGGCATGATTACGTGATTGTTTTCCTCAATCAATGACATTATGTACTCGTTGTTCCAAAAGTATAATGCCCGCTCCGCCACCTGTAAATACATATACGTCCTCAATTCTGCAAAACAGTCGATAGGAACTCAATTTTATTGATATAAATAGGGTTTTAGGTGGTACTTTTAAAGATTTGGTTCAGAAAAATTGATTTGATTATAGCAGTAGTCACGTCAGTGTAAAACTGAGGTTTACCTAATGAGACGTTTTCTTTTAATGTTATTAACATTAAAAGTGTATGTGTACTCAATCCATAATTACAATTTTCTACAGCAAATTTTTTTTTTGTTCATTTATATGGTTTTTTCAATTTGGAATATGACAATCTATTAATATTAAGCAAAAGTGAAACATCTGTTATTTATAAAATGAATTATGAATAATAAAAAAATCTATTTTTTTACTATATTTATTTCTTCATTAATATAAATCTCCACTTTAATTGTAAAATTAAAAAAGTGCCTGCGGCAGAATTAAGATTTTAAGAGTAATGCAGTTTTTGGTTTTGAAAGATAACATCCTCCAAATGTTCTTCAGAGAGCCGCAAAGTATTATCCTTAAATCTACACGATCTACATATTTATCGCAATGTATCAATGTACCTCGCGCTCTCAACTCAAATAATTTTGTTAATAATCAATTATGGAATCCTAACTCGGTCATAAGTTACTTTATAAGAGATAGATAAATTTTTAATTGTATTACGAAATTGGAAAATATATCTCAATAATTTTTGAACACATATATAAATATTCATAAAAATTACCTGAAAATGAGGGCTGGAGACACACCGAGCTATTTGCCTAAACAACGCCTCTTGTATTTTTGTAAACTGTGCCGGTTCTATAACATCTAAAATTTCTTCTATTTCGCCTAAAAACATAACCTGTGAAATGAAAAAATAAATTCAAATTTGTACATTTTATTCATTACCATAGATAATAAAGTTGATATGGAAGGTCAATTTTTGTCTCATTTTAATTAGATGTATAGCAGATATCTGCATTAGCAACTACCCATAATACTCATAAAGGAAACAGAATATTATCTGCAGTTGTTTCTTATAATTCTCATATTTTTAATATAATTCTTTGTGTACTAAAAATATAATAAATATACACTTTTATGTTTTGTATTATACATTTACAAATTGTATTTTATATTTTGCTCACTCCTGATATCAATCACTGAATTGTTTGGTTATAAAAATTATATTTATTTAACGCCAAGCCACTTTTGCCAGTCTCATTTTACACAATTAAATGAAACTACCGGATGTAGTATTATTTCTACTTTCTTTAATTTATTTACCACGACCTAGGTTTCGTTGGATTACAACATCTTCAGGTGGACTATTAGCAAAGAACTTCTTCTTAGATATCTTTGCTAATATCCCACCTGAAGATGTTGTAATACAACGAAACCTAGATCGTGGTAAAGAAATTAAAGAAAGTAGAAATAATACTACATCAAGTAGTTTCATTTAATTGTGAATAATGAATTTCTACAAAATTAACGCCAATATATTCAATAGTCTCATTTTATTTACATCATCCATAATTTTTGTGAAATCTATATCCACACAACTACATGAGGATATTTCATAATTTTTATTCGCTTTTTTTTCATAATTCTGCAAAGATCTTCAATAGTATTTATTTGATATTTTCATTTTAGTGTATATTTAAGTCTAAAAATAAATTACTTGTCGCTTGAGGTGTTTCTTTAAAACTATGAAATCTACAAGTTATAAAAAACACTGAAAATATGAAATGTAAATTGTGTGACAATATTTATTGCGCAAGACACAGCTTTAAAAAATTACCCTTATTTAAAAATTAATATATATACACATTATTATTGCTCAATTCGTTTTAGAATATGTTTTACTTTTTCAATACACACAAAAACAATCTTATCCTCTAAAATAAGTTTATGAATATCAGTATCCCCAAATCTACATTTACTAATAATAGCCTTATTCTAATTCTCATCTGTTACAGAAAATAAACCCCTAATCTTAATAATTATTACTGAAGGCTAAAAGAAGTAATTATTTTAAGTTCGAAAGTAAGTTTGAAACGAAAAGTGTTATACCAAGGGTTTGTAAAATTAAAAAATTTTCAAATGACCATTGAAATGAAAATAATTTAATAACGCTCAATCTAAATTATTGCTATTAATTAATAAAATTTACTTATAATGATCAGCATTTGAAGTTGAACTGGAAGATTTATTTTCAAACAACATTTGGAGTATGAAAATACGACTGTATTATAATAATTTCAAATTTCACTAATATGTTAAATTGGATTATAAATATATTGATATTAAATTGGAATTAATATACGTCAATATATTTCATAATTATATTTCACTACCTTCAATGTAACATTATTGTTTAGAACTTTTGTCCGTTAATTTTTATGTTTATACAGTATAGCGTATGTTGGTGTGTAAGACATCTGTTCCTGTGCACCCATAACATTAAAGCTAATTAACCACATGTCTCATTGATAGATAAAAAATTTATATTTAAACATAATCAAAAAGATAGATGACAAAGATCATTCACTAAATACTAACAATAAATTGAGACAGTTTTGTCTACAAATACTGACTATCTTGTATATTGCTTTAGTTTTGTCTCACAAATTGCTGGAATCAATTACATGAAATTTTCACCTACTGCAGGTACAAATCGAAAGAAGAAACTAACCAAAAGTTATATTTAAATAACTATACCATTGTTTGTAAAAAACATAAATATACATATTAACAGAAAAAATCCAAAAACAATATATTTTTCAATAATTATTAATTGCTTCCAATGTAAGAATTTGAAATTTGACCTAATAGTTCTGAAGGCAAGAACTGGGTTATGATACCTCATACTTCAATCTGATATTTCATCAGAAAAGACGCTTTGATTTTAATTATCATAATTATGTCTGAATCAATTTTTTATTTATGTTTGCCATCGGCCTATATCCAGGCAATTTTTTTATTATAATTTAAATATCATATCTACCTCCTTCTGCGAGCATGTTTTGGGCCAGAACTTGAGCAAGCCGCGCACGACTGGCTCTGTCAACGTAGCATCCTTCTCCAGGAACTGCACCACACAATACGCCAGCTGCGCGTGGTACAGTGACAAACACTTCACCTTGTGTAGCGGCAGCAGCACCTTCACCAGGAACTGCTTGTGTTCACTCTTCAGAGGCAGCGCGAAACCGTTTATTATGCTGCAGTTGAAACAGAAGCAGACTTAGTAACAGTTTGAGTGTTTATAATTAATTGTCTATTCTAAGAACCATAATAGGGGCAAAGCTTTTATTTTGATCTTCCTAAAAAACTATCTTCTGGCTTGAAAAATTCTATTCACTTTAAACAAATTTCTAGGAAAAGATATATTATAAAATTCTGATCGATTCTCTTAAATAAAGAATTCTAATATTAACTCTATTTGAAAAACTTACAAACTTGATAAAAACTACTCTTGTTATGAACAAATTGTGGATTCTAAAATTTATAACTTCTGATTATTTCAGTTTTTATTTTTAATTTGTCTAGAGACTATATAGATCATGCCAAATGCCATTAGCATCGTCTAGTGTAAATCAATAAACACTTGACTACTTTGGGACATTTTTTCATGTGATGTTCTCATATAAACACTTTAATTGATTATAGCACATAAATATGGCATAGTGTGTTTTGTAAGAGGTGTCCAAACATCTCAAGAATTGAAGATCTGCAAGAATGAATATCCTAAATGCCAGTGTTTGTCCATGGAAAGCAGAAAAACGAAAATTATGACTCAATGTTATCAAAAAATATTTGTAAACATAATTTGTTCATCCAATGTATTTACATAACTTATTAAAATGATAAAGTGTTTAGTTTTCCAAAACTTTATTTTTATATGCTCAGAACATATTGTCTTTTTACATTATTTTTTCTGTTACGTACATGCAATTCATTAACTAGGCCTATATTTCAATATAAATATTGTAGGTCCCTTTCTGTGTAAAACCTTCTCCAAATTTTGAATACCAAACATTTATTTTGCAATTATTGAATATTGAATATTTGTTTGCAAATAATCTATCAGTGCCTTGTTTTGGCACTAGATTTCAACAAAGCGATTAAGGTGGAGCATAAAAGATGTATTGCGTGGCAAGCAAAGCACGTCTCCAGTGTACACAGGACTATGTCAAAATGTCACACTGGCCGAGTCACGCATTTAATGCATAAGCAATGCCTTATACCATTCTATTGCCGTACTTGCATGCCCTGTTCATGGCGCGTACGTGCTGCGCGTCCGCTAGTTTGTGCTGCACACACAGTGCATTTGGTCTAACATCTCACATACTGTTCCTAACATTAGAACCACTGCTGCAACACAGACGTGTTACACATGAATTCGGTTTAACCCCAGCCATTAACATGGACACTGACCACTATTTAGCCAGTAACTTTAATTTTATTTAAGAATTAAATTCCGCCGCCTTTATTATATGGCTGGCTTTAAATAATTTCTTTATTTGACACCTACTTTTCCATATTTCACTGGTAAATTGCTGAAAACTGTATTATATCCATTTCTTAAAAAGAAAAATACTTTTTTTAATAAAAGCTATGTTTCTTGCATGTACATATAAATTTTGACCTTATGTGCTATTCAAAGACACCCATTACGGCAAAAGTTGGTTTTCTCTCACATATATATGTTGAGCTTCTTAAAGAATTTTCAAAACTGAAATATGTAAAAAATTGTAAGCGTTGAACCTTAACAAAGGAACAGAAAATCTAATGAAAATAATATTCTTTTTATATCATACATCATTGTGTGTGGAAAGCATAGTCATCAGGCGTGATTTGCAATATAATACGGTAGTTGACTCATTCTAAATTTTGATATTTTTCGTACAATATTGTGAAATATAAGTTAATTAAAAACCAGTCTTTAAAAGGAATTCAAAAATTCATTGAAAAATAAGCCAGTTGTAGGCTTCTAAATTTGAAGATACGGATAGAGTTGGGTATATCCGTCTCTTTTCCTCTCGTAGAATATAATGTGCAATATTAAAAATGACCTCACAACACAGTATTGCCGTCCTTCTCTAAAGGTCAAATTTAAACTTTTATAACTCTGTCAATTTTTAAGATGATTAAAAAATTTTTTCACGCTTCGTCAGCTTGTATCTTGAAACTATGATTAATGAAATAAAAAAAATTAGTTTCTTTCCATCTTTATAAAATGTCTTCCGGTTGATTTTTAAAAGAAGATAATATTTGATTATAGATGTTGGTCAATGGTGTTGATTATTTCTAAAGTTTTGTCATTTGTTTGACTTCTATTTTATCTAGATTGTTTGAAATAATATAATCTTGTTTCAATGATACAATTCTTGTTTTGATGCACAAAAGTAAAATCTCTAATATGATTAAATCTAATTTTCCTACGTTTAATGCTCAGTCTGGAAATGCAATTCAACATTCCCCTCTATTTTTGTAAATAGAATATTTATATCCTTGCAAAATCCTCTCTACTTGCACATTGCCACATGTCATAATAATGTGAGTTAAAAAAGGAAGAGAATGCTTTGTGCTATCCCACGGGAACCAGGCTTAGATTTTGGAAATTGGAACATATCGTACAGGATATAATTTATCTCCACTCTATTTTTCTTTTCAAAATCTTTTTGTAATAACTTCGGGATCGAGTCAGGAAGAAAAAAAAACATTTATGCTATTAATGTTTTCTTTTTCTCCTAACCCAATCCCGATGTTACTACCGAATAAAAAAAAAGAAACCAGAGGAAAATAATACAGAATAAAAAAAATATTCAGTATTAATAATATGATCAAGCTAGAAAAAGGAAGAAAATATTTTATGGTATCTCACGGGAACCACGCTTGGGTGTTGGAATTCGGAACATATGGTACAGGCCATAATTTATCTCCACATAAAAAAGAAAAAAAATAAATGGGAATAATTAAGAAAAAGTGTTACCGGGCCGTAAAATTATTATCTAGTAGTTTTAGAAGAAACTAGAGGAGATATCTTCTAAAATACACTGACTTTTTTAGGTTATTCTGGTCTGTACAGAGCTTGTTCCAAGTTTAATGAAAAAAAATTGTAAAACAATCCTAGTATAGACTAATTGCCAAGATATGTGTTGCTTTATATTAAAAAATGTGTTATATAATCATAAATACATTAATAAACTTAGAGTAGTGAATCACATGAAGAAAAAGTTGTTCTGAATATCATAACAAATGATTACCAAGTATAGTCGTAAAATAATTAATAGAAAATTTATAATAAATGTAACAAGTCGAAATGTAAATTCTCACTTGATGCATAAACATTATTTTAAAAACCCAATGTAATGTTTTTCTAGTATCTTTTTCGTTTAACTGAGACGCAAGTGAAAACAAACCGATTTTATGAAAATGTGTTTTATTTTAACTTAACAATCAATCTCACCTGTAAGGATCTAACACAATTATTTATTAAATAATATTGCTTTTAATATTCATAAATGCAAATGGCAGTTTTGAATAAATTTGAAATAATTTCCATAACTATAATTTTTACTGGTATGCTTTTCTCTGGTTTTCATGAACTGTCAAATTATAAATTTTACATATGGTTAAATATTATCTTGTTATACATTATGAATAATTTGCTGTATTGTACTGTATTTGCTGTATGTACTGTTAACTGCATACGTAGTTAACAGTATCACCATTGTGACGAGTAAAAAAATCTATAATTTTTGTAGTATTTGCCACCAAAAATTATATTACTTTAAAGAAATGACATATTTGTAGCATTTGTAGTGGAAGGGTGGACCATCTGATATCAACTAGCCACAAGGTCCATGCGCATCATTTCGGAGAAATCCAAGGTTTATTATTTTGTCGAATCCTTCTGAGGTGGAACTACACAAACTGTTGAATTTTCATTTGGCTCAGGTATTGCTCACATTGTCGCTTTGTATCAAAGTTATCAGGTGTATTTGCATATTTTTCATATACTTCAATCGTGTTTTTCTCGAAACGACTATGAACTGGTAAGCTGTATCTAGTGTTAAACGTAGCCATTATGTTTTATATAGCAATTTACTATTTTTAAAGACATCTTAATTATGAAAAACTTTGCCAAAAATGTGGATGTTTTCATAAACAATCAACATTTTACTAAAAATATTTAGTTTTTTGTTTTGAAATGAAGTGAACTGAGGAAATTGCACCCGCTGATAATAGGCAAATTTTTTATACTTCTCCACTTCTTTATTTATAGTATGTATATCATAAATATTGTTTATTTCGTAATACAAATTTGTATTAATATAATTCAAAATAAACGTAATATTATAAAAAAAAATGTTTTTTTAGTGGCCTTTTCTATATTCTTCGATGTGGCAAACGTTCTCATCACATAGCAAGCTATATCTTGCTTAAATGCATATTACGATGTAAAACAGTCTTTTGCACACTATTTATTTTCATAACTAGTGTCTCAAAAGTAGTACCTTAATAATAAAACATAGTATATTATCATTATTTATGAGTATTTTCATAAAAAAAATGTTAAAAGATTTTCCCACAAAATTCTCATTCTCCAATATTCGCAGTATTTTGCAGAATAAGTATTTTTTACTATCTTTTGATTTTATTGTTCTTATTGTGAGCAATGCCTTTACGAAAAGGCCAAAAATGCTGATTCTACTTTCTATTTTAATATGTAATAATATGTAAGATGACAAAATACAACTGAATGTATACAAAATATCAGTTTTTTACGTTATATGCTGTGAACTTACCTGCCCAGAATTTCTAGCAATTCACCAACACCATTGAAATGTTCAGTCTCGTAAACAAAGCGCAGGAATATATTATTAATTTGTTTGCGTATGAAGGCGCGGAGACCCAAGAACTTGCCGTAGATACGATGTAACACCGTCTTTAGGAAGTCTCTTTCTCGGGGATCCTCCGAGTCGAATAAATCCAAAAGCTGAAATGGACAAGTAAAACATTTAAAGCCATTTCTAGTAATAAATTATCAATGTCAAAAATTACTTGTTATATAAAGAAAATTAATGTAAGGATGTCAAATTTATCAATGAAACAAATTTCAGTAATCAATTAAATGTTTGTGTTATAAAGTGTTTCTTAATGCTTTGCAATTCACTAATATGATTGATTAAGTTATCATTTCGATAATCATGCTCACATTATTCATTGCATATGACTCACTGAACATGTCTGTTTAAAAAAACCAGTCAAGCACAAGTGGAACTCGCATTAGAAGGGTTCCGTACACATTTGGACATCCATAAACATTTAACGGTATGTAATATTCCTATTAAATTACTTAAAAAATTTAAATTTTTTAGAACCAAAATATATTGTCTACTAATCTTTCACGGGTGCATAGTTAAAAGAATATTTTTTAGTGATATAACCACAAATTAATGATTTTCAGAACTTCAGAGTCAAATTTCATAACTCTAGGTCAATGGGAAGTACCATATATGTATTGATTTATTTGCGAGTGTCATAATATACAGCATAAATGTCCATATTTTTCGGGTTCTTCTTGATTTCGTTGACTTAGAAGCTTAACTTTCTTACAGCTAAAATGGACCATAAACCTAAGTATTTGATATTAATTTCAGCAAGATACCTCCACAAATTCCTGAGTAAAAGGGTATTGATAGACCAACAGACGGATAACAAAGTGATCCTATAAGGGTTCCTTTTTTCCTTTTGAGGTATGGAACCCTAAAAATGGCTTGACGAGTTTTTAAGACAGACAGTATTACAAAAAATGAGGGGCAACTATAAGGACTGCGCGAGAAATATTGAGGTTGCTTGTAAATGGCTGAAATAAAAACTTTTGACATTGTTTGACATTGTTAGTGGAGTATTCTGTCGACAGAAAATAGTAAATGTCATTCAAAGTAAAGAGGTTATGTTACGAGTGAACACGGGATTTGAATTTTTTAACAACTAAAATTTAACATTTTTAAGAATTACTAAAATGCACAACAGACTACATCATATTTAGGCGTAATAAATAATATAATAAGTACGCTATGAGAACTTCACAGGAAAAAATGACAGCAGTGTAACCAAAAGTTTATCAGTCTATTATCAGATGGCACCAATAGCAGTATGCACAGTACAGTATTAGTGTCTAACTAATACTAAAACAAAAGATAGAAAGTTGATTACATGTCACGTACAAACGATAGCAAAAAGAGTGGAAACTCTGTTTATTGTGTTGTGGGTGTTGTTAAGCAAAGAGTTTTTAAAGGGGTAGAATATCATCACGAGAACATAGTTAATTCATAGTCAAATCAATCAACTACATTCACAGCAGTTTAAAAAGAAGCCTGAGACAACATTTTTATTGCAATAATATAACAAATTTAATAAAATGTGAAACTTAAACAACTTGACTACAAAACACTAACTTTGTCAACAAAAAAGTAGTGGCCAAAGAAAGCCAATCTGATAATACAATACTATGGCAGAGATTAAATAAATAGGTCCAACAGATCAATATTGAAGATATTCCTAGAATACCTAGCTAAAATGATAAAAATTACCAAATTGGTGCAAATGGTCAAGTTGCTATTACAATAGTTGCTGAAGGGCATAGTAGCTTATATGATTAATGTGAAACAAAATTAATTTATGTTTTAAGCATGAGACAGGAAAATGGATTAAAAATTACTGAATTTTTATCAAGAATTTGATGATAAAAATACTAAGGAAATTAAGTTTCCATTGACCCAGTATTATATCAACATTTATTAATTGATAAGAAATGGTAAATATATGGTTTTAATACCGAAGCAAGGTTTAATTGTTTCAATGAAAACTTTCAAGTAAGCCGGAAAAATGAACAAGCCTGACAAGAAACCAGTTCACATCTCACTGCTTATTCAGAAACTGGCTAATCCAGCAAAATGCCACAATAATTGTGGAATCGCTGAGTTTTTTTTTTTTTAAATAAATAAGTGGAAGAAAATATTTCAGGGTTTATTTATTAGGTCGATTTCAAGCTTAATATTTTCTAAATGAAAATGATTTTGTTTACTATTTTCTAAATAGTATCTCAATTTTTGATATCCCACTTGATGGGGTATGGGAAAAAATATTCATACCCGTTTTATATTTAACACACCTCGCATTACACAATTTTTTCAATATTTTACTATACATGAACTGAAAGTTTTTTTAATATTTTGCTACATATAACTGAAAATTTTTGAATATTATGTTATATATACACATTTACATAAAACTACATGATGTAGTATTATTTCTACTTTCTTTAAGTTTTTACCACTACCTAGGTTTCGTTGTATTACAACATCTTCAGGTGGGCTATTAGCAAAGAAAATGATTTTGTTTACTATTTTCTTCTTTCTTTCTAAAGATTCTTTGCTAATAGCCCACCTGAAGATGTTGTAATACAACGATCCCTAGGTTGTGGTAAAGAACTTAAAGAAAGTAGAAATAATACTACATCATGGAGTTTCATTTAGTTGTGAATAATGCATTTCTACAAAATTAACGCCAAATATATTCAATATTATTATATATAATTGAAAAAAGTTTCCACCCAAAACACCTAATTGTAAAACGTTAAATGTCTAGAACTATAGAATCTGTGGTAGATGGACAGACAGAAATAGAATCTATGAGAAAGATGAAAGCCTTAAGATTTTGTGCATGCTTTGATTAAGCTGCATAAATTTGATCTTCGTTCTACTCGAATTTGACCTTAGCATATCAAAACACTCATGGTGTAGTGCAAGCGCTCAGGAGCATTGCAACCCAGATATCATCATGTTCAAAATGGACAAATTGTTAAAAAATATTTTACTATCACATATGTGTATGTATCTACAGATTCAAGTCTTAGTTCAAGGTAGCTGTCGGATTGTTTTAGATTAATTTATTACATTTATCAGATCCCAAAGGTACATGCTATACAAAGCTTTCATAGTAGCCTTTACACGTTTCCACAAGCAACTGAAGAGTAGTAGAATCATGGTTTAGTTCCCAATGCCAGATAAATTTAGACTTAAATCATATCCTTTAAACATACTAAACAGGCTACAGGTTTAATAAGCTTGTACATTTTTTTGACACAGTAACTTTCATACAACTTTTAGTGAAATTATTGAAATAATCTGTAAGATTTTCATAACAATTTGAAAAAAATTATAAGAAAACCAGCACCTCCTAGAATTGACAAACATGAGGTTTATTTTTATAGTGTTTATTCCTTTTCATTTTCTTACTGGTTTCATTGGTATTTTTTGCAATAATGGTATATATGTATATATCAAATTTGGCCACAATAAGCCTAATCGTATCTATAATAATTAGTACCGTATATTGATGTAACAAGAAAACAAAGTTACACTGCAACACTTACTTGCAGTACAAATTTTTGGTCAATGACTTTCTTGCCAATGGTGGGCTGAAAGTCTGTAGACTCGAGGAAGCGCAGGAAAAACTCGTAGACGAGCTGTAGGTGCGGCCACGACGCTTCTAGCGTGGGGTCGTCTTCCTCGGGGTCAAAGTCAGGGTTCTCACTGGGCGGCAGCGTGCGGAATAGATTCGCTGATATCTACAAAGGAGGATATGTATTGAAATACAGTTGGGAGTTTAAAATTCACTATTAATTAATTAATTAAAGCTATGGTGTATTACCTATTAAGGAAAGTAATTACTGGTTTAATTTATTATATTATTGGTTAGATATAGGACAAGTCAATATATAAAATTCACTAAGTAGGTCAGTAGCATATGTGGACCCATCTGGGTCTTGGCAACTTGGTTATATGTACATAGTTAAAGTTTATATGGAGAAGGAATGCAAAAAGCTAAAATTTATATATATATATATATATATATATATATATATATATATATATATATATATATATATATATATATATATATTAATACATGAAAACACTGTACTCCTTTTTAAGCATATTGCAGCATGGAGGAGTGCGAGATTTGGTTTAGTTAAAGTTTATATGAAGGAGTGCAAAAAGCTAAAATTTTTATATAATATGTGTCACAAATACACTAAATTATATATTACAAATACATTAAAAGATTTATTGTTTACGTTCATACTGTTAATGTCAAACATTATGTGTTCAAAGAATCGCACAGAGTTGAGATTGTCATCAAAGAATTTTTACTGAATGAATTTCAAGCTATGAATTTTTTGTGATTTCATATATTTCTTTTACGATAGTCTGTGGAGTGTACGTCAAGGCAGAAAAGTGTTGTACATTACGGTTGAATTTCGACCACTGGGTAACCATTAGTAATAGATAAATAGTTCTGATCCATTTAATAAAATTCAATATAATTTTATTTTTAATTTAATTTTCATACAGTATTCACAGTTAAAAAATTCAAAATTTCAAGTATAATGTTTAAATGAAATATTTATGTGGACTGTACTTTTAGACTCTCAAAATTAAGGCAGTTTAAATTTTACTGAGTTCATAGTATTAAAAATCCTAAATAGAAATAAATTGTTTAATACATATTTATGTCAAATAGCGAAAACTGTATTTTAGAGTAACATTTAGTTTTTGCTTATTTGGAATTTATTTGCCTATTATAGACAACCGTCAAACTAAAGCAGAAACATTGAGGTATCTAGTCTGTATTAAATAAACATTTGTTAGTTTATTTTGCCTTTTCACTTAACATCCTTTAATTTTTTTTTTCATGAAAACTACAAATGTTGTATTGGTAAAGTGTAGAAATATAAGTCACCATTAATCAAATTCTCTGCTACTACCATTATACTTCTATATATTTTCAATTAGATTTTAAAATACACTTATACAAAATTATAAGTTTTCAAGTGCCCTTCTTTCTAAAACACATGAAAGCCTTTATTATAACTTATCATTCAATATAAGCAGATACTATATTGAATGATAAGTTATAAAATTAATTGTATAATTAATCAATGGCTATTATTTGTTATTTCTGTCTTTAATAACCTTGTCAATGTACAGCAATTTACTTTGACTATAGAGATAAGTTTATTGTGACTTTGTTTTCACTGGGCGCTTCCTTTTAAATATATCTATGCACCTTCTACAAGTATAAACCACCTACTTATCGTTAGAATACTTTTTCAGTTGTTCTCAAATTGTAAGTATACACTTGATAATTACTTTAAAAGTTGAAAACTTTTTTGGAGGATTTCTTAATAGCAAATGAGTGAATTAAATTGAATTATTTAAAAATGTTTATTAATCATTCTTTTTATTAACACGTATGAAGTTTTGCTTAAATCTAATCTCTAGTAAATTACGACAAAGGTTAAGAAGGTACCTAGATAAGACTTGAAATCCACAATCAAAGTTTAAATATCTGAAATGTGTTTGGTACGAGTTAAATTTTCAAAAAATGTATAAACGAAACACATAAATTATACAAAAATAAACATTTAATTTAAATTTAGTAGTTATTAAGTAAGTGTTTAATTTTAATTAGCTTGTAATGTTTTAGTCTTCAAACTATGTCTTGTATGGTGCAAATACAAATTTATCTTTGATCATACATTTAGTGGCATTAGTAAACTAGAGCCAATTTCTATTTTTTATTATGAGGTCATTAAAAATTTACTTCTTTAGGTTTGGTATTACCATTTAGCTATTTTTTTTTATTTATTAATTTATTCAAATCTTTAACACAGGCCATGATTTTTATTGTTTCACTACATTATCCATTACAATAACAAAAATAGTTTCTGCAAGGCAGTAGGACCTTGTTCCATACCCTTTTATCTTCATATCCCTCAATTGAAGATATCTTAACTTGGTGATGGTTCTTGTAATATACCTGTTCGCACACACAAATCTTGATACTCTTAGAACAATTCTAAGCATGAATATTAAAAGATAGAATATTAGAGATAAGAGATAGAATATTAAAAGCATTTCAATTGAGAACTCATACTTCTTTATCTAATCGATCGGGTATCTCATTTCTAGCAATCCTAACGTTTAGTAGCATCCACTGTAAACTATATACACCTTCCTCATCTGGTTAATTCCATCCAAAATTCTTCTAAACTAATCCCACCATTTGACTGCCATTTTGAAGTTTCCACTTAATGGATGAATTCACTTTTAAAAAAGAGTTCTAATACACTTCTAATGGACAAAACAACAACCAACCAATCAGTGACAATACGATGTATCATAAATGAAGTCAAATGTACTTTAATTGGAATATTCACACCATCTTTACTAATAATTTTATATTGAATGAATATTTCCAATCTTTTGTTATCTAGTTAGCAACATTCATATTTAAACATCATGTAACAGTTAGGTAATTCTTGTATAAATTATGATAATCCAGAGTCAATGATTCCCATTAATATCTAGCTTTTTACATTGCTTGTAGACAGAGGTAATTTTCCTCTTTGTTATTATCTTCTTAATCCTTCTCGGGAAACCACAAGAAATAGTATTTAGACAATGACAAGTCAGGGATGTAAGAAGAATGCTTAACAGTGTTTGTGCTCTCTTGATTGTTCAAAGGTAATATGAAAATATGCAGAATGAAATATTTTATGGCCTGAGAGTAAATTTTTTGAAAATCTAATTAACTTTTCGAATAGTATATTATTGTGGACTATTGGAAAAGTTTAAGTGACTTTCACTCATGAATATTATCTATATATATAACTTGACTTCAGAAAATCGAAGAATTTTGTAGTAGAAGTTTACTTATAAATCTGCTAATTTTTATGCTATTCTATAATATATTATCTGATTGGGTGTTGAAATCCAAATTGATATGCAAAACAACCATACAATTAATTTATTGTTATGCGAAAGGGGAAATTTCAGAATAAATTTATATATTTCCAATGGTATTCTTCAGTCTAGTTTTTCCACATCATCACATGATATCGGTCCACTTAGATTCGGATATATAATGACATATTCAAATTTAAAATTAACAACACTCTGTACTAATGTGATTAGGCATTCCAATTTTATAACTAGTGTAAGACTAGCCTCAATATATTCATTAGCAGCCTTACATTGTCAGTTATGTTATATTAGATTATTCCTCTTTGAAAAGAAATTCATATTTACTCATTTGGAATAAACTGTCTTGACTCAGAGGTAACTATGTCAATTGCACTGAATGTTTCAGATGTGTACGAATTTTATATAGAATACACAGCTGCTAAACTGCTGAGTATAATTTTGTTTAATAACTATTTTTAAATGTTATTTACGTCATAAATATTATTATAATATAAATGTCTTAATTATTTTACTATCAGAAATACTGCATCATTTTTATTGTCAAATAATATTATGTTGGTTGAAAAAAGCTAAGAGAATAAAACTTAATATTCTCATTTTTGTACAAACCCAATTTGTTTACATTAACCGTTCCAAACTTTTCAAATCAAAGCATTTTACATATTTTCTCACTAACTAGTACCTGCTCTATGAGTTATTAAAAATTATCTTTCTGGGTGAATACTTTGAATCTTTAAAATATCAGGTAAAATATGGCAACTAAGGGGGATCTATGATCTTAAGAATCACCTGATTTTGAAATACTGATCTTTCTAGGCTCATTACGTAAATAATCAAATTTCCAAGTGGTGTGTTTGTAAAAGTCAAAAAAATTATGAATGTCCTGTGTTTCAGTATTATATTAGTTACTTTACATCGGGGTATGTTAGAATGGAAGGATAATTTATATTATACCATTTTAATAATTTCTGGGTAGACGGGCTCGGTGAGAACACCCCGGCCACCGGTGATGTACTCCACCAGCTCATTGAGTGTCGCCCGTTTGATCTCCTTGCCTTTAAGGTCGGCCACAGGGTCCATGAAGTCAAATGCCACACAGCATTGTCGCAGCTTACGTATGAACAGCTCCTCCTGCTCGCCGCTTGACACATCTGTAAGGGTATACATAAATATCATTTAAAATCTTAACAATAAAGGTGAAAGAAACATGATTAAAAGGTTTCATAAAATCTGGTATTGGTTTCATGCTATAGATGTTATGTATCTATCAATACTGGATATGTAGGATATTGTTTTATTTATTATTTAACCGGTAGGCCCAAGGGTCCGATATGGGGCCCGAGTGCAAATTTACGTTAATGACCCGAGAGCTTGAAATCAGTCCTGAAATTTTCATTGGGGCATTCTGTGCCTATTCAATAATTTTAGCCTGGTACGTCTATGGATTAATGTTTTGTAGTTTAAAAAGATACAAAATATAAGCCAATGACCCAAAAATCGACTAATATACATATTACATTGATATATGGGTATGCCCTCCAGTAGTATTGAATGGACTTCAGATAACATAAGCACAAAATATCAAAATAATGACCGATAATTAAACAATTTACATGGCAAAAACAAGTCCATACTTAGCATATATAGAAATATATTGGATACTATAAAATATATTATGGAATCAATATGGATATATGATGTATAGTTCTGGACAATCTTGTTTTAAACAACTGCATTAAGTACGTACATACTCCACATATACAGATTGTTATTAAATTGGTGTAATAAGCCAACTTCTGCGAGTTCTTGAGTACAAAATAAGACGATCAATATCAATAAATGTCGGACAGTGCACTGTACACCAAGTGCGTATGGCACCATCAAAGTGATACAATGCAATGAAATGAACCATATTGGGATTTGAATATGGACCGATGAGGTAATGATATCAGTAATGAGCCACGCCACTACAATTGTCTACCTAAGGCTCTCTTCTTGACCACAAGCTTAAAAAAAGATAGGGTATTTGTGACCTATATGAAAGCTAGATAACCTGCCATGCTCAGTTCCTTTCATTCCCTTTAACAAGTTAGTCAATATCGCAATAATTTACACAATAACTTTTTAGCATTTCTAAGCTTGCTAAATTAAGCAATTTTTCTTACCCATATTTTTAACTGTCAAAGTTAGTTTTAATATTCCTAGGTATTCAATGAATATATATTTGTATATTGATTAAATATCTAAGTGCACATTCACATACCAAAATTTAAACTATAATTGTTAATAGTTTAAAGTTTGATATGTGACTATTGATTACTGAGTAATGAAACACTGGTAGCAACAAGGGTGGCCCAAAGTGGGTACACAAAATTTTCACATGCTAAGAAAAGGGGAGAAAGAATAAAGGAAGAAAGGCAGAAAAAGAAGAAGGAAACGGGATGAGATCACCTTCATCCTCCTCCACATCACCATCATCTAGATTCTATACTATGCAGAATGCGGGACTCCCTATTCCTCTCTCTTCCTTTAATAAGGACATTACAGGAATTGAAAAGCAGCAGTGAGATGGAATTATATTTTTTACCAAATATGAACCCTTTTGACGTGAATTTAATTATCTGGGCTCCCAAAAGATCTTCAATATCTGGCTCAAGGCAGGAACATGAGATAAAACAATGGTTCATTATGAGGGCATTATACTCTATACATTTTTAATTTTTTTTACCTATATTAGATACAATAGCATTTTAAAAGAAATGTTAGCTACAGTACACACGGATTTAAGAGTGGCAAAACTGGGAGGGGAGGGGCGTGAGATAGTTATTTTATGCAACATAACTCTTAACCAGCCCATTACTGTATGCATTTCTAAATGAAACTCATTTTTTCTTGTCCAAATTATAGAGACAATTATCAAATTAATGTATATCTTTCAAAATTACTCGCTATTTACACTTGATCATTTGAAAAAGCAAAAAGCCCAAAACAGTTTTTTATTCCAGCTTCTAAATAATTTTTTAATCAGTTATAAAAACCTACCTTACAATATTGTACCCTTCGTAACAACATGATTATTTATAGACAAGGCAAACTATTAAAACTGAAACATTTTTCGATTCCTTAAGGACTTTACATAAAAGGAGGGATTGGAAGTCACTGTGTGTCTTTTTGTATCTAATCTTTCGTAACCTTAATTTCTGAGAAGTTCTGATATTTTCCACTTGAAAATATATCTGATAATTGGTTTTAACATTATCTTTTCACCATCTAATTTTCGATGTTGGCATACGTAATATTAATAGAGATTTATGCTTTCAAACTCATAAATGTGTATTTCGTAACAGGTATGCTTTGTAACATAACGCATTGTAACCAAGGAGTTAAAATAGTCTAAGGATACTTATTTGCTTGGAACTTACTTTATTTCTTTACTATTACTTACTTTATTTTTTAATTACTTACTATATATACTATTACTTATTTGATTTCGTACTATCTTTCGGAATTACTTATTACAAATTAAAGATCAATTAATTTTATAACAAAGGGTACATACATAATTTAACGATTGCTCGCTATACCTCAAAAATTTTGATTAAGTTTGTGATACCCAGGAATATTTATTGATAAAATTTAACAAAATGCCCCTTTTTACTGAAATTGTGAGCAAAGAGAAGATGACCCATATAACAAATATATTAGCAAACTATAATTGCGTTCAGGAAAGTACTCAATTCCATTTGTATATGTGTTGTTCCACAAATAACAATACATATACAAACAAACATGCATTTTTAATAGACAATTTTTGCACTGATATGTTATCAACTTAAATGCAATTTTCCGGTAGTTATGCCATAGCAACATTTACATATACATAGTAAAAATATGTATATCTAAATCTTGCTATGGCATAACTATAAAGAGCATATTTCATTAAATTTATTTACACATTGTGGGCATACCATTGTTTTTGTATTTACTTATGATCAAATATAAAAAAAATATTAATGTTTTTGAAAGTATGAACTTTCTTTGAAGGTATAAAAACAAATTTTTAGCAAGTGAACCAGTTCTTCTTGCAGACCTTATGAGTAACAAATGATGATAAAATTCCCATGAAAATACGAAACTAAACTGATTCTTTTAAATTTTGTTTTGTAAATTGGACAATTTTAAAAAATTGTATAACATTCCAACCCTCACTGTGAAAAAATGTACTATCACAATGTTTACTTAGTCTTATCAATTAGGAGTGAGCTGTTTCTTCAGAATAGGGAGTCTAGAGGCAGCAACCAAGTTTGTAATAAAGAAAAATGTCCTTTACAGCATTAAGATGCGAGAACCAGCAACAACCTACTTTATGAAAACTATGTCATATGATTATGCGAAAATTATAAGACAAATGCCAGTGACATTACGTTGGTATCATTATCTTGTCAAATGTTATATTTATTTGCATATTATATCCTCATAATTTCTCAACTCTCAATAATGGGATAACATTAAAAACCCATTGAGATTTTTATGTTTTTCTAAAATGTTTTATAATCACTTGGAATACACCGCCGACAGGCAGTAGGATGTATAAGAGACCTACTAGCATCAGACAAAAAATATTCAAAAAAGACTAATTTATCTGTTTTTTTTACCTGATTTACTTCCTTATATGGGTCATATTATGGGGTCAAGATATGAACGCTATAGTATAAAGAATAAAACGAAATTGATGTCTTGGAGGTATGAATATGAAGACGCCTGTTGCGTGTGTCATAGACAACGATGGACGATTAACCAATCAGCTCTGAAAGGATCTCATACCTTCTATAGGCTGTTGGCAAATTTGTCATCAATTTACTTTGGGTAACTGAGACACCATAAATCTGATAGACCTTTTGGTCATTGTGAGAAATATAAAAAGAAAAAATATCAATAACATACTGTATAATATTGAATATATTTGGCGTTAATTTTGTAAAAATTCATTATTCACAATTAAATGAAACTACGTGATGTAGTATTATTTCTACTTTTTTTAAGCTCTTTACCACTACCTAGGTTTCGTTGTATTACATCTTATCTTTGAAGACGTTGTAATACAAAGAAACCTAGGTCGTGGTAAAGAACTTAAAGAAAGTAGAAATACTACATCACGTAGTTTCATTTAATTGTGAATACTGTATAATTTAAAAGCGCTAAGATGGTTTGCATGCGATCAAATGACCGATGAATTTCTTCCTTCACTTCTAGTTCTATGAATTTGCTTTGAATAAATGTAACAAAAGAATCAAAATATTTTCAAAAATAATTACACTTTGATAAAAATAGTGCTTAATATCCTAAAATACATTCAATCAATGCACTCTTCATAATTTAAATCAGTGTGGTAGTAACAACGACTCTCAATGACATGATGAAGCGAAATTAAGTAAACTATATAAAGTAGTTTATTCATAATTAATTTATAACTAACAGCTTGAAAATTGTATTTATAAATTTATTTCTATTCTAAGAATTACACATTGTAAAAATATGCAATTTCAAATCACTATTTTAAAATTTCACTTATTAAATTATAATGAACAAAAAAAGCTGTAAAAAGAAGACGTCATCTTCATTAAAGGATATTTCGATGCTACACTTCAAAATTTCTTCATTTAAATAACAGTCTTTAAAAAAACCAAATTCGTTGGTAAAACTAAAAGTGTGCATTATGCAAGTTGCTTATGCGACACGTGACCCCGGTTTACACAAAATCACTGGAATTTTGCATTGCAATCAGTACTAGAATAAGGAATCAAGCAAAATAAAATCATGTTAAGTACTTTATTTTACTTAAATATAAATAAATCTTCAAAAATTACATCTTAAAATTTGTATTTAAAAAATTTGTTGTAGGAATTAATAATCTGATTAAATGACCAAAATACCATTTAAAAATTATTAAATATAACAGTTATTAACGGTTATATTTTTTATTTATTAACTGCATAAAGATTTCCTTCTTAAATGTACTTTACAGTTTTTACATTAGTGATGTTAGTCAATGAAATAAAAAAAATCATTATAAAATTATTTGTTATTCAAATAGGCTAAATTAAATAAGGTTTCTCCAAATTCCTATGTTATATAGTTTAATGGTAACTCGAATCACTATATAAATGTATAGAAATCTTTTCAATTTTCTTAAGATAAATATAGAATCATAGATTCAAAGTTATTTGTCTTCTATCGATTATAGAATTTGCTAGAAGCCTATGTAATCCAATATTCTAGTCATTAACAACTTTTCGTCTGACAAAGTGTATCCATAAAGTGTTCTTTTATATGACTTTACCTGAATTATCATTTTCCATCAAAAGCTTAGTTTTTTTAATGATTACAGAATCAAAGTGTAAGTTGAAAAAGCATTAATTTGTCATATAAAACACCTTAAAGGATTGTGATAAATTCCTTGTAAAGGAACATAACTTTCTTTTAACTTTTATTTTTTTTTAAATAATTTCAAACCTATCCGGCTATTATTTGTGTACTACTAATTTTCCATTAAACATATCATAAGGGATAGCATCATTCTGTTTTTATTTTACGTAGCTCAGTTATTCGAACATATAAGGAGTGATTTATCAGCAATATTAGTTGTATTCCTAAAGTGTATTAAAGTATTATATTTCATTTCCTCCTTTAGTAACAACACTTTTATGCCGTAGACACATATATGATCTTCCAATACTAAAGTTGTAACAACTCAGTTTATGTATAAAACATTTCTAAGTGAGTAAGACGAGATGCAAACAACCCTTGCTAAACAACCATTGCCAACTGGAAAGTGCTCATCCCATCTTTAGTCACTTTCTCTCCAGACTTGGACTGTATTGCACAAATGGAATGAAAGAATTTACAAGCATTCTTCACGTTAACTCTTTTGTACTCTTTGCTCTGGTACATCAATTTTTTGCACTCTTTGCTCTGGTGTATAACTTTCATTTCTTAGAAATACATCTACATGTTAATGACTTCTTTGTATACTAGCAGCATTTGGTGAGACATTCTTTCATAAGAGAAGAAATTAGTATCACTTTACCATCAGGAAGAGTACATGTGAAAATTGTTTTGCCACCAACTTTGAGAGGAATTATTATATGTAGTTACCATCCTGCTCTTCAGTTGACATCATCAAAAGAAATTACCTATATCTTTACATCTTTCTTAGATATTTATATTAAAATAAGCTATATTTTTAACTTCCATATCGTAATAAATCTTTTTGCTGTGAGGATATGGGGTCTCCCACTGTTCATTGGGGAGTGCCCATTACACCGCCTTGTCCCATTATAGTTTACCACAATGTCCAATTATAGTTGATATATACCAGCGAAGAGAAGCAAACTACTAGACCGACTAAAACAGTCCTATGCAGCCAACTGCCTGTGTCACTTCATCAACTGTAGGGGTTGTTTGTAGCTTGTACATGTGCATATGTGTATATAATTGCATGTGCCACCATATATAGGTATGCCATCTTTAGGTGATTAGCAATGAAAATCTTAAATGATATGAAAATAAAAAACATTTTTGACTTATGACCAATTCCCACATATGAACGGCATTAGAGTACATAAACCCTTGAAAATGTTACCAGCATCGACCTCTACCGAGATGTATGAAGTAGGATACAAACTAAAAATGAGCTCTTTGACACTAACCCTTTATTAACGGAAATACCCTTATTTATATTTTCTTTTAGTTTAAAATTTAAATTGCAATTTTTTACATTTAGACAATCATTAAGTCCTTTACTATTAAGAAGTTATTTTTATTTATAATTTATGATAATTATGTTATGCATACTCTTCTAATACATATAATGAGTACAAATATTTTTCTAAGCGACAATCCAGGGTGGCCTGACCTTTCGAGGATTACATTCCAATTTGACCTATTCTTGAAAACTTTTTAGTCAGTTTTTTACTTTCAGTACTCTGAAGTCTTTCTCATTATAGTCAACGATTTTGAGTTTTGGTCTGCATTTTATGCGAACCTCAATTGATTTTGCAAAGAATAATTTTTTATGGCTTCATAGTGAAACACGGAACCTTTATAATTTTGTCATGTCCGCCCATTTGTCACAACCTCAAAGTCTCTTTAGTTTTAGATTATAATTCATATCGGAAGTCCTACCTAATAAAAAAAATTTTCACCACCCCAGTGTTATATGTTTGTGGATGTAAATTGAAGATTTTTTAAAATATTTTGCAACATCTATAACACTTAGGTTTGTTTCATTTCAGTCGGTTTACAAATAAAAAGGACACGTCAATCTTTATGTTCGATGTGACTGCCAAACCTAAAACAACAGTTTTTAAAATTTGTCTGTCTATCAGTTTGTCTGCGCGCACCTTCGTTGTGCATGCTAATCTCAGCAACGGCTGAACCAATTTGGATGCGGTCTTCAGTGATGTATTTAGATTAGCTTGGGCAAACATTTAGGCTTTATTTCATTTCAATCGGTTCATAAATAAATAGGACACATCAATCATTTTGTTCATTGTGCACGCTACTATCTAAACTGGCGGAACCAATTTGGCTGCCAATGCCATCTATTAGCATTTTAGTAAACTTTATACTCATAGAGTTCCGAGAGAAAAAAGAGAAAAAACAAAAAATTCTTAATAACTTTTCTTACTCTGAATTCCACATGAATAAAGTCGGGCACCTCTACATGAAGCAAAATTTCATGACCATGATCAAAATGGACTTTATAACGAAAGAAAGGCAGAAAAGCATGTGGAACAAGTGACTAGGAAAAAAATGTGCACACCGGTTAATGACATTAATGAATCACATTATGGAATGTTTAAAAGATGATAATATAAGGTGTCATTTAAACACAAGAGTGTGCAAGGAAACATGTACAGGGGTGGCAAATAAGTTAGTTGGGTTTTTGTGTCAGAGTAGGTTTTCTCAAACTGGTATCTCTCTTCCATAATACCAATTTGCCACATAACCTAAATGTTTATGTATGCTCATTAATGCCAAATCATTGTGGGTGCTACGTAGTTATAAGTAGGGAAGAAAAAATGTCAGTTTCCTTCTTATTTTACTTTTTTATTTAGAAGCTCATAGAGAGATTTATAAAGTTTATGGGGCGTTATTTTGGCTGATACGTTTCGCGCTTCAATGTTTGGGTGCCATACTAATTGCGGTAGCACAAGTAAACTGCTCGCATTCGCATATGTGATGCGCTGCTGAAATGCCAGGAAAACAACCCATTTTTGATCTGGCTGGCCATGAGATGGAAAAGTAAGTCGTCTACGATAGCATAATACCTAAAGGATGACGGCAGAGCAGTAGCGAGTCATTACAAACAACCTCAAAGGTGGGATTACATTTAAAGAAACTTATGTTCTTAGTATAACGACTTTATAAATGTATAATTTATTTTGAATTCTCACCATAAGAAAAGATGATTGTAACAACAGTATATAGCTCCCATTTAATGATATTGTAACAGATAATAGATCAGCAAGGAGGCGCCCCCGATGGCAATACCAAACCTTATACTAACCACTACGGCTGTGTCAAATCTCATACTTAACAACTTCGAAAAAATTGTTACAATTTGGCTGGGACGTTTTGTTTTATGGTCCTTACTCACCGGAACTCTCATCAACATTTGTTTCGATTGCTGAAGAATTTTTTAACAAGAAAATCTTGACTAATAATGTTACAATACCAATAGATTTCAGGCATTTCATACATTATGAAGTTGGTAAAAGATGGTAAGAATTTATAGAAAATAATGGACCATACATAACTGATTTGTTTATATTTTGTGTATTAAATATATTGTCAGTCAAGAAGATTTATATGGCAACACAATATGCAAATCAGTAAAACAAAAAAGTGGAATAAGTATGAAATTTTATGATTGCTGATTACTCTGATTAGGTGGAAAATAGCGTGAAGATATAAACAGATAGTTTTACACGTTAACATATATTAGTTACTAACATGTCAAGTCACATTCCTGTTCAATAACTGCCAATATAAGTTTTATTTAACATACAGAATACATGACTGACTATAATGAATAAGTTTCGTTTCGAAAAGAAATTAAACTAGAAAGGAATTTTTTAAAACTATAAAGTATAAAAAATGTAAAACTATAAAGAAATTTTGTGAATGTAAATTGTAGAGATATTTACAATTTTCACGAAGAAATTTTATAAGTCAAAATGGTAAATTTCATTCATCTTGGAATTTATTTTTTAGTTTTTAAAACCAAATAACAGTGTTATCAGGAGAGATTGAAATTCCAACTCTTGAGGTCACGTTTTTGTTAGTTGTATCATTTATTACATAGCCATTATTTGTTATATTAGCTGTTATATTTATGTAACAATATTTATACCATGAAATACATGGATAGACAGTACGCAACAGTATTTATATACCTTTACCAGTATTTATAACCTTTTTCTTATTGCGAAGTCGAAAAGCTCATCTATTAATGAATCTTAATTCAAAATTTAGTTCTAAGGGCATCTAGACCTGCTCACATAATTATTACATATTCTTATATATAACATTTCATCTTTCATTTAATAAACGTAAAATTCTCATAAATCACACACCAAACCCTGTATCTAATATTACTATGATATCTGAAGAGGCGCTGATAAGATAACCTTACGCATGCTTGAGGCCATGCAGAACGGCTAGTTTTATCATGGCTGAATCAGCTTACTTAGTCGTTGTACTCACTAGAGCTGATACAAATGTTTCATTTTAAACAATGGAAAAGGAGATTTATTTTACTAGTGGCGTATGTTAGGTTATCACCATTTAGGGTAACTATGAAGCTACAATTATGGACATTGTGCTTTAAAGATGTGACCTAATTACCCGGGATATTGAAATGACTCATCGATAAGGTCAGATAAATTATCATACTACTGTACAGAATGTTATCCTAATTATTCAAAAAATATTACTATACTCATTTTAATAAATCAAAGTACATACCTACATTCCCTTATTTTGATAAGCAATACGAGATGTATATAACTAGATAAAACTTGTATAAATTTGAGCCATTAGTAATGAATTATATTAATATAATTCCGATATGACAATACTCAGATAACAATTGTTGCTGTGATCAATTCACTTTACCGATCTTATCATAAATTGAACTAACTAGGAAGCAGTACTATGATAATACCGATAAGCTATTAGAGTTTTATTATTTTTGTTAAATTACCCTACACTGTATCGACATCTACAATGATATGCGACAGATAATTCAGACTGACAATTCATATTCTCACATACACAGGAGCATAGTAATTTTCTATTACGGAAAATGGTTTAGTAATAACATAGGTTATTGTATAAAAGACTCTTAAAAATATATACAAGTTAAATGAATTAAAATTAGGGTTATATTACATTGCTGTCCCTAGTCTACGAACAGACTCACTCACGCACCTCTTGAGGTACAGCTAAAATAGACAACCTTGAATGGGCTGTATGAATAGTAAGTATCTAAGTTTCACATCTTGTACACGCAGAGAACAGTGTTGACAACGGAGCTAAAGAAAAATTTCTGCAGTTATTAAAAATGATGCGACATTTTTGGCAAATACATTTTTTTGGTAAGGTATTACTACAGTTGGCGTGCATAATCAAAGTAACAGTATAACTCTTTAAGCATTTATCTTAATTAAAAAGACAATATTCAAAGTTATAGATAGCCCGTGTCTAAAAAGATACAGAACAATGCAATGTATTAAAATGACAAATTATTAACTATTTTACGCGGAAAAGTATCAAACAGTAGTTGTAAAGTGCTAAAAGAAACGTTAATGCTGTTAACATTGAGGAATATTGCAATTGAATAAAAGAGTAATTACACGAAATAATTGTGAGAGTTCTGGAGACTAATTCTGCAATTTCCCTTATTAACATGAATTATTAAAAAAAGAAATTTTAAATCTACAATTAATCAAATTATTATCTATTTAGGTTAGGAGTAAGATATAAGCACTAAATTGAAGGCTTGTTTAGGCATACAGAATGGTGAGTAAATGGGCTAACCAAATTAAAAAGAAAAACACAAGGCAAGAGTTAATGTGTTAATTTAATTATCTATGTACCATATTTATGACTACATAAACTAAAAATAATTCTTATAATAGGACATTTTTATTTTGCAATATAAAATAAAATCAACGGCTTGACGTGACAAGACAAGTATCTATTTCATTTCATTTGTTGTAGGCCAACGACAACTTTGACTATTATATTATACCTATTACTGATATCGAGTGATTTTCATATGACTAGCAAACTAGCAAGTTGAATACCCAAACATTAATATCGAAGATATATATTTTATAGAGACTCTAGAGACCAGATACAGCTTCATTCGAAAGGTAAGCATTTTTCAATGAAATGAAAATGACCCTAGAGATTATTTTCCAGGTTAGAAATTATTATCAATCGATTGATAAACAGGACTTCCTCATATATTTTAAACCTATATAAAACCTATAGCTTTTGTGATGTAAAATTCACTTCCTTCCAGACAGCAAGAAGTTGGATGTAAAGTTTTGGTCTAGTCGTGTAGCTATGTATTATTACCGCCTTATTTAAATGTCGACATATTTGATCACTTCAAAAATTTTTTCAGCAACTATTTTTAAAATATTTTCCCAGAATGGACTGAGATCGAACAAAGTGCAAGTACTAAGTATTAATGGCCTCTACAAGATAAACATAAATCATTAATGTTGAGCCGTTTCATCTAAATAAACAAATAAGCTTGTTTTTATTTATGTCTGTATTATGTATGTATACAATTTATCTAATTGATTTTATTTATGTATAGATTGATAGAATAGACTATATAGTGAAATGCGAAATTGCAACAGGAATTTTCCTCCCCTGATATTGCACAAAAATCAGCCACCATTCACTTTAATATTTGTATGAAACATTTTTTCCTTTAGAATATTACATATTTATCCTCTTGGAAAGCTTTGCGAAAAATCAAAATCTTGGAGTTGTGTTATCACTTAAAGACAATGTCAATATTATTCACCATTTTGGAGATAGTGAGTCAGCATATTAAACCTAAGTAAGGAATGTTAACAATATTACATTTTAAAACAATCACAGTAAACAGGGAAATACGTTACTTAAAAGAATAAAGAGTTTATCAAATGATTTTTTTGGTTTCACCTAATTGAACTATTCCCTATCTATATCATTTCTCTATCTCACATTGGGACACGGTGAGTCAGCTTATTAAAGCTAAGTAAGGAATATTAACAATGTTACATTTTTAAAAAATCACAGTAAACAAGGAAATATGCCACTTGAAAGAATGAAGAGCCTATCAAATGAATTTTTTTAGTTTCACCTAATTGAACTATTCCCTATCTATATCATTTCTCTATCTCACATTGGGACACGGTGAGTCAGCATATTAAAGTTAAGTAAGGAATATTAACAATGTCACATTTTAAAAAAATCACAGTAAACAAGGAAATATGCTACTTAAAAGAATGAAGAGCCTATCAAATGAATTTTTTAGTTTCACCTAATTGAACTATTCCCTATCTATATAATTTCTCTATCTCACATTGGGACACGGTGAGTCAGCGTATTAAAGCTAAGTAAGGAATATTAACAATGTTACATTTTAAAAAAATCACAGTAAACAAAGAAATATGCTACTTAAAAGAATGAAGAGCCTATCAAATGAATTTTTTAGTTTCACCTAATTGAACTATTCCCTGTCTATCATCGTTTCTCCATCTCACATTGGGACAAGGTTAGTCAGCATATTATAACTAAGTAAGGAATATTAATAATATTACATTTTAAAAAATCACAGTAAACAAGGAAATATGCTACTTAAAAGAATAAAGAGCCTATCAAATGATTTTTTTAGTTTCACATAATTGAACTATTCTCTATCTATATCATTTCTCTATCTCACATTAGGACAAGGTGAGTCAGCATATTAAAGCTAAGTAAGGAATATTAACAATGTTACAATTTAAAAATATCACAGTAAACAAGGAAATATGCTACTTAAAAGAATAAAGAGCCTATCAAATGAATTTTTTAGTTTCACCTATTTGAACTATTCCCTGTCTATCATCGTTTCTCCATCTCACATTGGGACAAAGTGAGTCAGCATATTAAAGCTAAGTAAGGAATATTAACAATATTATAAAAGAATCACAGTAAACAAGGAAATATACTACTTGAAAGAATAAAGAGTCTATCAAATGAATTTTTTTGTTTCACCTAATTGAACTATTCCCTATCTATATCATTTCTCCATTTCCCGTTGGGACAGGGCATGGAAGAGCAGTGACAGTTCCACAGTGGTGTTGTATATGCCTCATCTGCTTTCTACCTTTTACATTTGATTTGGTGATCAATACTAAATGCTCTATTATATAAAAATATATCTTAATGGAATTCATTAGCAATTAATGAAACAGAAATAATTTAGATTGATTTAAAACAGACAAAATCTAAAGGACTTACTAAATTTTAGCAGAAGACAAAATATTAATTAACTGATCCTACAAATAAAAAAAGTGAGATTTCAATCTCCAAATAAAGTTAATAAGTTATATCTTACATTTTGGTAAAGCTTTAAGACTTATATGCGACAAGATAATCCTCCAAATAAAAAATAGTGAGATTGAACCATCCCAAAAAAGTTAATAAGTTATATCTTACATTTTGGTAAAGCTTTCAGACTTAGGTGCGACAATGTTGGGTTATAGAATAAGGAAATGGAAATAAAGAATAAGATTCCAAATTATTGCGTAAAATAAGCATAGGGCTCCTACATACATTCAAGGTTTAAATACATTAAAAAAATATGCATAAATTAAAAAAGATATATGTAAACGTTTACGTCTAATCATTGTTTTTTCTTAAATACTTACTTTGTTGTAAGAAGTTCCTATTGATTACATGTCATTGTGTAATCAATACACATGTAAATAAATTGTTTTAAATCGTATTATACATTTTACAGCACTGCTAAATTACATTTCATATACTATAATTCCTTCATATTAATCTCGCCAGTTGCCTGTTCACCTTTTGCAACCCACTATCTTCAAATTATAAATGCTATATACATCAAATTTACCCACCCTTATGTAAAATGGTAACCCAAAGCGAGAGCTAGATTTCAATGAGACAAAATAATTTTTCCATGATGGAAGGGGGCATGTCCTGTAGGTATGTGCGGAAGTGATGACAAAAAATTGTCTATGTTAGGATACTTGTTGGATTTTAAGTCAACCAGAAAAGTAATTTTTGCAATTTTTAAATTCTAATTTGAGCTTGTGGTGAATTTCTGAACCTCCTACCTCTAGTGCATAAAGACTGAGGAGTAAACATTTGTAAAAGCCCACATAATTAATTTATTCTGCTTTTACCAATGACCCAAATTTTCATCTTGATATCTCCAATAATCTGTACCACTTAGTTCATCTATAATAAAACCAAAATTTTTGTTGTTGAACATGCGAAGAGAGCATATTAAGATGGAAAATGTCCAGCAAAAATCAAAGTTTATTTATAGCAAAATAATGCAGTTTATATAAAATCAAATGGTCACCCAGTGGTCGGAATTCGACCTAAATTCATTAATTTTATAAGTTTGACCGTTATTGAAGTTCTTGTGTCAAAGATTTTAACTCCATGATCATTGCACATAATTTTTTTAAAATTTTGTTTTATTACATCAGCTGAGAGCATGTACGTGTGTTGTTTGTCTTCATTTCCTGCAATACCTATGAAATTTAAAATTTAATGTTACTAACAGTTGAAAAAAAAACAAATAAACATTAACTGTGCCAAATCTCACACTCCTCCATGTGCGCAATTTGTTTAAAAAGGGGTACAAAGTTTTCTCTTGACATATTAATATACAGACATATTATATATAAATTTTAGCTTTCTGCACTCCTCCATAAGAACTTAACTGTGTCAAATCTCACATTCTTGCGTGTGCATAATATGCTCAGAAAGGGGTATAAAGTTTTCTCTTCACGTATTAATATGTAGAGATATTACATATAAATTTTAGCTTTCCGCACTCCTTCTCCATATAAACTTTAACTACGCCTAATCTCACACTCCTCTGTGCACGCAAAATACTTAAAAAGGGGTAAAAATATTTCTCTTCATATTTCAATATACAGACATTTTATATATAAAATTTAACTTTCTGCACTCCTTCTCCACCTAAACTTTAACTATGCCAAATCTCACACTCCTCCATGCACGCAACATGTTTAAAATGAGGTACAAAGTTTTGTCTTCACATATTAATATTTAGATATATTTTATGAAAATTTTAGATTTCTGCACTCCTTCTCCATATTAACTTTAACTATGCCAAATCTCACACTCCTCCTTGCGCACAATATGCTTAAAAAGGGGTACAAAGTTTCCTCCCCGTTTCTATATATAAATACTGCAAACCAAATTTGAGTGTTCAATTTCGAAAAGCATAAGGCGTATTATATAGGAAACATATTAAATGTGTCTGTCTTCGATAGTTTTCTGAATAAAATATGTACTATTAACAACATTTTTGTATATATTTTCATCTTTGCTAATATAGCCTGAAGATGTTGTAATACAACGAAACCTAAGTGGTAGTAAAGAACTTAAAGAAAGTAGAAATAATACTACATCACTTAGTTTAATTTAATTGTGAATAATGAATTTCTACAAAATTAACGCCAAATATATTCAATATCATGACGGCCACATATAACCTTAGCATTACAAAATAGTAAAGATGGATCTGCAATATTGACAATTGAGGATATATTTGTAAAATAATAGCGAAATATTAAATTTGATATTCAAAATATTTGGCAATCATCAAAAAATGAATGTGTACTAAGTCCAGTAAATGAACCTAGAATAAAATATTTCCATAAAACTACACAAGTCATGCAATCTAGATCACCCAATAAGTAAATCGACACTCAACGTGGGTGTATTCACAAATACAGGAATAGCATTAAAAGAACTAAGGCTTGGATGAATCAGACGGAATGTAGTTAAACTTAAGAATTCCAAGGTCAACACACTCGTAACCCATCTAGAGTTTGCTAACAAGCATGTTAAACTAGTAGAGCATACTACATATCACAAATGCAAGGTCTATGTCGTGTTTACTGCTATTTTAGACTAAAAAAAGATGACAACGTTACTTTACTAACGTAATAACAACATAAATTAGTTCTAATAGAGGCCAATACCCCATTTATGAATTTTTTCTCTTTATTTTTCTTATCATATACTCTTTCGAGAGGACATTCACCAACATTTATGGTGCACAGAAATCTTAAATTATAATGCAAAATCGCAGTGTGAAACAAAAATTCTTCTCAAAATCCATACAGGTTAATTCAACATAATTTAAGCAGTGTACTGTCTAATAACTCTGGAGACTTTTTTTACATCTGCAGATAACTTATTGTGAGCCATTAAATGACTAGCCCAGATGTATATCATCTGTTACGAGTAAATTATACTTTGTAACGTTTTAATTCATCTCGATTCTAAGCACAATTCTTTCAGAGTGCTAAAAATTATACACGTAACAGAGATCGACTAACCTTACGTCTGTCTTGTCAAAACTTTGGGAAAAAATCTTCCTATCGACTAGGTTGAAAGTCTTTATGAACGATTGTGACTTTATACCAGCATATCAATTTAACTTCAGAAAGTCTCATTCTATAATTGAGCAAGCTCACTGCGTATACCGCACTATTCGTCAGGGCTTTGAGAAAATGGAATACATGTCTACAATCTGGGCTTCCACCTAGATAGAAGGCTTACCTGGAAAACTCACCTCAAGCAGAAAGTGGTCAATTAAATATCAAGTACAAAAACCTGTACTGGCTGTTGGGTCATAACTCTGTGCTATCTGCCTCAAGCCGATATGGACATATGGCATTCAGCTGTGGGACGTGGCCAGTAATAGCAAGATAGTGTGTCTCTAAAGAGCTGAAAATACAATTCTAAGAAACATAATCGATGCACATTGGTTCACACGAAATTGTGAAATTCACAAATACCTCAACACTCCCACCATTGTAGAGGAGATTAATAGATACAGAAAGATATGCAGAACAACTCACTACCCATCCAAACCATCTAGCTACTGAATTGCTGGTCAATACCAAATCGATTCAGGCTCATAAGAAGCCAAGTATTCTAATTGAGTAGCAGTGGCATTGGCCTCTGCACTCCAAATTTCTCACCTAAGAAAACTGATAACAGTCCAAAGGGACTGACCAGTTACAAAAAAAAATCTAAAAGGGATCATATAATATTTAAAGTCAATCTACAGTAAATTTTAAATTCCAAGCAAAGGTAAGAGAATATGTCTTTTTGATTGGATAAGGGTGTTGCTAGGCTACATTGGTAAAGTTCGAGAATGTTTTAATAGGAACTTTTAAAAAAGCACTTTGTCGAAGAATTTATATTGTATATATTATATTAAAGGAATAGAAATCAATATAAAAATTATCAAGCATTACTCGGTTGTGTTGGCTGTATGTGGAGAAACATGATACACTAATCTTTTTTAAAACCAGATCACTTGCAAAAATAATACAACTTATTTAACATTATCTTCTCTGGTTAAGCCTTTTTTGTATATAGGCTCCGAATATACATGTGCATGATTTGGCAACTTTAATGCAAGAAGTGTAAAAAAGGAAAAAAACTACAAAAAAACTAGTGTAAAAAAGGAAAAAACTGTTTAAAACTACCCAGAAGAGGTTTGTAACCCAATTTAATACTTCATGAGGACAATGATCTCAAGCATTTAAGCTGTCTGAAGACAACATAGACAGATGAAAACAATATTATAATTGTAGACTGATACAAATCCAATAGCAAAAATCTGGTCGACAATAATACTTCCAAAGAAAAATGTATTACATTATTGTACATCTGGAAAATATTTTCCAGCAAAAACCTATTAGAAAGCAAACCTTGTCACTATCAGGTTATTTCATAACAATGAAAAACACTGCATAGTTAATAAGGTAAAAACATGCTAATGCATTTAGTATACTTCGAAATGTAAGGATGATTTTTGAAATAAAAAATGTATCCCTATCATGCCAATAGCTGCAGGTAGTAACACTTGAACACCTGCACTGCCAGATTTTATTTAATGTTACTGATACAGAATGACAACACAAGTGTTTCAACAAATTATACTGGAACTTACTTCTTAGCTATCTGTTTATGGTCTGCCACAAGTAAGAGATCATAAACAAGTGAGCATAGATTTCTAGCATCGCTTTCCACAGATCGGTAATAACGATATATTTGCAGTATTCAGTTTGAATCTCATACATACATATAATTGGTTTCCATTGCCAAGTTGTGTTTACTATATATTATTTTACAATTTTTTCTTAAAAATTAAGGAAAACTGGAGTTTCAAGTATACGTATAGCAATATTATGGCAATACGTATACAGTTAAAATTCACTTTCACCTTATGATATACCAGCAAGCGCCCATGAATTAAATAAGTACATTATTATTACACACAACAGCAATAACCAGGTAGTCTTATGCGTAACGTGAAGTAGCTAATTCGTTACTAATTACATTGATATACAATGATATAACACAAGATAAACATTTGTGTACATTTTGTAGCACTTGGCTATATGAACTATACTATTTAGTGCATAACCGATATAACTTGCGTAAATTTTACATAATTTGGATATCAACGACGCAAAAATAATACAATGGCTTGCTTACAAAGGGTAAAAGGTCACAAGGCTGAATATAATAAACGTTCCCAGCAATTGCAAATAAATACCTGGGTCATTTTCATTTGTAAGTTACAATCGCCGTGCCCATAATTTGACATGAGATATGTGGAGAACCAATGGTTGGTATTTATTTTTTAAACAATTTTAAGTTCATCTTAATAAAATGCAGTTATTGTCCACAAAATTTTACAGAGAAGCAAATAATTTTATTACATGAATGGAAAAAATAAAATCCTACAAATGCTACAATTGTCATGATAATAATAAAAAAAATTGGGAACCGTCATGGGACACCTGGCACATACAACGGCACGTACAACGTGTAAAAGATACAACTTTTTAAAAAATTTTTATATTGAAATATTTTGATTCAAACGAATTTAAAAGAAAAAAACAAATATTCAGATACTTAAGTAGGTGTTAATAACAAAATATTAATTTTATTTTTATGAAATAATTTATCACAGAAATATTTCTTAACAATCTACTAAAAATATATTTTTAATTTTATAATACTATTAGCCGACAAAATGCGAAGCTGGCCGAATTAAATCGGACAGAGCCGACGAGACTCGTAGCTGTGCGAATAAAGTCAAAAAGAGCTGACAAGAAGTTGGCCGAATGGCATATTACAACGTGCCATAGAATGTTGTGACACCTATCCAAATGCGCCATTAGATGTTTTATATTAACAAATAAAAATAATTAAAAAAACAAGGAAAACTGACAATTCAAGTTGCTTATAAAACTTTCGCTTTAAAATAATCTACGTAATGCGAAAAAGTTTTAGAATCATTTGATAAAGATCTTTGCAATATTACATGAAAGATTAAAAGACCAAAAATCAGAAGTTTGCAAATGCAAATAAAATATAATCAGACTAAAAAAATTATGAAAATCATTATCGATAATGCACATTGATTCTCATTATTTTTTCGGTCTAATTATATTGTTATAACAGTGAATTCTAAGTATATCTAAATAGCTGAACACTCGCAGCAATACCAATTATTTTATTAAAAAGCAATCATTTTTAAAGCATTATTTGAACACATCCAGAATGTAGAATTTAACACAAGCACTGATAAAAATCTACAAATTGGTACTACCTTCCATGATCAAATCGTTATCACATGTGACACAAACAAAGTAATAGTTATTGCTTTATCAAAGTCAGTAAAACCTTAGGACTTAGGATTAACTGCAAAGCTACTGGGACTATTCAACATGTCCCAAATTCAATATTAGTCACTATTTGTTTGAGTGTGATATAATGTGCAAACATATTCAAACAAATATATTCAACTTATAGGGAAGATAAACATTTTTAAAAAATTACTACCAAATTAACATGTTCAAAGCCCCAAATTGGATCCACTCTTGTACACCACCTAAATATGTTAAGACAGTCTTATATGGCAGTAGTGGTTACTATAAATCTGATATGGATTAGGGGTTACAAAACACACGTCAAGTAAATTTTTCAGTAAAACAACAATTCTATACAGAAAAAGGTCTGAAAATAACACATATACCCATTAAAGGCGTATACAGATATCGGGAGGCATGCGTCGCGAATGTCTCAGACCGAGGAAACAAAATCCAAAAAAAACAACTTGGTCGAGCTACATGCTTGATATGCTTGTGCCATACGCTTTCTTAACTTTAGTAAAAGACATAGCCCCAACATAGCGCAACAACGAAACGAAAAAAATAACCTGCCCAAATGAACCACTCGGCTTGCACTGAATCAAAGGCATCTGTCGCCTCACTGCAAACGTATACTGCAAATGCTCACAATGGGCACTCACATCCATATGACATGAGGTATGTTTGGCGAGGCATTCGCAAGGCACGCCTCTCGATGTCTGTACACCCCTTAACATAGTTATTTTAATAGGAAATGTCGTAAATAAATTACACTACATGTATTCTACACCAGCGGGAGTTTGTAATATCAGAATTTCAACATTTTTTACAAAATGCTCATATGTAGTGTATTTGATAACCAAAAAACTAAATTGCAAAGTATTTTGTGTCAATATCAAGACACACGTTATCTATTTATCTTTCAATGATTCTATAGTTAAATAATAGGTAGAGAAATCCAACAGTCAATTACATCTGTTAAAAACTCCTTTAAGTGGCACCAATCACGAAAACATCCTCAAAGGCAACTATTACTCAGCTTTAATAGTCTTAAGAAGTCTCTAATTTTTCACTTCTATTTTTTAACATTGAAAAGCATTTTAACTCATGTAAGAGATTTAAATCAACAATCGTTTCAGCTCACCATAGTGTCGTTACAAATACAGCAATAGTTGATGCAAATTACTTTAAGTGATGTAAGAGAACCGTAGTAAGTAACAAGAAAGAACATACAATTGCAGATATGGATGAAAATATGACTCCAACAAACAGATAAAGCTTGTACGTATAAAAAAATTATTCACAAGATAGAGAAAAACTGATGCCAATATGAATAGATTAGTGCATGTGATTAGCAGATAAGTATAATGTGGAAAAACAACATCGTAGAGATGGGAGCTGTTTATAAAGATGTAGACATACCAAAAATTATGAAAAAATGAATGTGAATAATAGAAAATGTAAGTAATGATAAAATAAAAAAGAATGTGAAATGCGACCTGGAATGTGAAAAACAAAAAGGAACACAGCCTGAATGTAAAATATAATAGATAGGTAGATTGGTATGTGGCAAGCTCTAGGAGTTTCTGTGATGCCATAGAGCATCTTAAGATTACTACATTTGACAAGTTTCTATAATTTTATATCCTGTAATTTAAATTTATGGAACTCGTTAAACTTTTTGGATTACTAATGAGAATTTTCCTAATAAATAGTAAACTTTTGAAATAAATATACCAAATTATATGTACAATGGCATGTAACCTATAACAAAAGACTGAATTTATCAAAGTAAACTTAATGAAAGAATTAATCTACTTTGACACTCACTAGATGGCAGCACTAAGACATGAGGTCTTGTCTACGGCTGCCATTGGCTCAATGAAAAATTTATTACTTATTTGTTTTATTTATAAAAGATGTTTATTTTTGCTTATAATAAAATAAAATGGACTAGTCCTGTGCTGTAACTATATGAAAATTTGATATCACAGCTTACTCACTGTGATATCAAATTTTTAGACCCTGTACTTACACCACTGTATCAATTTTCTTCAAGTCATTCTATTAAATATAGCATATTGTCCTTTGAGATATCCGTCATTTTCGTTTTAAAGTTATTATTTCATCATTATCATGTAGACTCTAAAAATAGATAAAACTTTAAACGTTTAGTTTTTGATAACTATTGCTATTCAAAAAGATTTTCCTTTATACCATTAAAACCTTTCCACATTTTTAGTGTATTTTAAAGCATTCACTTTCATTTTCCTTTGCAAAAGTTTTTCATGACAATTAAATGTTGATTAAATTTCACTGAAAACATTACACATATAAAATTTAGATATCATGATTGTTTGAGGTCACAATTCAGTAGCGCTAACTGGAGTTAAGAAATTTTATAGCAAAACCTCGTTACTTAAGTGAAGTTGATATATAAAATCTCAATTTCGTGAAAGGATAAATTATTTTAATGATGTATCAACTCTGATGTGTCTGTTACACTCAATTTAAACCAAAATCACGCAATGCACTGGGACTCCATACTTTACGTCAATGATCTAACATCTATTTAAACTGTACTACTTTTGCAAATGTCAAAGTCGTTTTGACAAGTCTATATACATCTTGAAAAATGTGACCCTTACATTTTTTTGGTCATCTATCTTGATTCTGGATTTGGTCTTAAAAAAATTGGTAATTTATATACTATACTAAACTATTGAATGACGATTAAAGTCAATATAAAATTGAGTAAGAGAGCACATATGACAAAAGAAAATATTGCAGGTTAGGCTGAAATTTTTCAAAACATAAAAAATGGAACTAACTAAAAAGTTTGTGATTTATTTATTGTGTTTCAAAAAAGGCTCCGTGGCACTCTGTGTATCGTTTTATTTGGTGGCACCACTGATGGAACCAATCAACCCAATTTTCCTTGAATGTCTCATTCACGGACTTTTAAAAGGCTTCTTCAACATTTGGGAATTGTGTTCTTCCAGTTTATTGTTCAATCTAGGGGAAGTAGCATGATTCAAGTTCGGAACTCATTGCAGAGAACCCTCTACACCTAGTCCTCTAACAGAGAACCCCGTCTACCATCTACAGGCTCCGTGGTACTTTATTTATCGTATTATTCTATGGCACCACTGATGGAACCAATCAACCCAACTTTCCTTCAATGTCTCTATCACGGTCTTATAGAAGGGAGTCACTTCTTATTCGACATCCGGGAATTGTATTCCTTCCAGTTTATTGTTCAATCTTGGGAAATAGCATGGTCCCAGTTTGGGACTCATTGCGGAGGATCCTTTACACCTCAGTTCTCCAAAAGGGAACACCTCAACCCTCTACAGGCTCTGTGGTACTCTGTGTATTGTTTTATTCAATAGCACCACTAATAGAACCAATCAACACATTCGATGGCACCACTAATGGAATAACAACTGAATCAATCCAACTTTCGTTAGATGTCTTTTCCATGGTCTTTTCGACTGCTTCTTCGACATCCGGGGATTGCTTCTATTGAATTCCTTCCTAGAATTTGTCAAGTCCACCACATAAAATTTACCAATATTTATTCTGTCACTTTTCATGAAAACAACATGCAATGGCCTACTGTTATATTTTGATACAAGCCATTGTATAAATGGGAATATTTCAATAAAAGTAAGAAACCTGTACGAGTCAGTGTCAGTTACTTGTAATTGTGCCCCTTTTTTCCCTGAACCTGTTTTCCAAAACTACGGGACCGAATTTCATTATGTTTAAATTTCTCATTAACACTATTTAGGAGCATGCCTCATCAAAATAAAAACTAAAAGAGTTGTCATATCTATTGAAAACATTTAAGTTTTCTGGCCAGAAATTTTTTTAACGAGTATAATTTTTTACTTGTACAAAATACAAATAAAATAGATATTTCTTAAATGAAATTCAAAGATTATAACATGTTAAAAATTTTTTATCATAACTTATTTATTGGTTAAGCCCTCATTACTCCCTTTGTGAACTTGAATCTTCTGAAATTATTCTAAAATGAACAATAAAGAAATTGTACTAATTGAACATTTCAGCAGTTATTTACACTGTACAGCTGGAAGAATAATCCTAGAGGCCATCAGTTTATTGGCAGCCCTAATCTAGCGTTGCCGTGCCCTTGACTACTGGTCAAAGGAGATAATATAGGTAAGAGTTTTTATATCTTAGTATGCTGGCATTTTAACACATTAATACTTCAGTGAAAAAATCAAAACTAGCTATTAATGTTAAGTGTTGTACTAAGGACACCTAATTTTCTCATTTATCAAAAGTGATATAAGACTCGACGCCATGTCTATTTTTAGTGAAAATGTATGTATGCTATCGTTTCAAGATTCTATTATTGTCAGGATACTGAGATTAAATTCAGAAATTATAAATGTACTTAGCGTATTATAAATGTACTATAGGTCACCCGGTGTTAGAAATTAGATTGCAATTCATTAAATTTTGAAATTTGTACGTTATTGAGGTTCCTTTGTAAAAGAGTATCCATCTATAATCATTGCATATAATTTTTATGAATTTTTTTTTCTATTTAAATTTAAAATTTAATTTTAGTCAAAATTTTTGTCATTTCAATCATTTAGTCATTCAAAAATGTTTAGCGACAATCTCTACTCTGTGTAACTGTTTGACCGTAGACTATTATGTGTTTGACATTGACAGTTTGAATGTAAACAATGAATCTTTTATTGTTGAACGTAAACAATGAATCTTTCAATGTATTTGTAATATATAATTTAATGTATTTATAACGCATTTTATATATAATTTTTTGCTTTCTGCCCTCCTTTTTCATATAATCTTTAACTATGCCAAATCTCACACTCCTTGGCAGTGTTGCATGAGGGCGTGAGTTCAGCATTAAGAAGTGCAATCAAATTTTTTCAAAGTTAAACAGATAAGAAAATTGGTTACAATTTTTAAAAATAAAAAATTAAGTTTAGGCCTTATAGCGTTTTACATAGTATCCTAATTTAATTGGTGAACACATAATTTTTACATTTCTACGCACAGTTTTATTTAGCAAATCTTCAGCTGTCAAAGGGTTCAACTTCATGATGCTCGTCTGTATACTAATCAGAAGACGTCACATTTTCCAAGTAATGAAAAATTATTGACCAAATTTGAATAGTCACCACAGATAGTTCCATCAGAATATCTCATCATAATTTAGAGGTTCATGGAATTATCTATAGTAACTAATCTCGACTTAACTATAATATTTTTTATATTATTTATTTGCAAACTGTACCATTTAATGTTTGCAGATTAGAAATTCTATTGAGTAATGTATACAATACTACTGCTTTTCTCAATATTCAATATGTAAATATACTGTTCCACAACCAGCAGAGTTATTAAGAAAAAAAGATACATTATCATGACCAGACAACATTATTAATGAGCGTAAGTTTGGAAATATGCAGTAAATAATACTTCTAACAAAATGAATAGAAAAATGTTACCATAATTGAATGATCATATTTTTGCCCAACAATGTGACCGTTATATATAGTCAATGTTCAACTGAATTATGAGTAGAACCCACATATAACGAATTGTTAACGGCAAACGCATGGGAACTAAATTAAGTAATGACCAATAACCGAACAAGTGAAAAGATTTTACAACTTTTAGTTCCGCTTAATATTATTTTTACAGGAAATTGTTAGGCTCTTTACTTCTAACTTCATTTGAATCACCTAGAGTCTGTATTTATGGAACCATTGCATACACACAGGTGTTGGTTAGCTAATTGGAGCTCTCCCTACAAGGCTAGCAGTGTGGCTTTCGTTCAAACAGAGGTATAATGTACCAAATTTTGAGTATCTGAAACACTTTGACTATCGCATTCAGTTTACATGGCTACACCGAGGCATATGAGTAAGCATAGCTGGAATGCTCCCACTAATTCAACATAAATCAGGGCTTGCAGTAAGGGGACCCATTGTCTTGTGTGCTTTTTAACTTGACACTCAAGATATTAGTTTGTAACATCATTATCAGCCAGCGTGGCAAGGTGCAGCAGTATCCACAGCCAAGTGAGAGGCGGACAGATATTCTGAACCACTAACTGAGTCAGAACTAGGTAGGATGTGGTGCAGATTTATGAACAACTGGAAAACGAAATTGCATAGGCTGGGCTACAAGTAAATGTGGCCAAGACCAAGTGTACAGTAGTGGGAGACCTGCATATCCACAGCAAGAGTTTGGAAAACATCGACCTTTAAATAACTTGACTTCCTTATCAATGAAGAGAAAACAATTCAACTGGAATTCAGGAGCGGCTCTGGTAGGCAACCAAATCTATTTCAACACCTCCCCTGGTCCAGAGTTCTTTAAAGGCAGTAAAAGACATAAATTTAAAGAATCATCATCCGGTGGGATGTGATGTATGGTAGCAAGATAATGGTCCTCACCAAGAGGAGCAAGGACCTGCTGAGTAGATAAAAACGCAAAATCCTACAGAAGGTGTAGGCCCAGTAAGCAAAAACTTGGAGTCTAGAGCAAAAACTTGGAGTTGGAAGTGCGGTGCTTTTGGACCAATCTGAGTGGAGGCTAATTGTGGAGCAGGCCCAGGCCTTTCGAAAGCTGTAGTGCCGCAGAGGAAGTAAGTTGGTTTTTTTAATTTAAGTAATATAGCAAAATTTGCATAGAGTAGCGATTTATGACACAATTCCATTATAAATCATCTTCAAATATATTATTCTTGTTAAATGTACAAATGAAAGCTCAACTAGTAAGAAAGCTCTAATGAGAAATATTATAGAGGCAACCAGATGCGATGAACGATCGCACTTTGTACAAATTCCCCTAAATTGATTCACTTGTTATGAGGTGATGAGATGTTTTTCCAGCTTTAGGTTAGTTTACAAGCATTAAACGCTTTTTTAAAGAAAGCAGGGATAATGAATCTATACATTCATTACTCCTGCTTTTCTCTCTTTACACTACACAAAATTTTTCATTGTTCAATTTTGTAGCTACGTAGTATCGAAGTAATAAAACTGCCAAAGCGCGAAGTAAGATGCATTTGTAGATGAAATTTTAGTTGGAAGCCAAAATAATTTTAACTGACAGTTCTAACCCAATGCTAGAATCTATAACATTTTTAGATTCCTCTCAAGTAAAAATGGTTGAAAAATTAGAGGGAGGATTACATTACCTATTATTTGAAGGCCTAATATCTTTGAAAAAAGAGAAATGGTATAAGGGAATCTCAATTTCTTTTTAATGATATCTCACTGGATAGGACGCTATGGAAAGGGTATTTGTGTATCTCAAAAAATATTGTTTTTAATATTTATGCTAGATATTATTTGCAATCTTCATCTGAAACACCCACCTGCAAAATTGTTTATATGTGGGTTTAAAATTTAGAAATTATGAGATGGAGGGACATTATGAAAAATAAGTATTCCATATTTTACTATAGTGCCCTAAAAATAAAATATTTGTTTATCTTCACTAATAAGGTAATTCCGGGAATAAATGTCGGACAAAGAAAGATGCTATTTGTTGGCTATAAAGGAATAAATTGTCGTTGAAATAAAAAATAAAACACGCCCTTTTTCTAATTGAGTGCAAAAAATATTACACATAACTCTTTTTAACACACCCAATACTTGCCTGAAGCCCGGTGCTTACCCTGACAGCAGAATTTCTTCGAGCTTTTCACGAGTTATTCCTCTGAGTGACGCTGAATAATGTATGCAAGTATTGTGTGTACGAAAACAAATAATTATGAATATTATTTTGAATTTTCTGAAAAAAGTCATCTTTTAAATATTATTTTAATGACAATCAACTATTTTTCAGTCTACGAATAATGCCTTTCTTTGTCCGACACTTATTTCCGAACACCGTGTACAATGCAATGCATCTTCTTACATACTTTAATAACAAACTTCCACTTAATATAATACAAAGTATCCATTACGTACATTTGAATGTTCAGCGTAGTTTTTACAAAACTGAAAATAATATAAGATATAGAATAATGTAAGGCAACATATGGATATATATATATACACCCAGAAATATCAACATTAACGTCCACTGTTACTATTCAATTCATATTCCTAATTAGGTGCCCACCTAAACGTTGCTCTCACAGATTTTATTGTCTTGTAAATTATATGGATATTTGTAACTGTAATACTCAGGTAACATTCCACCTTTACATGATAAAAACATTGAACATCAAATTTCAAAATAGTTTTAAAAATGATTAAAAAGATTCGAGATTTCAGTTGAAATCTTACGAACAAAAACAAGTCCGGTTAAATAAGAAGTTAGGCCCCAACGGATGTAACGAAAAAATTGATAACTAAGAAATACTACATTATGTTGTTGAAAATATATAAAATTGGCCATGCATGGGTCAAATATGCAAAACGAAGTTTCGTAATTGTCTATTATGCTAAAAACAGTTGCTACGTACAAGCACACAAAATTTCTTAAATTTTTTTAAATTTACAAATCAAAGTGTAGTGGCATAGCGGACAGCAGGTGAAGGATGAGTGTTGGATGACTTGACACATTAGATATCACTATGACACTTAACTGACGCACAAACGTGACTCAAAAATGGAAATGCAATGTTTCAATTTGAAAGAAGTGAAGACGAGAGTGGTAGTCCCACTCGATAAAATAAAAAATACGGAAATAAAGATAAAATATACGGAAATGAAGGGTAGAATACATTCAAATTCTTTTAATATTATGCTATATACTAATTGATATTTTATGAAGGTCCATGACAGATAAGCGAGATGAAATAAGGGTTCCTTCTTTCAATACGGAACCTTAAAAATCAATAACAAGAAAATTTATTTCCGTAAAAGGGTATCACTTTTCACTCTGACAATTAAAATGGGAAAATTATTTTGAGTTAACTGAAAAACTATTTCGAATATATTGATATTACCCTGTTCCATGGTCTGACCTTTTTAGCTACTATTAATTTCTTACAAAGAATAAATAATTGCCAAATGTTTAAAATAAACAAGATCACACTTGATACAGCAATAATTTATTTCAAGCTCACATTAAGGAAGATAAAGACAGTGTAATGTTTCACAATGAAGGTAACATAGTCGGAATACTATTGTGTTTATTATTAACCCGCTATATAAAAAAAAAATATTAAAAAAACATCTTGTGAAATATAAATATGCACTTTTACAACACAATTTAAGTGATAAATCTTGGTAATCAACTGTAAGTAAGTTACAGTTAATTTCATTGAAAAAACTTACATTTTATTATATTCTCAAAATATACTATAGCTCTGACTTACAGCTTATGAATTAATACCAAAAACAGATGACATAATATCAATTATCACTTTTGTTTCCAGTTAGAATAAAATTTTCTCTTATTATTCTTTTATTTCTTGAGCCAGTGACCGAATTGGAACCAGTGGTAAAAACAGAAACTTATTCGAATTATAAATATTTGACCACATGATTGATATAAATTGCTTTAAACGTTCATTTGAAAGATCTTCTCAACAAGTATTGCAAACTAAAAAATATATTTTTTTCTTTTGTGCAATACATTTGTATCTACCAGAAATAAAACATCTATAAGAAAAAGATATACCACGCAGGAGTAAGTTGTACCATTCATTAGAAGCGTAACCCCTAAAATGATGTTCTAATATAAATTCTATTTGAAATTATACATCCGATTCTATACCTTATTCGCTCAATTGAATTCACTTAATGCTTTTAAACTGACTTAAATTCTATCTTCATAAGTGTAGACAGTCTGTTCAAAGATAATTATTTACTCAAAATTAAGTAATTTGGTGGTTAATATTTCACAAAATGAAGTTCGTTCAAAGCTATTCCTGAATTTTCAATAATTTTAGTTATAAGAAACCTCTATATTGCTTCACCTATTTTTTCTTATAATCATATCTATCCTTCTATATAAACAATGACAATGTTAATGTAGTCATAAGTTCAAATCAAAGTCAATTTTTTAATTAACGCCTTCAAATTAATAAATTAAACGATAGGCATTCATTAATCAAATAAGAGTGGTGTAGAGTTTTTCTGTCACATTTTGATTCGAGTTCTTCTGTTACATTGAAGACTCCCGATTTGTATAGTATAGATTCTGTGGATAAAGTTCCACATGGTTCTATTATGAAGAATTAGGTTCTGATGTATAGATCTACAGTATTGGGAATCTAGCCAATATTAGAGAGTAGATACTGTGTTAAATGCCTTTTGTGTCATAACTTCTCATTCATATATTGTTATGTTTGCCTCAATTACAAGAAGGAATATGAATGATTTCCTATATAAATGCTGTAATGTAAAAGCGACCGATAAATGAAAAGGGTTTTTTATTTATAACAAGAGAATTCAAAAATGTTAATAAAATAATGGAAATTACAGAATTACCTTTTTAGGAAAATGATTGAAACTTATAAATTAGACAATAATAATAATAGAAGTAAATCTTAATATACAAATTTGTTTAAAAAAATAGAGATAGTGCAAGAAACGTATAGGTCAATTGAAAACTATAATAGAGATAGTGCAAGAAACGTATAGATCACTTGAAAACTATAATAGAGATGGTGCAAGAAACGTATAGGTTACTTGAAAACTATAATAGAGATAGTGCAAGAAACGTATAGGTTACTTGAAAACTATAATAGAGATAGTGCAAGAAACGTATAGGTCACTTGAAAACTTAAAAAAAATATTTTATCGACATCGTTTTTAAGAATTGTTAAAATCCTTTTATATCATATACAATATCATATTTCGACATTATAAATAATTTTATTTTATTGTGATAAGTACGCTATATTCACTTAAAAAGAACAGCAGTGTAAAAAAAATTGTTTTTAAAACACCAGATTTTTTCGACGTCTATAGATTGCACTCAGTGAGAAGAAGTGATAAACATTTGAGTGAAGGATTTCTTGTATTTCTTGCACTATAAATGTGCACTTATGCATAACAACAAAAATTCAGCAATTGGAGTTTTGTACAATGTAGCAAATATAAGTTATCAAGTTCATTACCACCAAATTTCTTGTTTTGAAAGAAATTCTACCAATTTTGAAAGGAATAAGTTTATAGCACGTAAGAGCTTAATTGCAAGTAAATGCATTCATTATATCGGAAGTTACACTTGAATCTAGGTGGAATTTCTGTTAAAATCAACTTATACGCCTATATTAAGAAGCTACGAGGCTTTTTATTTTCTTCACACATTTACCATTTGTTAAGATATTCACGAAGAACTGTAAAGATTTTAAGAGATATTACTTCCACCAACAGTAAAATTTGCTTTATGTACTGAAATTTTTTTTCATTCTAGTAATAATGCAGCAGTTAGTATAAATATTACATAAAATGATTAAACTTTAAGAAACTGTATATCTGCAACATTTTTACTATGAATTGGATATCTACCAAATGTACTGTATATTTCAATATGAATTAAAAGAATTCAAGAACAAATAAAAGTCAACTTAAAAATTGAATACATCTATGACCACAAAGCATAGGGCTGACTTGTATGTTTACACTTTATTCATATTGGTTCTGGCAAAGGTTTATGTTAAAAATAAAAGGCCCTGTGAAAAAAATTTAAGTAACATTACATGATTATTGTCAACCCACTTTAATTCTAATATGGGATTCTCCACTATGGTAAATATTGTTTGACATTTAGTTTCCAAATAATATCTATTGACGTCGATATATTTCTCAGATAAATATATTTGAGTTCATACATTAAAACAAAAAATTTTGATTTCGATGAAATTCTAATGAAATAAGTAAACATTACTAATTACCAAACTAAATCAAAACAACTATAAACAAATAATAGATTTACTTTCTCTACTTTTTAAATTTTTATAGAATAATATTGCTCCCATTTTCTAAAACTAATATACATTTCTTTCGAACCATATTCATTTCTTTCGAAGAGAAATGAGTCACAAATAGATGTGATCTCAAAATAACTTCAGGTTGATGAAAATTTGTCAAATTTAAATGATAATCTAATTATTACACAAATATCTAAACAAATATGAAGAAATCAGGTCACTAAGTTAAGATATTTGATATGTAATTAATATTTGAGAGTTGTATATTTTCTGAACTGATTAAGTTATTGGTAATTATTTTGTAAATACAATTCTGACATGGATGGTGACAGTTTGTAACATATGGAATACAAGCTTTTACTTACAAATATACATGCAATATACAATGCGAAAAATTGTTTTTATCTTCAAGGTTTCAAATATAAACAGACAATCCATAAGTGGCTAAAATCCTTTATGAAACAGTGTTTAAGGAAAAAAGTTTTTAAAAGTTATCACTATTTAACATGGTTTACTATTTTTTACTTATTATTTTTTTAACATAGTTTTCATTAATTAACCTGTTAAATTTACCTTTTTTTAAATACAAGTTTTCATACTTTTCATAATGTATTCAAATTATGCGAGAACATGTTAAACACTTATGTTCTAAATATTAAGTTATGAATTTAATTTGCTGCAAATGTAAATAACTACTAAGCATTTATTTTTGTAGACAAAAGGAGCATAATGAAGACAACAAATTAATTCTGAGGAATATAAACTTTATTCTCATTAAATTAAGACTTATGATTTTGGCGAAAATCAATAAGATAGTTTTTATGGAGCTATAAAGGTAGAATTTTTAGTACTTATAATAATTTAAAACAACATTGAACTGTGATTTAGGAATTGGAACTTTCCATTACAATCACAATAGTACACATCAGTTATAAAAAAATTTTATGGTCTAATAATAAGAATCATCTTAAAAATATTATACACATTATTTTTCTTACTTGGTTAGATAACGACTTGTAAATCGATAAATAAACACTGCCGAGACTAAGTTGGACGGAGATAACGTGACCAATACAAGACTAATATGAAATAAAGTGGGTATATTATTAACTTTCTAATTTACTAAATTCGATGGAAACGTTTAATTATAAGAAGGAATTAATATTATTATCGAGAAATGAGATGAATTCGTAAATAAGAGATATTATAAATAATTGGCACACGACACACGTCAAAAACGCGCAGAGGTTAGTAAGGTATTTGACACTCACCTTTCAGCAAGGGCAGGGCCTGTAGTTCCACATCTTGATTATTGCGATATCTAGACGATCCTTGCGACTTTTTCGTTTTCTTCTTAAGGGATCTCTTTGCGAAAGGATCGATTCTGTCCACAAAAGTTCCAGCAGACATTTTGAGAACTTAAAAAAAATGTTCGTTCTGACAGGACGTCAACAAGTTATCAATGCGGATCTTTTTCTAAATTGTAAAAAAGTATCATGATCCGGCTCGATCAGCACGATAAATGCGAACTTTCCATCGGGCGTGAATGAGCGCTCGAACACCTAAATCCTAAACAAACATTGGCGTATTGTCCATGGTAGAAAAATCTTCATTAACCCCAAGCTCAAGGCATAGCTTCTTCACTGACACATCATTTATAAAAAGTTACGTAATTTTCATTCATATCATTCAATTTCGGATGTGTCAAAATGATGTAGGGTAAATATAGCGGCCTAGTTAGCAGAATTAACTTCTTTTGTAAGGCGTGTCGCGACTCCTCGTACGCAAAGAAGGTAGAAGACACACATACACACACGCCTCGTGCGAGAATATCAGCCGGTCGGCCAATGACAAGATTTATCACGACAATTATTATGGCAGTAATACACTCATCACACAATTTTAAACAGAAATCACAAAATATATTTAATAATCCAATCGTAGAGTTCAATCTTACAAGGAAAACACAGCGGATATCTTCACATTAGAGACATATTTCACCGTATTTTCGCCATCACTCACCATCCGTTGCGATAGTAAAACAAGCTTCATTTTTACGCAAAACATCCAACTGAACGCAAAATAAGCACTTTATACATATTTATATAACTTTACAACAACAATTTTACTTAGAAAAACTGTTAATTTATCCAACAATGTTCAATATTACCAAAAAATGAACATCACTTATGGTTTTGATACTGCAAAGACTCAACGCTCATAGAAAAGTACCTAGTTCTGAAAATAGATGGAGATTGAAGGGTTCACTTTTTTAGTCAAATAACGTCCTTTTTTGTATGTATCTTAAATGTAATAAAACATAAACACTCGAAATATAAAATTTAGTACGTAAGTAATTTTAAAAGACTATTTAAGTGCTTTTATTAAATTAAAACTATTTTACAAATGTCCTTTTATTAACCCGCAAAACGAAGGCATTCCACGACCATACTTACAAACCACAGTTTTTGCAATTGTGCGCTGAGGGGTATGCTCAGTAGTCAAAAAGGAACTTGAAATAATTTAAATGTATTTAACCATAATACAAATTATCAGTAAAGTAAATAGATGCTCAGTAAATATTAATATAGAAATGGATAAAGATTCATTTAAAATACTCTTGAATGAGGAAAATATTTTCATTTCGATTAAGTGTCTAATCCATAATATTTATGGGCCCCTTCAATTTTTCATTTTGTTTACATCTCCAGAAATTTCAATATAAGTACTTAAACTTCTCACTAGATGTCGCTTAAATCTTACACATTTTTTGCTCAATAAAACAGTGCGCAAACTCATATTAAAAACATTGCCCTTAGTAAAAAATGAAATACTGTAACGAAATTGTTTTTATTTTTAAATTATTACTGTTATAAATTATTTTCAAACAATCCTGTTTTATATATCAATACACCATTTCTGGTTTACAAGCATCGGTATGCAAACGTTATAGTATAAATATATCGAGATCTTCTTATAGACAACACACATACATTTTCACCAGAATTTTTTATATTTCATAATTTAATATCTTATGAGTCTGTGTCACGGCAATATTTTTTTACCTAGAATGTAATTATTTGAAAATAATTCATTTTATTTTCATTAAAAAATATTTACTGTGGCGAATAAAAATATTTTCAAACAGTTTTCTGCATTATCTAATTTTTCTTATCTGTATGTAAATTATAATTCATTTTTTAAAACGTTTTGTCTTACAAATGTGATAAACTTATTTAAAATTATATAAAAAATTCTATTCTGTTAGGAACGGTATCTATATAAAAAAATTTACCCTTAATGCAATTTTCACGATATTTTCCATTTAAACTTCATACTTTCTATATGTACAATTAATATATCTTCTTATATGTCTTAGCACCGTGTTTTCAGATACTGAGCAATTGGGAATACAATCATTTCTGAGAGACTACCGAATATCAGTATGCAAATTCTATGAAGTTTATTCAACCAATGTGTAGCTATTATCCTAAGAGCTTGGGGGGCTCTTGGCGAATTCGAACAGAAAATTTATTTAAAAAATTAATTAAATAATTTTAATTAACAATTACCTGTTACTTAGTTCAAATTAAAATCAAATGTTTCTTTTTTGTATCAAAGTACTCATCTCTTTGTTGTGCATATTCAAAATCTCTTTTCAGTTTTTTCTCTGTAAAAGTACATATGCATACAAGGATGCCTACCCAATTACAATTTAGATTCAAGGTAAAACAAAAGTTTATATATATATATATATATATATATATATATATATATATATATATATATATATATATATATATATATATATAATATTAATCTGTGTTTTTGGGTCATTAACCACCCCTACAGTTTTATTTATCTTTAATGAACCAAATTTTAGTTGTGTGGGAATTCACCAGTTTCCCGCACTGAAAACTGACAATGATTGCCATAAAACAATAAAAAGACCACTGATAAGCTAACAATAACAAGCTTGGTCTCATAATTGGTAGGGTGCATTTTCATATCCTGGCTTGCACAATTGAGTTTCAGTTTTTAGAATTTATCTATAGTAAGTGTAGATACTTGCTCATCAGGGTTGGAAAACTTCATGAAGGAACCTGCATACTCAAGAATGTTAATATTTGGAGGTATGGAGACGATGGGCTCATCAAGACAATAAAAATCACAATGAATATCAGTGAATGTCAGTTTCTGTTTAATGGTTTGGAGACACAGAGGGAGTTCTTTAAAATTACCGTTTTCAACTGTACACTAAACATAGTAATCACTTAATTAGAAACGCATTTTAGTGGAATGAGTACAGTGAGCTAAATATTCGTTTTTTTAACTTAGATGAGACACATTTGCTATAAATATGTGATTGGCTTTAAAGTAAATATTCTCAGGTTCAATCACTCAATTTTCAATCTTAATGTTTATTGTCTGGTTCTATCTAAATTAACCAAGACGTCGTCTTCCACTAATTATTTTAGAAAATTGTAACCAAATTGGGGTACATGAATGCGGTATTACAAAAGAGTACTTTGCAATACTATTATTTCACATTATTCCAGTAATTTCTGAAGGAAATTTGGAGGAATTGGGAGATTCGTCACCAAACTGGAAATGATGAAAGATACAAGAACAACATCGACATTTCTTATTGTAATGGAAAAAAGCTGCCTCCAAATTAAACTTATGCAAAGTCATAAATAAATTTGCAAGTATTAAAGTATGTATTAGTTTTCATTTTATACTCTGTTTTTCTTTACTACCTTCTCCTTTCTTTTTATTCATTTCTGGCATAGACATAAAACTTTCAGTTTTTTTTGTTATGTCTTTCTTCAATCAACAATCATAAATAAATATTTTTATATATATTGTCGGTTAGGTGGCCCGGTCTAGTTTCCATCCTGGAGCCCTAGTCTGTTTATCTACCCCATCAGATTGAGATATTAAATTAAAGAGTCATATTGCAAATTCATGTTGACCCTTAGACACATAAAAGTAAGTAAAACCACCACAATATAAAAACTTCCATTTTCATACAAAATTTTATTATTCTTAACTTAAAAATATACACATATTTCTTAATTTTACATCTAATTTTAAAATTTAGTTGTTATAATAACCTATGCTTAAAAGTATACCAACCAAAATAAATAACTATTTTTATGTAAATTGCATTTTTTAATTTAAAATGTACTCAACTTTTATTGTACATTAAGGGTTACACGGTAACATTACATTTTTCATTTAGCTTTACACAATTTATTTTTCGAATATTGCTGAATTGGTTGTAATATATTCAAATTGGTAATTTCAAATTGGTTGTAATAAATTCAGTTGAATTTATATAAGAAACAAATTTGACCAATTTGAGATTCAATAATCACATTGTGCTGCTATAAATAGTACATGTGTAATTTCACATATTTTTTATGTTTTGTGATTTCATAGAGTAATATAAATTAATATATGGAACTTCTGCACGACTTTAATATACTCAGCACAAATGCAATTCAAACATGCCACAAATCTCATGACTATGGAAGGGTACGACAAAAGTAACTTTATTTTAATATAAACTCAACACCACTTGTACTACAAACCCTTGAATTGAAATTAGAAAGTAGAAAAACCATTTACCAATATTTTTATTAAAAGGCAGAGATCAAAGGTGATATATCTCCCTGCTGAGTGATCTTCCATTTGGAAAATTGCATCATCCGACAATAATTGCCACTTTCTGTATTGATGTAACACTTACATTTTGATAATTGAATTTTTATTTAAAAATTCAGTGCTGTCTCTCTATCTATATGTGTTTCTGTGTATTTGCTTTCTCCTCCTTAATGGATGGGCAGATTTAGATGAAGTTTATCATGATAATAATATATTCATTTGTTGGGTACCCCCCTCAGAACAGTCCTGTGTGATTTCTATTATTTGTGGGCATGAAATATAAATAGAATTCAGTGGGATGAGGGTTTTTATTTTTATTCCAATGATAAAAGTTCAAAATAAAATTGAATTTTTATCATTGGAATAAAAATAAAAACCCTCGTAGACCTTCATAAAAGAGTATCTTTCATTTTTCATTGAAAATGATATGTGTAACATAGCATAAAATTTCTGGGCCAGGAGTAGCCAGTATTACAAGTGTCAGCAATTATTAATTTCTTTCAAACAAAATATAGCCCAACATTTAAAACCACTAACAAATATTTAACCACCAAATCTGTATATTCATTTGTAACTAAAGGTCCAAGATAAGCTATTTAATTTATTGCAACATTCAATATTTACGAATTTGGTGGTAACAATGCTAGTGCCACTGCACTGAAATATTGTATCATTAATTTTCCAAGATACCTTCCTCTTGGAAAATTAATGGTACATCCATTAATTGTCATTGTTGATGAAATACTGTTAGATCTTTATAACCAATAACTACGCTACATATTATAAGAATAAGAGCTCCTGCGAGTTTGTAAAATAAGATATGTAATTTTCAATATTACATTTTGTAGCATGCTGTCCTTTCATAAATATTTTTATCTTTTTTGTAACACCAACATATTTTCTAAAATTAATTTTCACTTTCTTTCCTGCCAAACGTTTGTTTTCGGTTTTGGTGTGAATAAAGAAAATGTATTATTAGTAATTACATTTAAAACAATTAGACATTAAAGATTCATAGTTTTTTCTATTATATTTTTAAAGTGTATTTATGAAAAATATAAAGTCTGATCATTACATGATTAAAACATTTTGGTGGTTGTTATATCTATTCGTTAGTTCTATGGATAAAAGTGATAAAAGATACAGTGTGCAAAAAAAAATTTTGCCTCTTGCTATGAATTTATGTGGGTTTTATTGATGAATTTAATTCTATTTAAAGCTCTTCATATTTCAGGATATCTACCCTCAATACATCGTTTCAGCATATAGTTTTTCTATATCTTAATCATTTTACTATTAACCACATCCACAGTCAGCCGAGAGATACATGCAGTAGTTCACAAATGACCCTTTAGCCAATCGAGAGAGCACAGGACTTTGGTTTAGTTTGGCTAGTGGTATCCTTCTCCTTGTTGCCCTAACTGATCATAATTAAACACTGTGTGGGACAATAATCGGACAAGGCAGTGAAGAGGGAAATGCGACTGCCTCATATCACTGCAATGAAATGGTTAAAGATATTCAACATAATTATGGATACAGGTAATTGCAAAAGTATAATAGGGAAAAAGAAGTTAATAGAATTACATTTCATTTTTTATTAGGAACATAATAAGTATTAAATTTTTTGATACAAATAGTAATGAAGATTACAAGTTCCCGTCAAAAAAAGTTGCGTGTTTCCATCACATCTGTTTAATAAAAAGATTAAGGTTAACACCGATAAGGTTACACCATAAGGTCTATATTGCACTATTCTTGATATACTAATCACTTTTGTTGTTCTACTTATATAATGTATCTACGGCAATTAAGGTCTGTCACATAATAGGACCTAAGAGACAGAAATCGCATTAAAATAATTTAATTTGTTTAAAACTTACAGAATTAAACAATATAATGGTAGCGAAGTATCTTGTTGGTGACACCCTACGTGTCTGTTGCAGCAATTATGTTTTATAATTTTGTTTTGATAAACGATCATAAATTTTACTTAACATATTGCCTTCTTTGTGCTACTATTTATTTTTATTACTATTTGAAACTGTTAATAACAACGATTTATTTCACTACAGTGTAAAGATTTATTTCGTAGATCGACAAATTTAAATCAACAAAAATAATGAAACCGTCAATTTTCATTTCTATGAAGTGTTTTATTATTTTTTCTAAAACTATTTAATTTAGTTGACGGGCATCATTAGACAACCATAGTTTAATAAAGTTTATGAAGTTGTTTTTTCAAGAACACATTAATATTTGAATTATTTACAAAAATGCAATAGAAATTTTCAGAATTTATTATGGCAAATATTTTACTTAAAAGTTAGATAGACCTTTTTTGGCATGGATACTTTATTCCAATAATCCATAAAACTGAAATGTATTGCAAATACAAAAATATTCGAAATTTTTTCTATTTAGCTGTTAACTATTTATGTAGAGTGATAGACATAGTTACATATGTATGTATAATAATTTGATAAGAAATTAAAATGAGGCGTGAAAATCTTTGCATGTAACTTCATTGTATGTTTGGCTCTCCTTTTTTTAACACATTCGGAGTTTGATTTAGTTATCTATTTGCTGCGGCAGGTTATTTTTTAATTGAGGTTGGCTTGGTAAGTTACGTCTCGAGTTGTAGTCAAATAAATTAAAGTGTAGTTAAAGAAGTAAAATATAGCTGGTGCTGGGCTTTATTTTCTTGCTGGGTTCAGCGATTCCTGCAAAGTAAACGGCTCAAACTATTTGATATTGGTAAGTCCGCTGTGAACATTTTAATTAAAGCGTCGTATACAGGTTTGGAAATTTTAAAGGTGGAAAGAAGGGACACGACAACATCTTCAATTTACAACTACTCACCCTTTCTGCTATACATAAGTCAACCGCTAACAAATTTGGGTAAATTTTTAATGGTTTTTCAATTTAGAGTAATTAAAAGGAAGTTTGTTAGTTTCATTGAATACTAACCACGAAAATGCCAATAGGAAAGGTTTAATATGAGAATTCGTATTGATGATTAAGTTTAATACACAAATTGTTTGGTGCAAATTCAAGTTAATAACAGATTTTCAGATGTAATATTAAAAAATATAGCAATACTTTAATCGTCAAGCAGTAATTTTCTTTATATCATAGATTTTCCCATCACTGTTGCGTCGCGTTCGCGAAAAACGCGAAAGCGTTGCACGCGAAGTAATTATGCTCAGTTGAGATATTTCTTGATAACTCAGTTTCTCTTCACCTTATGACGTCAAATATCTGTAACCGATGTTACGCATAATATACCTCTACCCATATAAGTAGTAGTGATGCTGCATTGCCGACCGCACACTTTCATTAAGAGCGGGAAAATGGCAGCGACTTGGCCAAAAATAATTATTTGATACCAATGGTTTAAGACCTAAATCAGTGAATCACGCCCGCCGTTTGACTGTTATGTGCAAAAGTATTTTTAATTTATTTACGTAGGCATATTCATACATATAATGGATCATGAGATTGCGTGAGCATTCAATCCCCCGACGCATGTTCCTAGACAGCTTTCAACATTCCGCATAAAAATTGACATAAAGTCTATGACAAGTTTGACATTTCAAATGTAAACAATCAAATTATAAACGATGTAGATAATAATTCAGCTGTACACGTCCTTATTGACATAATGTAACATTGGAAAGTAATTATTTTGTTTTTGGTAAGTACGCTCCGCATGAATTTGACATTCATTTAAAATGGAATATAATATTCGAGAATTAACGTGGATGTGATAAATACTCACCATTAAATAGTAAAATTTATGTTTAATGAGTTGAATTTAATAAATTTCAGATATACGCACAGGTTCTTCATCAGAAGTAGTAGTAAAAGAAATATAGGTTAAAAATGGTTATAGTTGAATTCGCTAATGGTGGCAGATTCAGGATTTTGGTTTGGGAGGGGCTTGAGCCAGATATACTTGGTGAATATACATACACGGGTGGACTCAGATGCTTACACTATTTTACATACAATGTCAGCTTAATAATGTACGTAATTATATATTTTTTCAAGCTTTTTATTTGTAAGGTGTAATTGCCTATCCTACAATGCCAATGTCTACGGAAAAGCAGATATTTTGCGAGTGCTTGTAATGTACCTACTTGAGTACCTACATATCGACAAAACATTAAAACTAGCAATTACCTATTTGCCGGTAATGAAACAGTACACAGAATAAAATTCATTTAGTGGCCATAAAAAATAAGTAAAATATAACGAACGCTATATAATCGAAAATAAAGATAAAGACAAATAAGTCCAAATAAGTAATCTTGACAGCCAGTTCGATATTTGAACCACTATCACTATGAGACTACAGATCATATACTAAATATGAGACGTTGCAGTTAATACCCGCCACTATGTGTATTTTAGTAGCATTGCATACATTTTTATTTTATGAGTGCCGCCAACGTGAAGATATATGTACGTCAAGCATAGAATTTTGCGCCGATGAAAGTGAATGATGTTTTATTAAGTATTTTAGTAGGAAATGCTTTTTCCAGCGATTTGTCAGACTCGTACAAAGGAATGGAAAGGAAATCGAAACTATAATTAGTATTTCATATTCTATTTTTAATTTTATTTTGAACATTTTTTTTTAATTTAATAATAATTCATAACTTCTAGTTTTGTACCCAGAGTATAACTAATTGGTCTGAGTGAAGGTGCGCGCAACTGGCCACGGCCCGTCCAACCGTAAACATTCGGAATAGCGAAATACTAAAACATTAGGTACAAATAACTTTAATATGAATAGAGTGGCCCTAGTAGTAGGTGAACTGAAGCCACACAGGTGAACAACGACGAGTCGGTACGGATCGGCACAGTAGTTCACCCCTGTACAAGTGGTTACTCGAAATTATGTAAGTGAGAAAATCCACTCAAATCGTCGTAGACCATAGCCCAGATAATGATGTCAAATATAGTATACAAAGAGGTATTATCTAGTTAAAAAATTTGTTCGGTAAATAATATTTAAAAATTAAAAAATATACAGCTAAGTAAATGCAGTAAGACAGAAGAAAACAGTGAAATATGATTTAATATAAATCACAAATTAGCGCATCGCAATCATAATAAAATATCTTAAAAAACCGACTTCAAAAAAGTAGGTACTAAAAAGTAATAAATAATTCATTCAAAATAGGTACCCACTTATTAGCAATAAATAACTAAGTTTTTTGGAGTTGGTGCCAAGTCTGTCGACGAACTTAAAGAAATATGAAGTTTAATTTAATTTTTAATGTAAATTTAGTACTTAAACTTCGAATATTAAATCAATCACAACGCCTGTATTTATGATATAACATTTTATGTTTGTTTAAGTTGATCGGCAGTGCTGCACCGACTTCAAAAATAAGTAACTTAGTTATTTATTGCGAATAAGTGGGTACTTATTTTGAATGAATTATTTATTACTTTTTAGTACCTACTTTTTTAAAGTCGGTTTGGCAAAAGATATTTGATTTTAGAATTTTTAGTGATTAATATCTTACTATAATTTCACTATATTTAACATTTAATTCTCTTCTTTCTTAGAATATAGCCTAATTATTAAAAGTCATGGACAAAAGCTAGTGTATAAACAATTTCTTTTTTGCCTAAAGTCAGTTATCAACAACTCATCAAAATGAAGCGATAAAAGTATCCGCCGGAAGGTAGCTGTTAGTCGTTGAGGAGTTCCGTTCTCCATATCCGAAGTTCAATATTAAATTTTGTAAATTAACAACTACTATTTGAGGAATTTCGTTCTCCATATCCGAAATTCAATATTGTATTTTGCAAAGTATTAACTAAAGTAACAAGTAACAATATGTTAAAAAGTTGCATTATTCATTTTCAGAACTCATCATCAGACCCTTACCCGGTCGATGGTGCAGTTATTTTGCAAAGTAAAAGCTACCAGTAGCAAATATCTTGAATCACGTTTAATTTACTACCCTCCGTTAAGGAGTTCCATTGTTCATCTCCAGAACTTATCATCAGACCCTGACGTGGTCGATGGTGTAGTTATTTTTCAAAGTAACAACTATTAGTAGCAAATATCTTAAATCACGGTTGATTTACTAGTATTCGTTTAGGAGTTCCATTGTTCATCTCCAGAATTTATCACCAGATATTGGCCTGTAAAGTGATATACTTATTTTGCAAAATAACAACTACCCGTAGCAAATATCTTGAATCATAGTTGATTTACTGCCATTCGTTAAGGATTTCCATCGTTTATTTCCGGAACTCACCGTCAGATGATCGTCATATTTATATGGACACCCCTATAGCATCCTCTTTCAATTAAAACAAGAATAATCAAAACCGGTTCACTCGGTATAAAATTATCGCTGAACATACGTAAGAAAAATATTCCGACGAATTGAGAACCTCCTCCTTTTTTGAAGTCGGTTAAAAAGAGATAAAGCTTACTAAATTCCATAATGTTAAAATCGCAACCACAAGAAATAACATTGGGAATAACTGCCATTTTTTTAATCAGTTTCATATCAATTTTTGTCAAGTAATAATTTTTATACATTACTGTAAATTCAATCGTGTCGGTGGAAGAATAATTCTACCTGAACGTGTTACATAGTTATTAGAATCATTAGGTTTCTTATCTGTATTATTGCTATCTCTTGATTCTTGATCTCTTTTATCTGTTGACTCACCATTGTCAGCAGATTCTTTAACATCAGCCATTTTAGGATTCTTTAACATCAACCGTATTACATATGTTGACGATTGATTTGTTGTTTTTCTTAACGTAAGTGTTTTTTGTTTTGAAATAAATTTGTTTACATTTATTTAGTATAAATAAACATAGTGATTTAAAAAAAAATGAGTGCATTTTTCAAAGAAACCTATTAATTACGTAATTATGAAATTAAGGTCTAATTTAAATTTAACGATACGATAAAACCTCTAATTTAAACGATACACTAAAAATAAGCAAATAACTTTAAACTGGACACTGAATATACGTTTATGGAATTTCTTAAACCGAAAGTTATGTGGTACTAATTATTCTGAATCACGCTTCGGGATCTGCTTGTTATTGTAAATGAAAGCTACATTTATAAGCTTTTATGTTCCGGTACAAAATTTTTGTAATAACCAAGCGGTAAATACACAAAGAACGTTTTTGTTTTTGAAAAGACTACATACACATAAAATTTTTTTATTATTATTACAGGTTCCCACAATATCTTTATACAATCTTTATAGTCACCGTGACTTAGTTGAGAATGAACAGATCTTTGAGTCATTTACAGCGTTCGCAGGTGCGTTTTCGAAAAAATGGAGACACTAAATGATTCATTGTTAGTGGCCAGTGTCTAACCTAATTGGTTAAAAGTGCTCGATGGTAGACAAGGGAACCTATTAGGGTACCTTCAATGGTCCCCTCTTTTATATAAAGGAGAATGGTACGGTTCACAGGAGGGGTCCTCAGAAAACCAGGGTGGAATGGCTGTAATAATGTTATTGCGGGTTTCCAAAAGACAAAAAATGAGATACCAAACAATTTAAGTCAAGTGTGTTCACTCCTTTTCAAAGAAAACTACTTCACCACCGTCAGTTTCGGCAAGTAAATATTACTATTATATTACGATATGTCTCTTTCAGCATAAAGGATTAATACTTGGCCTTTGTACAGAATAATAATATATCTATAAGAACGTATGTTTAAAACTTCATTCACTTATGGGTATACTTAGGGTAAACACGCGGTATGTCGCCCTTCCGTATAAAGGTTCAGTCAAATTAAAATGTCTTTCAAACTTTAATATTGACATCCGTTTTGCTAGATTCATACTTTATAGAAACTACTTATTATAATAATATATATTAATTCTTGATGTAAACACAAGGTAAATTTGTTATTATCTACTTTATTTTGTAATTTAATTAAATATTTAGTATTCACAAATCACATTTAATCAATTGTAGCACTTATTTTTCTCACTTAATTCATTGTGGTTGTGAATTTTCCACCACCGCTTGATAATTTTCCACAAGGCAGAAATATTTTGAAAAAAAATCCAAATATTCTCGCGGTGGCAAATTAGTTAGCCAACTTAGATTGAATTGAATAAGATGAAAAACTACAGTTACAAAGACAGGCTGGATGATAAATATGTTATTTGTATTTTTGTAACACGTTACAAATAATTTTTGTAATATTGTCGACAATAGTCAAATACTAAAGTAGTCTACAAGTAATCTATAATACTAATGATAAGGTTAATGCAATATATTGAATAATTTACCCGCCGCTACAATTTTTTAATACATCCCTGTCAGGGTCGACCACGTGACCCATTTATAACCACACGTCTCGCACCTCTTTCTGACTTCATTTGACAAAGCAATGTTTTATACAAAACATGCGCTGTAGCCAGTATATTATTATTTAAAGTTTTTGCATTGAGTACTAAAACTCTCGTGGTCACCGAAGCCATAATAGTCACGTAAATCTCACGGGCGCTCTCGTAACTGTGACTGTGGTATGTTTAGTATATGATCTGTGGTGGTATGTGACTGCGGCAACTGTTTGTAGCAACTCCATTAACTTTCCACTAACCTTCCAAATTCAAAAAAAATATCGAAATTTTTCAAATTTTAATTCACAACATATTAAGATAACACACACAAACATACACATACAGATTTCCAGCCAGTAATTATTTCGTAAATAAATCAAACCAAAATGGCTACTTCATTTTTTTTACTTATAATTAAGAGGTAAAAATATTTCCGAAATTTGAAAGAAAAATCTGTTTATATTATAAAAATCTGTTATTATATGGATAAGGGAGATTTGAAATGAAATGAAGAAAACTCTAATTTAATTAACATGTTTTAATAGTAATCAGTCTCAAATTTCAATTATTATAAAATATAAATATAAAATTGTTACTTACATCGTAAATAAAAACATAAAACGTTTATAAAAACCTTCCCAGTAGGCCTTATTTTACTACAGTAAGGTAATAAGGCCTACGACTTAACTTACTTAAATAATTTTTTTTTTATTATTTAAGTATGTTAAAGCTTTTTTTGTATTATTAATTAACAAGATTTTTATTGTATTTTTGTTATATTTAAGTATGTTAAAGTTTTGTTGTACATATAGTATTTGAGATCAATAACCATATTAATAGAATTATCACATTTAAAATTTTTAATTTCTATAAATTGCTTCGTCTGACAGCATTAACAATTATCAGTATCTTCTACTGACAAACCTACACTCGTGATACCATTTGCCACATTTAGCATCGTCTCATATCTGCCATCTTGTCCACTTCACAGCCATGACAGTAACAGCTGACTTGCTTTTGTGAAGTATCACTGCTATCTTTGGAAGTAGATTCTTTTACGGATGCCGTTTTTTTTCTTTCTCACTTTATTTTTGTCCGAAAGGCCTTTCGTGACTGGAGTTCCTTTGTAATTAATGGTTTTTTTCTAACTATTGGTGTTTCTTGTATGGTTTTAAATGGCATAGCCATAAGCTGATTTCTTTTTAGCTGAGAGAGCAACACATTGTCTTCATCATCATCGGAACTGGAATTACCGTAAACTATACTGTAAGTATTTCCAATACTAGATCTGATTGGGGTCTGCAAAATCCTTAATGCTGGTGTTGATGTTAACGATACTTCAACAAGCAATTTATTACAGGGTTCTTAAGTCACTGGCCTGGGAGAATCAGGAGGTTGCAAATTTTCTTTATCAATGGCATCAGGCTAAAGAAGCGCTGAGACTTTTGTCACTTGAGATGGAGCAAAAGCTGTTTCCGGAATCGTCTGGCGATTCAAGGGACACAAACCAGTTGCTTTAAAGGCACTTTAATATTGTTTTGAGTCATGCATTTGGGCCAGACGTTCAAAAGAATAATGTTAAATCGTGCTTAAAGGGTTTCTGATCTCGATTTAGGTCCAAGAATGACAAGATTTCAGCATCCCAGTTGTGTTCAAATTATCTATAGACGTCTATATCAAGCGGCTTGAATTCGTGGGTGGTGTTCGACGGTGAACAGTATTACGACATGTCGAGTGAATTTGCAACTAATACTATGGACAGATCTAAATAACAGGCTGCCCCGTCAAATATCAAAAGACACTTTCCAGGGCTTTTGTATTTGGCTAGATGTTATAAAACAATTTTAAAAATTTCATTGGTTATATACCACTTTATTGATTTTTCTACCAATAAATCCGGTTGCGAATAACTTCAAATTCAACCGTTTTTCTTTGCATATAATAATTGGTGGTATTGCAATACCTAGTGCATTTATACATCCCGCGATAGTGATACTTTCAACAAGTTTCGAAGACTATAAATACACTCTTTTAGCCTCTTTCTTAGCCAGAAGAGTTTGCTGGAGGTAAATTGTTGAATGACAACTTTTTTCCTCTGTATTATAAATTATTTCTGGGTGATTGATATGTACTCAAAGTTCTCCTTTGTACTGCTCGGACAGCCGACACTAGGTCTTTTTTTGGCCACAGTGCTAGTTTAGTAGGTATCGTGATTGTAAGTGCTATTTGTTACTTTTTGTGAGTACTACAATATACATTATAAAGCAAACAAAAACTTTGATACAGGAATTAGGGGAAAATAAGGCATGTGGTTAAATTTGATAGGCCTTAATAACCGCCAACTGCATATCGAAGAATAAACTAAATAAAAATATTTGTACCATAATGTGTCATTAAATATTTAACATCATAGTAACGTACATTAATAAAGAAATAGACTGCAAATTTACATAGCTAAGTTAATACGTATTATAAAAAATACTTACGATTGATTTGGATTAATTTTTATTATTTGTGTCGTATGGCTACTCCTCACACGGTACGAGACAACACTGGTGGAGGAAAGCGGGTTATCACACTTGCGCAAACTTGCAGCGTGAAGATTGTGTGTTAGTCTTATGTAAGGGAGCCTGGTGCGAGAACGCTTATTTTAAATATGATTTTCGTCAATTAGGCCTTATTAGGTGATAGGCTTTATTACCCACAGGTAGTAACCGTTATGCGGAGTATGTCCATAAATCATGAATAAATAGCACTATGATCTTCTTTAAGGATATGACGATTTTCTTTGCAGTTTTAGAGATAAACAGATTTTTCATACCATTTTCAGTTCCATACAAATTATTCGTAAAAATGACGAATCATCCGTTTCCACGTTAAATATGTCATGTGAGTTAGCTTGACATGTTTGAGCATAGTAATGGTAAACGAACGCTGTATCCATCAAAAAAGACCCATCAGATTTAAAATCCTAAGTCTATGAAAGTTGATGTTTAGTCCACCGTGTGCTGTGGTTATCGCAAACTCATCGTAAAGCTGACAGGTCATATAGTCTGTTTTTACCAACATAGTTTGCACCGTTTCACCAACCACCATATCTGTGACGATACAACGATATTAGAAATAGTTCAATAATCGTTGTGATCGGCCACTTGTCACTGGGACAATGATTTTACTAGATTTACTGCGGCCCATAACCTAATCACTTCCCTTTACATTTTTCTAACTCACAAAAATAAATCACTTTTATTGCGTTCTACTTCCTATTACTAAATGTTTTTTTCATAATACTAATTAAAGACTATTTGGTCAATTTTTGAAGTAAAACTTCTTTACGCACGCTTGACTTGGGGAGTAAATTGGTGAATGCGTGACGAGAGCGTTACGAAAAGTGTGATCGGGCGAGGCGAACGGAAGTTGAGAGAGAGATATAAGTTAGTGAAGACAGAAAGAGAGAGAGAGAGAGAGAGTACGTTTCGTATATTACTGTAGGGACAAGAGAGAGAGGTGCGAGCACATTTTCTTTCTCTCTTCCTCTCATAGCCAGTGCATGAAATATATATATATATATATATATAAATATATATATATAGCAAACTCGCATATATATATATATATATATATATATATATATATATATATATATATATATGCGAGTTTGCTAGCGTTATGCGAACGGTGATTTTTTTATTATTTTGTAATTTCATTTCGTTCTTGAACAGTTTTATAAATTATTATTTTGTTCAATACATTAAATATTCTACGTTTAAAGTGAATAAAATTGTAAATTCATTTTAAAGTTCATATTTTGTGAATTTGAAGTTTTACTTCAGTCTTGTGGTCTAAAGCACACTCGTTTTTTATTAAATGAAAATATCGTGTCAAAGCTAACACTAATTTAAAACATCAAAAGTACATTCGTTAGAGTGACATGCGATTATTTGAAACGATTATCGCATTTCACACTAACCAATGTAGTTATTTAAATAATGTATATCGGAAATGTGTATTTTTCTGCATTCACATTACTGTTTATCAGAAGCTAGTATTTATCAATAGGAGAACCTGCCCATTTTTAAACTACAGTGGCCAATTAAAAAAAAAACAATGACCGAAAATATATGTACTAATATTCTTGATGATCTCATTAGTGGTTTTTTTTGCTTAGTTCTATATTCAGAGATCTCTTTATAGACGAAAGTCGCTTGCATTCCGATGGTTAAATAAACGTTAACAGTTCGACTTTATTTTCAGTCACAAAGTTTCACGGTTTGCATTATTTATTGCAGAGCAATTTATTTATTGTGGAACATTCACAAAAATAGACCGTCACGTGGAATTAGGTGTATCGAGAAAAGTTTTCACAATTCTGTAACGGATCTTTTGAATACAAACTGGCAATTTTATGTTGATGGAACATTCACAAAAATAGACCGTCACGTGGAATTAGGTGTGTCGAGAAAAGTTTTCACAATTCTGTAACGGATCTTTTGAATACAAACTGGCAATTTTATATTGATGGAACATTCACAAAAATAGACGATATGATACGATGATCGATACGATCTTTTGAATACAAACTACTAGAATTATGAAAGATATGAAATATGATGTTTATGAAAGATATGAAGTATGAGATATACGAAATATGTGTTTTTATATAGGTTCAAACAAAATAGCTTGTATAGGCTCAAACAGATAGGTGTGAGAGAATTTGAGAAGCTGAAAAGAAAGTGAATTCGATGCCAAGTTTAGAAAATCATTAATGGTTTTAAAATACTGAGATCTTCATATACTGTCATCTTTCATTAAGTAGGTAGACAAGCGGTCAATAATAAAAATATGACAAATGAACAGGTATTTTTAAAATAAAACCAGAAACGAACATTCAGATGTTATTAAAAAAAACAGAAACATTCCTATATTATATGAGAAAACGTAAGGTTTAAAAAGCTTGAATTTCATTCAAGTAATTAATTTTTATAAATTGCAACATATGTGAAGAGTAAAATTATCATAACAGTTGAACGTTATTCGTTTTACTCTTGTGCTAGGTACTGTTGAAAAATTTAAACTGGACGCCTTATAATGTAATATTTCAACATTTTTTGCTCGATATCACGTTTTGCTCATCATCTTTTAATACTCACTTTAAATAGAACCTAAATCTCATAAAGAATCACTTTGTGCAAAATACTTAATAGATAATAAGGTTTAATTAAATGTAACGTCATATTTTCCGATTTACGATAAAAATAAGACGTATATCGCATTTATCATAAAGGTGGATATTTATATTCAGCTTTTATATACAATTTTAATAATTTTTCATATTATTGTGAAAGTATGACACAAATGCTTCTCCGCCAGGTTTTCTTTATAAATTTAGTATCACACTGAAAGGAATAGAATTAGAAGTAGATCCTCTAATCTTTTAACAGATTTATTTAAAAAAGATTCTCAAGATCAAGCTCGCGAAGAGAAATCACATTATGTTCGGTTACTAACGAAAAGTTGAAGTCAAAATAGGTACTGGTACCTACTTTGACTTCAACTTCATTCTTCATCTATTTTGATTAATAATGATAATGATATAACGGTGCCAGAATAAGAATGAATAATTCGTTTCCGTTACTGATTTTCTTTATTTTATAATGATAAACTAAGAGTAAATATATTGGTATTTTGGATTCAATACACTTAATAATGTTAGGGGATTTGGTAATTCCTTAGTAGATACTAGAGGTATTATAATGTCAAAATTTCTTTGCGACACCGCCAGCTGTCATAAACGTCAAATGTCATTAAAGGCTAAAAACTTTGAACATCATAAAGCTTAACCTGTTTAAGTAACGATATATTTTTTATTGCAGATTTTGTTTGTATTTTATGTAAAAGAAGAAACTTTCTTGAAATTGAATTTAAGTCCGTAGGCAGCGGTGGTTTAAGAATCAACGTATTTGTTCTCATAGTTGACATTGTGCAACAGCCATCGTTGGCATTTTCAATTATTTTATGGTACTATCTAATTTCTTCTTCAATTGAAAAAAGGTTAGTATTATTTATTCCTTTACGCAAAACGTCTCTCCCAATCAGCACATAACTTTCAGATTTCTTTTTAAAAGCACGCAATATCAATTCGTTAATTTTGGAAAAAATGCAAATTTGCTAGACCATCACAATTCTAAGTACTTTTAAATAAAATCATAACATTTCGAATGCACGGCTTAAAGTGACCGACAATGTACATTTGGCCATGTACAATATGAAATAAACTTATTTAATATTACTGATTTCAGTAATGCTTTCGAATTTGTTAACCTTTTATGGTTTAAGAGCTTAAAATGTTACATTTTTTCTAAATATGAATGATAGTCAAGATTGACATTCACATTAGTGGACAGCAATCAAAATTTCTGAAAATGATTCAGATTTGACTAGCTTTATTGCTGGAGTTGTGAAGATGTTCTTACTCCATGTTGTATTGCATTTTTATGGATCTTCTAATAAAAACACCTTTTTAAAACTGTGATTTATATGCTGATGATCTTCAAATATATTGTCATTGAGGTCTTGATGAAATTTATTTTTCTATCCTTGAATTTATTTCTGCATTTCTGAATATCCCACCTAAATTTAATCACCCAGTAATCCAGAAGCAAGGTGTTATGATTAATAAAAAAAAATTACCGGCACCATTATTGGTATTTAGAAATTTCTATTGAAAATTTGTACGACTGATCTGCCACAGTGAACACTAATAGTTACAACAATTCAACTATTCATATTTTTGTCTATTTAATGATTGACATTTAACATGGTATCTTAAGTAACTATTTAATGATTGACATTTAACATGGTATCTTAAGTAACTGTTTAATGATTGACATTTAACATGGTATCTTAAGAAATTGTTTAATGATTGACATTTGCTACGGTATCGTAAGTAACATTTTAATGATTAACATTTAACATGGTATCTTAAGTAACTGTTTAATTGACATTTAACACGGTATTGTAAGTAACTGTTTAATGATTGACATTTAACATAGTATCTTAAGAAACTGTTTAATGATTGACATTTACCATGGTATATTAAGAAACTGTTTAATGATTGACATTTACTATGGTATCGTAAGAAACTGTTTAATGATTGACATTTAACATGGTATCGTAAGGAACTGTTTAATGATTGATATTTAACATGGTATCTTAAGTAACTGTTTAATGATTGACATTTAACATGGTATCTTAAGAAACTGTTTAATGATTGACATTTACCATGGTATCGTAAGTAATTGTTTAATGATTGACGTTTAATATGGTATCTTAAGTAACTGTTTAATTATCATTTAACATGGCATTGTAAGTAACTGTTTAATTGATATTTAACATGGTATTGTAAGTAACTGTTTAATAATTGACATTTAACATGGTATCTTGAGTATCTGATTAATGGTTGACATTTAACACGGTATCGTAAGTAACTGTTTAATGATTGATATTTAACATGGTATCTTAAGTAACTGTTTAATGATTGACATTTAATATGATATCTTAAGTAACTGTTTAAAGATTGATATTTACCATGGTATCTTGAGTAACTGTTTAATTTACATTTAACATGGTATTGTAAGTAGCTGTTTAATGATTGACGTTTAACATGGTATCGTAAGTAACTGTTTAATGATTGACATTTAACATGTTATCTTCAGAAACTGTTTAATGATTGACATTTACCATGGTATCGTAAGTAACTGTTTAATGATTAACATTTAAGATGGTATCTTAAGTAACTGTTTAATGATTGACATTTAACATGGTGTCTTAAGTAACTGTTTAATGATTGACATTTAACATGGTATCTTAAGAAACTGTTTAATGATTGACATTTAACATGGTATCGTAATTAACTGTTAAATGATTGACATTTAAGATGGTATAGTAAGTAACTGTTTAATGATTGATATTTAACATAGTATCTTAAGTAACTGTTTAATGATTGACATTTAACATGTTATCTTAAGAAACTGTTTAATGATTGACATTTATAATGAAACCGTAAGTAACTGTTTAATGATTAACATTTAACATGGTATCTTAAGTAACTGTTTAATTGATATTTAACATGGTATTGTAAGTAACTGTTTAATGATTGACATTTAACATGGTATCTTAAGTAACTGTTTAATGATTGACATTTACCATGGTATCATAAGTAAATGTTTAATTGATATTTAACATGGTATTGTAAGTAACTGTTTAATGATTGACATTTAACATGGTATCTTAAGTATCTGTTTAATGATCCACATTTAACACGGTATTAACTGTTTAATGATTGACATTTACCATGGTATCTTAAGTTACTGTTTAATTGATATTTAACATGGTATTGTAAGTAACTGTTTAATGATTGACATTTAACATGGTATCTTAAGTATCTGTTTAATGATTCACATTTAACACGGTATCGTAATTAACTGTTTAATGATTGATATTTAACATGGTATTTTAAGTAACTGTTTAATGATTGACATTTAACATGGTATCTCAAGTAACTGTTTAATTAACAATTAACATGGTATTGTAAGTAACTGTTTAATGATTGACATTTAACATGGTATCGTAAGTAATTGTTTAATGATTAACGTTTAATATGGTATTGTAAGTAACTCTTTAATGATTGACATTTAACATGGTATCGTAAGTATCCGTTTAATGATTGACATTTACCATGGTATCTTAAGTAACTGTTTAATGATTGACATTTAACATGGTATCGTAAGTAACTGTTTAATTAACATTTAACATGGTATTGTAAGTAACTGTTTAATGATTGACATTTAACATGGTATCAAAAGTTAAGTATCTGTTTAATGATTCACATTTAACACGGTATCGTAAGTAACTGTTTAATGATTGATATTTAACATAGTATCTAAAGTAACTGCTTAATAATTGACATTTAATATGGTTTCTTAAGTAATTGTTTAAAGATTGATATTTAATATGGTATCTTAAGCAACTGTTTAATTAACATTTAACATGGTATTGTAAGTAACTGTTTAATGATTGACATTTAACATGTTATCTTAAGAAACTGGTTAATGATTCACATTTAACACGGTATCGTAAGTAACTGTTTAATGATTGATATTTAACATGGTATCTAAAGTAACTGCTTAATGATTGACATTTAATATGGTATCTTAAGTAACTGTTTAAAGATTGATATTTAACATGGTATCCTAAGTAACTGTTTAATTAACATTTAACATGGTATTGTAAGTAACTGTTTAATGATTGACATTTAACATGGTATCGAAAGTAACTGTTTAATGATTGACATTTAACATGGTATCTTAAGAAACTGTTTAATGATTGACATTTGCTACGGTATCGTAAGTAACTTTTTAATGATTAACAGTTAACATGGTATCTTAAGAAACTGTTTAATGATTGACATTTAACATGGTATCTTAAGTAACTCTTTAATGATTAACATGTAACATGGTATTTTAAGTAACTGTTTATTTGACATTTAACATCTTATTGTAAGTACCTGTTTAATGATTGACATTTAACATGGTATCTTAAGTTACTGTTTAATTGATATTTAACATGGTATTGTAAGTAACTGTTTAATAATTGACATTTAACATGGTATCTTGAGTATCTGATTAATGATTGACTTTTAACACGGTATCGTAAGTAACTGTTCAATGATTGATATTTAATATGGTATCTTAAGTAACTGTTTAATGATTGACATTTAATATGGTATCTTAAGTAACTGTTTAAAGATTGATATTTAACATGGTATCTTAAGTAACTGTTTAATTTAACATGGTATTGTAAGTAGCTGTTTAATGATTGACGTTTAACATGGTATCGTAAGTAACTGTTTAATGATTGACATTTAACATGTTATCTTAAGAAACTGTTTAATGATTGACATTTACCATGGTATCGTAAGGAACTGTTTAATGATTGACATTTAAGATGGTATAGTAAGTAACTGTTTAATGATTGATATTTAACATAGTATCTTAAGTAACTGTTTAATGATTGACATTTAACATGTTATCTTAAGAAACTATTTAATGATTGACATTTATTATGGTATCTTAAGTAACTGTTTAAAGATTGATATTTAACATGGTATCTTAAGCAACTGTTTAATTAACATTTCACATGGTATTGTAAGTAACTGTTTAATGATTGACGTTTAACATGGTATTGTAAGTAACAGTTAAATGATTGACATTTAACATGACATCTTAAGAAACTGTTTAATGATTAACAGTTAACATGGTATCTTAAGAAACTGTTTAATGATTGACATTTAACATGGTATCTTAAGTAACTGTTTAATGATTAACATGTAACATGGTATCTTAAGTAACTGTTTATTTGACATTTAACATTATATTGTAAGTATCTGTTTAATGATTGACATTTAACATGGTATCTTAAGAAACTGTTTAATGATTGATATTTACCATGGTATCTTAAGAAACTGTTTAATTATTGACATTTACTATGGTATCGTAAGTAACTATTTAATGATTGACATTTAACATGGTATCGTAAGGAACTGTTTAATGATTGATATTTAACTTGGTATCTTATGTAACTGTTTAATTATCATTTAACATGGCATTGTAAGTAATTGTTTAATGGTTGACGTTTAACATGGTATCGTAAGTAAATGTTTAATAATTGACATTTAACATGGTATCTTAAATAACTGTTTAATGATTGACATTTAACATGGTATTTTAAGTATCTGTTTAATTGACATTTAACATGATACTGTAAGTAACTGTTTAATAATTGACATCTAACATGGTATCTTGAGTATCTGATTAATGATTGACATTTAATACGGTATCGTAAGTAACTGTTTAATGATTGATATTTAACATGGATTCTTAAGTAACTGTTTAATGATTGACATTTAATATGGTATCTTAAGTAACTGTTTAAAGATTGATATTTAACATGGTATCTTAAGTAACTGTTTAATTTACATTTAACATGGTGTTGTAAGTAGCTGTTTAATGATTGACGTTTAACATGGTATCGTAAGTAACTGTTTATTGATTGACATTTACCATGGTATCTCAAGTAACTGTTCAATTGATATTTAACATGGTATTGTAAGTAACTGTTAATTGATTGACATTTAACATGGTATCTTAAGTATCTGTTTAATCATTCACATTTAACACGGTATTAACTTTTTAATGATTGACATTTACCATGGTATCTTAAGTAACTGTTTAATTGATATTTAACATGGTATTGTAAGTAACTGTTTAATGATTGACATTTAACATGATATCTTAAGTATCTGTTTAATGATTCACATTTAACACGGTATCGTAATTAACTGTTTAATGATTGATATTTAACATGGTATCTAAAGTAACTGCTTAATGATTGACATTTAATATGGTATCTTAAGTAACTGTTTAAAGATTGATATTTAACATGGTATCCTAAGTAACTGTTTAATTAACATTTAACATGGTATTGTAAGTAACTGTTTAATGATTGACATTTAACATGGTATCGAAAGTAACTGTTTAATGATTGACATTTAACATGGTATCTTAAGAAACTGTTTAATGATTGACATTTGCTACGGTATCGTAAGTAACTTTTTAATGATTAACAGTTAACATGGTATCTTAAGAAACTGTTTAATGATTGACATTTAACATGGTATCTTAAGTAACTCTTTAATGATTAACATGTAACATGGTATTTTAAGTAACTGTTTATTTGACATTTAACATCTTATTGTAAGTACCTGTTTAATGATTGACATTTAACATGGTATCTTAAGTTACTGTTTAATTGATATTTAACATGGTATTGTAAGTAACTGTTTAATAATTGACATTTAACATGGTATCTTGAGTATCTGATTAATGATTGACTTTTAACACGGTATCGTAAGTAACTGTTCAATGATTGATATTTAATATGGTATCTTAAGTAACTGTTTAATGATTGACATTTAATATGGTATCTTAAGTAACTGTTTAAAGATTGATATTTAACATGGTATCTTAAGTAACTGTTTAATTTAACATGGTATTGTAAGTAGCTGTTTAATGATTGACGTTTAACATGGTATCGTAAGTAACTGTTTAATGATTGACATTTAACATGTTATCTTAAGAAACTGTTTAATGATTGACATTTACCATGGTATCGTAAGGAACTGTTTAATGATTGACATTTAAGATGGTATAGTAAGTAACTGTTTAATGATTGATATTTAACATAGTATCTTAAGTAACTGTTTAATGATTGACATTTAACATGTTATCTTAAGAAACTATTTAATGATTGACATATATTATGGTATCTTAAGTAACTGTTTAAAGATTGATATTTAACATGGTATCTTAAGCAACTGTTTAATTAACATTTCACATGGTATTGTAAGTAACTGTTTAATGATTGACGTTTAACATGGTATTGTAAGTAACAGTTAAATGATTGACATTTAACATGACATCTTAAGAAACTGTTTAATGATTAACAGTTAACATGGTATCTTAAGAAACTGTTTAATGATTGACATTTAACATGGTATCTTAAGTAACTGTTTAATGATTAACATGTAACATGGTATCTTAAGTAACTGTTTATTTGACATTTAACATGTTTATGTAAGTATCTGTTTAATGATTGACATTTAACATGGTATCTTAAGAAACTGTTTAATGATTGATATTTACCATCGTATCTTAAGAAACTGTTTAATTATTGACATTTAAGATGGTATAGTAAGTAACTGTTTAATGATTGATATTTAACATAGTATCTTAAGTAACTGTTTAATGATTGATATTTAACATGGTATCTTAAGTAACTGTTTAATGATTGACATTTAACATGGTTTCTTAAGAAACTGTTTAATGATTGACATTTAAGATGGTATAGTAAGTAACTGTTTAATGATTGATATTTAACATAGTATCTTAAGTAACTGTTTAATGATTGACATTTAACATGTTATCTTAAGAAACTGTTTAATGATTGACATTTATAATGAAAGCGTAAGTAACTGTTTAATGATTAACATTTAACATGGTATCTTAAGAAACTGTTTAATGATTGACATTTAACATGGTATCTTAAGTAACTCTTTAATGATTAACATGTAACATGGTATTTTAAGTAACTGTTTATTTGACATTTAACATCTTATTGTAAGTACCTGTTTAATGATTGACATTTAACATGGTATCTTAAGTTACTGTTTAATTGATATTTAACATGGTATTGTAAGTAACTGTTTAATAATTGACATTTAACATGGTATCTTGAGTATCTGATTAATGATTGCCTTTTAACACGGTATCGTAAGTAACTGTTCAATGATTGATATTTAATATGGTATCTTAAGTAACTGTTTAATGATTGACATTTAATATGGTATCTTAAGTAACTGTTTAAAGATTGATATTTAACATGGTATCTTAAGTAACTGTTTAATTTAACATGGTATTGTAAGTAGCTGTTTAATGATTGACGTTTAACATGGTATCGTAAGTAACTGTTTAATGATTGACATTTAACATGTTATCTTAAGAAACTGTTTAATGATTGACATTTACCATGGTATCGTAAGGAACTGTTTAATGATTGACATTTAAGATGGTATAGTAAGTAACTGTTTACTGATTGATATTTAACATAGTATCTTAAGTAACTGTTTAATGATTGACATTTAACATGTTATCTTAAGAAACTATTTAATGATTGACATTTATTATGGTATCTTAAGTAACTGTTTAAAGATTGATATTTAACATGGTATCTTAAGCAACTGTTTAATTAACATTTCACATGGTATTGTAAGTAACTGTTTAATGATTGACGTTTAACATGGTATTGTAAGTAACAGTTAAATGATTGACATTTAACATGACATCTTAAGAAACTGTTTAATGATTAACAGTTAACATGGTATCTTAAGAAACTGTTTAATGATTGACATTTAACATGGTATCTTAAGTAACTGTTTAATGATTAACATGTAACATGGTATCTTAAGTAACTGTTTATTTGACATTTAACATGTTTATGTAAGTATCTGTTTAATGATTGACATTTAACATGGTATCTTAAGAAACTGTTTAATGATTGATATTTACCATCGTATCTTAAGAAACTGTTTAATTATTGACATTTAAGATGGTATAGTAAGTAACTGTTTAATGATTGATATTTAACATAGTATCTTAAGTAACTGTTTAATGATTGATATTTAACATGGTATCTTAAGTAACTGTTTAATGATTGACATTTAACATGGTTTCTTAAGAAACTGTTTAATGATTGACATTTAAGATGGTATAGTAAGTAACTGTTTAATGATTGATATTTAACATAGTATCTTAAGTAACTGTTTAATGATTGACATTTAACATGTTATCTTAAGAAACTGTTTAATGATTGACATTTATAATGAAAGCGTAAGTAACTGTTTAATGATTAACATTTAACATGGTATCTTAAGTAACTGTTTAGTTGATATTTAACATGGTATTGTAAGTAACTGTTTAATGATTGACATTTAACATGGTATCTTAGGTATCTGTTTAATTACCATGTAACATGGTATTGTAAGCAACTGTTTAATGATTGACGTTTAACATGGTGTCGTAAGTAACTGTTTAATGATTGACATTTAACATGGAATCTCAAGTAACTCTTTAATGATTGACATTTCACATGGTATCTTAAGTAACTGTTTAATTGATGTTTAACATGGTATTGTAAGTAACTGTTTAATGATTGACATTTAACATGGTATCTTAGGTATCTGTTTAATTAACATGTAACATGGTATTGTAAGCAACTGTTTAATGATTGACTTTTAACATGGTGTCATAAGTAACTTTTTAATGATTGACATTTAACATGGTATCTTAAGTAACTGTTTAATGATTGACATTTAACATGGTATCTTAACTAACTGTTTAATTGACATTTAACATGGTATCGTAAGTAACTCTTTATTGATTGACATTTAACATGGTATCTTAAGTAACTGTTTAATGATTGACATTTAACATAGTGTCATAAGTAACTCTTTATTGATTGACATTTAACATGGTATCGTAAGTGACTGTTTAATGATTGACATTTAATATGGTATCTTAAGTAACTGTTTAATGATTAACATTTAACATGGTATCTTAAGTAACTGTTTAATGATTGACATTTAACATGGTATCTTAAGTAACTGTTTAATTAACATTTAACATGGTATTGTAAGTATCTGTTTAATGATTGACATTTAACATGGTATCTTAAGTAACTGTTTAATTTATATTTAACATGGTATTGTATGTAACTGTTTAATAATTGACATTTAACATGGTATCTTGAGTATCTGATTAATGATTGACATTTAAAACGGTATCGTAAGTAACTGTTTAATGATTAACATTTAAGACGGTATCTTAAGTAACTGTTTAATGATTGACATTTAACATGGTGTCTTAAGTAACTCTTTAATGATTGACATTTAACATGGTATCTTAAGTAACGGTTTAATTTACATTTAACATGGTATTGTAAGTAGCTGTTTAATGATTGACGATTAACATGGTATCATAAGTAACTGTTTAATGATTGACATTTAACATGTTATCTTAAGAAACTGTTTAATGATTGACATTTACCATGGTATCGTAAGTAACTGCTTAATGGTTAACATTTAAGATGGTATCTTAAGTAACTGTTTAATGATTGACATTTAACATGGTGTCTTATGTTACTGTTTAATGATTGACATTTAACATGTTATTTTAAGAAACTGTTTAATGATTGACATTTATCATGAAACCGTAAGTAACTGTTTAATGATTAACATTTAACATGGTATCTTAAGTAACTGTTTAGTTGATATTTAACATGGTATTGTAAGTAACTGTTTAATGATTGACATTTAACATGGTATCTTAGGTATCTGTTTAATTAACATGTAACATGGTATTGTAAGCAACTGTTTAATGATTGACGTTTAACATGGTGTCGTAAGTAACTGTTTAATGATTGACATTTAACATGGTATCTCAAGTAACTCTTTAATGATTGACATTTACCATGGTATCTTAAGTAACTGTTTAATTGATGTTTAACATGGTATTGTAAGTAACTGTTTAATGATTGACATTTAACATGGTATCTTAGGTATCTGTTTAATTAACATGTAACATGGTATTGTAAGCAACTGTTTAATGATTGACTTTTAACATGGTGTCGTAAGTAACTGTTTAATGATTGACATTTAACATGGTATCTTAAGTAACTGTTTAATGATTGACATTTAACATGGTATCTTAACTAACTGTTTATTTGACATTTAATATGGTATCGTAAGTAACTCTTTATTGATTGACATTTAACATGGTATCTTAAGTAACTGTTTAATGATTGACATTTAACATGGTATCATAAGTAACTCTTTATTGATTGACATTTAACATGGTATCGTAAGTAACTGTTTAATGATTGACATTTAATATGGTATCTTAAGTAACTGTTTAATGATTAACATTTAACATGGTATCTTAAGTAACTGTTTAATGATTGACATTTAACATGGTATCTTAAGTAACTGTTTAATTAACATTTAACATGGTATTGTAAGTATCTGTTTAATGATTGACATTTTAAATGGTATCTTAAGTATCTGTTTAATTGATATTTAACATAGTATTGTAAGTAACTGTTTAATGATTGTTGTTTAAGATGGTATCTTAACTAACTGTTTAATTGACATTTAACATGGTATCGTAAGTAACTCTTTATTGATTGACATTTAACATGGTATCGTAAGTAACTCTTTAATGATTGACATTTAACATGGTATCGTAAGTAACTCTTTATTGATTGACATTTAACATGGTATCGTAAGTAACTGTTTAATGATTGACATTTAGTATGGTGTCTTAAGTAACTGTTTAATGATTAACATTTAACATGGTATCTTATGTAACTGTTTAATGATTGACATTTAACATGGTATCTTAAGAAACTGTTTAATGATTGACATTTACCATGGTACCGTAAGTAATTGTTTAATGATTGACATTTAATATGGTATCTTAAGTAACTGTTTAATTAACATTTAACATGACATTGTAAGTAATTGTTTAATGATTGACATTTAACATGGTATCTTAAGTAACTGTTTAATTGACATTTAACATGATACTGTAAGTAACTGTTTAATAATTGACATCTAACATGGTATCTTGAGTATCTGATTAATGATTGACATTTAATACGGTATCGTAAGTAACTGTTTAATGATTGATATTTAACATGGATTCTTAAGTAACTGTTTAATGATTGACATTTAATATGGTATCTTAAGTAACTGTTTAAAGATTGATATTTAACATGGTATCTTAAGTAACTGTTTAATTTACATTTAACATGGTGTTGTAAGTAGCTGTTTAATGATTGACGTTTAACATGGTATCGTAAGTAACTGTTTATTGATTGACATTTACCATGGTATCTCAAGTAACTGTTCAATTGATATTTAACATGGTATTGTAAGTAACTGTTAATTGATTGACATTTAACATGGTATCTTAAGTATCTGTTTAATCATTCACATTTAACACGGTATTAACTTTTTAATGATTGACATTTACCATGGTATCTTAAGTAACTGTTTAATTGATATTTAACATGGTATTGTAAGTAACTGTTTAATGATTGACATTTAACATGATATCTTAAGTATCTGTTTAATGATTCACATTTAACACGGTATCGTAATTAACTGTTTAATGATTGATATTTAACATGGTATCTAAAGTAACTGCTTAATGATTGACATTTAATATGGTATCTTAAGTAACTGTTTAAAGATTGATATTTAACATGGTATCCTAAGTAACTGTTTAATTAACATTTAACATGGTATTGTAAGTAACTGTTTAATGATTGACATTTAACATGGTATCGAAAGTAACTGTTTAATGATTGACATTTAACATGGTATCTTAAGAAACTGTTTAATGATTGACATTTGCTACGGTATCGTAAGTAACTTTTTAATGATTAACAGTTAACATGGTATCTTAAGAAACTGTTTAATGATTGACATTTAACATGGTATCTTAAGTAACTCTTTAATGATTAACATGTAACATGGTATTTTAAGTAACTGTTTATTTGACATTTAACATCTTATTGTAAGTACCTGTTTAATGATTGACATTTAACATGGTATCTTAAGTTACTGTTTAATTGATATTTAACATGGTATTGTAAGTAACTGTTTAATAATTGACATTTAACATGGTATCTTGAGTATCTGATTAATGATTGACTTTTAACACGGTATCGTAAGTAACTGTTCAATGATTGATATTTAATATGGTATCTTAAGTAACTGTTTAATGATTGACATTTAATATGGTATCTTAAGTAACTGTTTAAAGATTGATATTTAACATGGTATCTTAAGTAACTGTTTAATTTAACATGGTATTGTAAGTAGCTGTTTAATGATTGACGTTTAACATGGTATCGTAAGTAACTGTTTAATGATTGACATTTAACATGTTATCTTAAGAAACTGTTTAATGATTGACATTTACCATGGTATCGTAAGGAACTGTTTAATGATTGACATTTAAGATGGTATAGTAAGTAACTGTTTAATGATTGATATTTAACATAGTATCTTAAGTAACTGTTTAATGATTGACATTTAACATGTTATCTTAAGAAACTATTTAATGATTGACATTTATTATGGTATCTTAAGTAACTGTTTAAAGATTGATATTTAACATGGTATCTTAAGCAACTGTTTAATTAACATTTCACATGGTATTGTAAGTAACTGTTTAATGATTGACGTTTAACATGGTATTGTAAGTAACAGTTAAATGATTGACATTTAACATGACATCTTAAGAAACTGTTTAATGATTAACAGTTAACATGGTATCTTAAGAAACTGTTTAATGATTGACATTTAACATGGTATCTTAAGTAACTGTTTAATGATTAACATGTAACATGGTATCTTAAGTAACTGTTTATTTGACATTTAACATGTTTATGTAAGTATCTGTTTAATGATTGACATTTAACATGGTATCTTAAGAAACTGTTTAATGATTGATATTTACCATCGTATCTTAAGAAACTGTTTAATTATTGACATTTAAGATGGTATAGTAAGTAACTGTTTAATGATTGATATTTAACATAGTATCTTAAGTAACTGTTTAATGATTGATATTTAACATGGTATCTTAAGTAACTGTTTAATGATTGACATTTAACATGGTTTCTTAAGAAACTGTTTAATGATTGACATTTAAGATGGTATAGTAAGTAACTGTTTAATGATTGATATTTAACATAGTATCTTAAGTAACTGTTTAATGATTGACATTTAACATGTTATCTTAAGAAACTGTTTAATGATTGACATTTATAATGAAAGCGTAAGTAACTGTTTAATGATTAACATTTAACATGGTATCTTAAGTAACTGTTTAGTTGATATTTAACATGGTATTGTAAGTAACTGTTTAATGATTGACATTTAACATGGTATCTTAGGTATCTGTTTAATTACCATGTAACATGGTATTGTAAGCAACTGTTTAATGATTGACGTTTAACATGGTGTCGTAAGTAACTGTTTAATGATTGACATTTAACATGGAATCTCAAGTAACTCTTTAATGATTGACATTTCACATGGTATCTTAAGTAACTGTTTAATTGATGTTTAACATGGTATTGTAAGTAACTGTTTAATGATTGACATTTAACATGGTATCTTAGGTATCTGTTTAATTAACATGTAACATGGTATTGTAAGCAACTGTTTAATGATTGACTTTTAACATGGTGTCATAAGTAACTTTTTAATGATTGACATTTAACATGGTATCTTAAGTAACTGTTTAATGATTGACATTTAACATGGTATCTTAACTAACTGTTTAATTGACATTTAACATGGTATCGTAAGTAACTCTTTATTGATTGACATTTAACATGGTATCTTAAGTAACTGTTTAATGATTGACATTTAACATGGTGTCATAAGTAACTCTTTATTGATTGACATTTAACATGGTATCGTAAGTGACTGTTTAATGATTGACATTTAATATGGTATCTTAAGTAACTGTTTAATGATTAACATTTAACATGGTATCTTAAGTAACTGTTTAATGATTGACATTTAACATGGTATCTTAAGTAACTGTTTAATTAACATTTAACATGGTATTGTAAGTATCTGTTTAATGATTGACATTTAACATGGTATCTTAAGTAACTGTTTAATTTATATTTAACATGGTATTGTATGTAACTGTTTAATAATTGACATTTAACATGGTATCTTGAGTATCTGATTAATGATTGACATTTAAAACGGTATCGTAAGTAACTGTTTAATGATTAACATTTAAGACGGTATCTTAAGTAACTGTTTAATGATTGACATTTAACATGGTGTCTTAAGTAACTCTTTAATGATTGACATTTAACATGGTATCTTAAGTAACGGTTTAATTTACATTTAACATGGTATTGTAAGTAGCTGTTTAATGATTGACGATTAACATGGTATCATAAGTAACTGTTTAATGATTGACATTTAACATGTTATCTTAAGAAACTGTTTAATGATTGACATTTACCATGGTATCGTAAGTAACTGCTTAATGGTTAACATTTAAGATGGTATCTTAAGTAACTGTTTAATGATTGACATTTAACATGGTGTCTTATGTTACTGTTTAATGATTGACATTTAACATGTTATTTTAAGAAACTGTTTAATGATTGACATTTATCATGAAACCGTAAGTAACTGTTTAATGATTAACATTTAACATGGTATCTTAAGTAACTGTTTAGTTGATATTTAACATGGTATTGTAAGTAACTGTTTAATGATTGACATTTAACATGGTATCTTAGGTATCTGTTTAATTAACATGTAACATGGTATTGTAAGCAACTGTTTAATGATTGACGTTTAACATGGTGTCGTAAGTAACTGTTTAATGATTGACATTTAACATGGTATCTCAAGTAACTCTTTAATGATTGACATTTACCATGGTATCTTAAGTAACTGTTTAATTGATGTTTAACATGGTATTGTAAGTAACTGTTTAATGATTGACATTTAACATGGTATCTTAGGTATCTGTTTAATTAACATGTAACATGGTATTGTAAGCAACTGTTTAATGATTGACTTTTAACATGGTGTCGTAAGTAACTGTTTAATGATTGACATTTAACATGGTATCTTAAGTAACTGTTTAATGATTGACATTTAACATGGTATCTTAACTAACTGTTTATTTGACATTTAATATGGTATCGTAAGTAACTCTTTATTGATTGACATTTAACATGGTATCTTAAGTAACTGTTTAATGATTGACATTTAACATGGTATCATAAGTAACTCTTTATTGATTGACATTTAACATGGTATCGTAAGTAACTGTTTAATGATTGACATTTAATATGGTATCTTAAGTAACTGTTTAATGATTAACATTTAACATGGTATCTTAAGTAACTGTTTAATGATTGACATTTAACATGGTATCTTAAGTAACTGTTTAATTAACATTTAACATGGTATTGTAAGTATCTGTTTAATGATTGACATTTAACATGGTATCTTAAGTATCTGTTTAATTGATATTTAACATAGTATTGTAAGTAACTGTTTAATGATTGATGTTTAACATGGTATCTTAACTAACTGTTTAATTGACATTTAACATGGTATCGTAAGTAACTCTTTATTGATTGACATTTAACATGGTATCGTAAGTAACTCTTTAATGATTGACATTTAACATGGTATCGTAAGTAACTCTTTATTGATTGACATTTAACATGGTATCGTAAGTAACTGTTTAATGATTGACATTTAGTTTGGTGTCTTAAGTAACTGTTTAATGATTAACATTTAACATGGTATCTTATGTAACTGTTTAATGATTGACATTTAACATGGTATCTTAAGAAACTGTTTAATGATTGACATTTACCATGGTACCGTAAGTAATTGTTTAATGATTGACATTTAATATGGTATCTTAAGTAACTGTTTAATTAACATTTAACATGACATTGTAAGTAATTGTTTAATGATTGACATTTAACATGGTATCTTAAGTAACTGTTTATTTGATATTTAACATGGTACTGTAAGTAACTGTTTAATAATTGACATCTAACATGGTATCTTGAGTATCTGATTAATGATTGACATTTAATACGGTATCGTAAGTAACTGTTTAATGATTGATATTTAACATGGCATTTTAAGTAACTGTTTAATGATTGACATTTAATATGGTATCTTAAGTAACTGTTTAAAGATTGATATTTAACATGGTATCTTAAGTAACTGTTTAATTTACATTTAACATGGTGTTGTAAGTAACTGTTTAATGATTGATATTTAACATGGCATCTTAAGTAACTGTTTAATGATTGACATTTAATATGGTATCTTAAGTAACTGTTTAAAGATTGATATTTAACATGGTATCTTAAGTAACTGTTTAATTTACATTTAACATGGTGTTGTAAGTAGCTGTTTAATGATTGACGTTTAACGTGGTATCGTAAGTAACTGTTTATTGATTGACATTTAACATGTTATCTTAAGAAACTGTTTAATGATTGACATTTACCGTTGTATCGTAAGTAACTGTTTAATGATTAACATTTAAGATGGTATCTTAAGTAACTGTTTAATGATTGACATTTAACATGGTGTCTTAAGTAACTGTTTAAAGATTGATATTTAACATGGTATCTTAAGTAACTGTTTAATTTACATTTAAAATGGTATTGTAAGTAGCTGTTTAATGATTGACGTTTAACATGGTATCGTAAGTAACTGTTTAATGATTGACATTTAACATGTTATCTTAAGAAACTGTTTAATGATTTATATTGACTATGGTATCGTAAGTAACTGTTTAATGATTGACATTTAACATATTATCGTAAGGAACTGTTTAATTATTGATATTTAACATGGTATCTTAAGTAACTGTTTAATGATTGACATTTAACATGGTATCTTAAGAAACTGTTTAATTGACATTTAACATGGTATCGTAAGTAACTGTTTAATTGACATTTAACATGGTATCGTAAATAACTGTTTAATGATTGACATTTAACATGGTATCGAAAATAACTGTTTAATGATTGACATTTAACATGGTATCTTAAGTAACTCTTTAATGATTGACATATAACATGGTATCTTAAGTAACGGTTTAATAATTGACATTTAACATGGTATCTTAAGTAACTGTTTAATGATTGACATTTGACATGGTATCTTAAGTAACTGTTTAATTGATATTTAACATGGTATCTTAAGTAACTCGTTAATGATTGACATTTAACATGGTATCTTAAATAACTCTTTAATGATTGACATTTAACATGGTATCTTAAGTAACGGTTTAATAATTGACATTTAACATTGTATCTTAAGTAACTGTTTAATGATTGACATTTAACATGGTATCTTAAGTAACTGTTTAATTGACATTTACCATGGTATCTTAAGAAACTTTTTAATGATTAACATTTAACATGGTATCTTAAGTAACATACATTATTTATAAGATTTTCTTCATAATATTCTCTCTTGAGCCTTCTTCTCTAAACTGTCTCTCACTTCAATCGATAGTAAATATTCGTCAAACTTTTCTTCTGCCTCTACTAGATTATGGAGACATGTATTATAAAAACGTAACCCGACAAATTCTTCATAAATTGGAACGATTTCAAAATGTGTTATCATATTCAATTTCGGCTTCAAAAAACATGAGCCTATATCAAAGCATTGATTATAGCTAAAATGATTCGTGCAAAATCGACATATTTTATTACGTTTATGTACTAATGTCCTTAATAATCTATTTCAGTAAATTAAATCTAGAAAATCTATGTGTTATAAGTTTAATAAATACACTTTAATCTACCGGATAAGTTTCATTAAATTTTTTCATGATAGTGACATCTACTACTTTGAATATTACAAAAATGGATGTATGCAAAATAAATGGATGTATCTGACAATTACATAGTTAGTTTATGTATATGGTAAAGTTATTGTTGCTAATTTTCACTAGGCGATAGTTGGTGTATAATTATCCCATAGCATGGCCATGAAATATATAGACGTTTAATTTCAGTCACTATCGTTTATCACGCTACGTATTGTTTACTTACTACGTGTAAATTGGCACGTTGCATAGATGCGCACTCGGGCTAATGCTTCCGGACTCCGCTTTATTCAGCCAATTATGAAGTAGACATGAGGCACAATATGCATTTGCATATTTGCATCTGCATATTTGCAAATATCACAATAAAGAAAAATTCGCCAGATTTCAATATTTACAATTATTATAATATTATGATAATAATTGTAAATATTGATAGATATCAATATTTACAATTATTATCAATATTTATAATTATTATCTTAATATTTTAATAATTGTAAATATTGAAATTTGGGGAATTTTTCTTTATTGCGATATTCGTATTTATAATAATATATTTGGCTCATTTGCAAGATTTATATAAATATCGTACTCAAATAATTTTCGAATAAACTATTTTATGTTTTTGGAGTTTCGAGCCAAAAAACGAAAAAAAAACAATACGGAGCCCTTATAGGATTATTCATGCCTCCATATATAGAGGTTTTCTTTCAAAAACCGTTCGATGTAGATAATTGAAATATGAGATAGGAACGGAGTTCATCGACCCCCTATAATTAAAATATTTGAGAATTTTAGAATGAGCCAGCTCCATATAAAAAATTCTTTCAGTTTTGTGGGACACCAAATGAATTTCATGGGTTATGAGGGGTTGGAAATAATTTTTTATAACACAATTTTGTATAAGGCTATTCACAATTTTGTATAAGGCTATTGCTGAAATATCCTATTGCTGAAAATGTCTACAAAAATCATCTACGCCCCCACACTTCTTTTCCTAACTTCAATATTGCTAAAGTTAAATTAAATTAAAAAATAAGATTAATATAAGTTTAACGGAAATTTGTAGCAATGATTCTATATCTTATAGTATCTTTTAGTTTTTAAGAACTTAACAATAATTTTCTGGTTGTGCACAAATCCTAGGATAAAGTAAAAAATAATATTTGTAGATATTTAAATAAAATCACTATGTTTAATCTTTTATATGTAATTAAGTGGTACGGATCCGTCGAAAGACGAATTTTACTGGTGTTTACCAATTTTTTTTTAAATTCTGCTCAAAATATCAATAAATATTCTATGTTTTCCCCTTTTCAAAGATAGTAAACTCTCTCTTTTAAAAATAAAAATAATAATATAAGTAAAAATAATATATCATTAAAAGTACAATAAAAAAATTTCGCAAAATTAACAAATATTATTGCGAAATAGGTGCTAATATTGCAATGAAATATGTTACACCATTATGCTATTAGATGCGGTGTACTGCAATCATTAACACTAGTTACAAGGTGATTTAGTGTTGCATTTGCACGGGCGGTAAAGCATTGATTCATAATTATTATTTTAAAAACGTAAATAAAAGATCTTTATTTATAAAGGTATATACAAACAATTTATTTTTATCTTAAATCTAATATATAATACAGAAACAATCACATGACTGCCTATCACATTATATAAATCGTGTGAACGCATGTTTTAACTTTTAATGGAAATTAATGGAAGATTTTGTCTTATTAATCTAATATAATACTGAAGTCACAAGATATTTCGCAATAAAAGTATTGATCAGTATTTTTGAATTGTTAGTTCACTAGAATTATTACAATATATTAATTTAATTCAAGGACATTGACCTTACATTGTAAATATACAGATACCTTTAATGTTACTTCCAGATGTTTTAAAGGTTGACAGCTCTTTTTCCTTTTTTTTTTGAAGTAATTATTTGTTATGGTCATAATCAAACAAGACATCAGAAAAATAAACCAAAAATATCAATAAGGAATTACTACTGCTTTATAGTAGTTAAATCCAAAAAATTAATTGCATTTTTTCTTCAACTTTAATTAAATATTTTATAACCAGACATCTGACTTTTTGCAAAGTTTGAAAATTATGCTATAGAGTTAAATATATATGTTTTACTTTTTTTCTGTAAAAAAACAATTGTCAGTAATTTTTTTTAAGTGAAGTGACATTAATTATTCATTCAAAGATGATTTCAAACTGAAGATTAGGAGGCCGATGGGAGCATTTGAAACGGTGGTTATATATTAATATTTTAAATTTAGTTACGTAAAATATTTAACACTGTTCCGACCATTTATTTTTTTTTAATATGAAAAATAGTTTTATCCTATTTGACTGTCTCTAAATTTACTTTATTTATAAATCGTTTTTATTATATTATTTTATAAATCGTTTTAATTGTTATTTTCTTCTTATGTTGGTTTTGTTCACTTGTTTGTTGGTGCTGATTATCACAATAATTTTAATAGTTTTTTTTTTAGTTTTTCTGCACGTTCTGCTTCAGACACTTCCAGTATTTATTAGTTTACTTATTAAAAAATTAGATCAACGCTTTGCTAATCAGCGAACTTGGGGTGCAGTTTTAATCTCCTTCCTCGCCTTAAACCCGCGGAAGCCGGCTTGTATTTTGACAGCGGCTTCTTGTGCTTGCCGCTGGCGTTTGCGGACCAGGTAGCCGCGCACGCCGGCCTGGATCTTGGCGGCGGAACGGTCTAGGAGGGCGCGGTCAGCGGGTGCCGGCGGAGGACCCGCGCCGGCGCGCTCCTGCAGCTGCTGCTTCATATGTTGGTGGCGGTGATGTCGGTGGCGCGCGCGCGGCGTGTCTGAGCGCCGCGGCTGCGAACGAAGCGCGGCGCGCGTTCTCTCCCCTCTCCTCGGCCAGGCCCGCCCGAATTGGAGCAAGGTCTGGCGCTGTTTGCTGTGATGGAAGTTGTTGGATGTTAGATTTTCTTTTGGCTTTGTTTGTTCATTTTATTTATTAATCGAGAGCAGTAGACTAGACTGGGTGTGGGAAATTTAATGAAAAATGTAGAGCTTGTTCTGCAATTAAATTTTTCATTAGTTTTCAATTTTAAAGATATATTTTTGATTTCTAATTAAAGCTACTGCTCGTACATTAAACAATAGAAATGATATTTATTTGTGACAGACTTTATGCAATTCGGGATTTGAATATTGCATTAAAATTTGATTTAAGTGTATATTTTAAACAAGATCTATTCTTAGCTTGCTCAGTGTGCTCTTGTCCTTAGCTATTTATAATAAAATTACATAAATGTGTCCAGTTAGTTAACAAATAATGGAAATCAACAAAAAAATATTCATACGTAAAAATGGGTCATAAAATGTATTTATTGATATGAAATATCTAATGGCGCATTTGGATGGGAGTTAAAATATTTCGATGGCAAGACGCATCTTGCCATTCAGCTTTGTGTATTGTCGGCTCTTTTGACTTAATTCGGATCACCATTGCTTCTTATTTACTAACGTTTACAACTTTACTCGTTTATATCGGCGTATTGCATTAAACTGTTAAAGTTAAAAGCGTTTATTTACAATGGACTGTTAATAATTTTTTTCATAAAAATAAAATGACACAATTAAATTAATATTTTATTATTAGTAAGTTTTATTAGTTGGCAACTTATTATACTTTTTCGGCCGATTTCTGTAATATTATAGAAGCTTCTAAAATGTTTCTTGTAAGGTATATAAAAAGTATGGCATTCGTTCAGTTTGCAGTTGAGTAATCGGTGAGTAAAGAATAAATTAAAAATGGAAGTATTTCAAAGTGAACTTAAAGGACTCTTTCTTCATGAATATCGTTTAGGGCGAAAAACCAGCGGAGCATAACGAAATATATACAAAACGATGGATGAAGATAATGCCCTCTTATGCTATGTCATAAGAGGGCATGCACTGGTTTCCAAGATTCAAAGAAGCGAATTTTGACCTGTCCGATAAACCTCATCCAAAGCGACCTCCTGCAATTGATTTAGACAAATTTTAAATCCTTATTGAAAATTACAGATTAATTTCGCGTTGTTTGGCAGGGCTATTTTCATACTCTTATGTTGCAATGGGAAAACAACTCAGAATGCTTTGAGAAAGAAATGGAAATATTCCATTTGGCTACCAGATGAACTAACACCCTTTCAACTTCAAAGGAGAGCTAATATGTGCTTGGAGCTACTGAGTTCCCATCGTACCAACGAGAGACTAAAGTATCTAGTTACAAGAGACGAAAAGTGGGTATCTTATGTTAATTTTTAACGTAAACGCCGGTGGCTAGGAGCTGGGGAAAATGGTGTACCTATATCAAAAAATAAAATTGGAAAAAATACTTTTGGCTGCATGGTAGGGTACAAGTGGAGTTATTCATTGCTTTAAGCTATCAGCACAATTACGGCTAAGATTTATTGTTGACAATTGAATAAAGTCACCGCTAAACTTCCTTTAAATCAAAGTTTATTTTTTACTCGACATTGCTCGACCCTACGTAGCGCGTGAAAAAGTACTTTCACTCGTCTGATACTTCACCCATCGTACTCTCCAGATCGTTCGCTATCTAATTACCATTTGTTTCGCTCTCTGTCGTAATTTACGTGATAGAAAATTTAAAAAAGAAAAACTTACCAAAATCGAATTTCACCGGTTTTTCAGTCCCAAGGCCCCAATATTTTAACAAGGACGAAACGTTAACTCTGCCTACACGTTGGCGACAAGTGTTAGATACCGGTGGTGCTTATTTAATTAACGATTGATTTTATTGACTAAATATAAAAAGTTGAAAAGTTATTATACAAAGATGACGAGTTTATAAGTTGCCAACCTAATAAAAACCATCTATGAATTTTTGTTTTTTTTTCTTTTCACTTCGTCCAAATAAAAATATTTCCATATAAAAATATTTAAAAAATTAGATGTTTCACATCTGCCAGACGTTCGGTGATGGCTCGGTTTTTTTAATGTACATAGTCATCGTTTTAAATTAATTTATTAATAAACAAATGATAAAAAAAAGGTTGTTATAGATTTTAATGACATCAGATTAATTGGCCGTCCTCGGCGCGGCTTTTGATGGCAGTCAATTAGCTGCACAAAATTCTGTCATTGTATGAGGACAATGGACACCAGTTCTTTCATATTAGCGCTCGGAATGACAGGAGAGAGAAACAGAGGGAAGAAAGAAAAAAATGCAAATTGGGCAATTATAATTTATGATAAGTGTGTATTTTAAATTGAAATGGGAACATTTATATGTGGCAGCAACCAAGACATGAATAAGAACAGGTGAGCTTATAGCGAACGCTTATGAAAACGGATATGAAGATTTTTATGGTCACCGTAATACCATTTACGTTAATTTAGTTGTTGTAACAGGCTTTTTCATATTGTTTATTAATCCTTCTACCAAAAACGATGGTGTCATTTCCGTGGGTTTGAAATATTGATTGTCAAAAATTGATTGTCATATCTTTGGCTATCATAATTATAAGTTGAATATTCAGTGAATGAAAAAATGGCACATTTGTTTTATTTTATGCTTTATGTAAAATTTGAACTTGATTCGTTTAGTAAAGCAGATAGAAAAAGAGGGTTCCGAGAAAAACGGGTATCAAAAATGTGGACCCTAATTTAATGGAAATAATAATGATTAATCGGCTTGTATCAGGACTATAGTCCTATAAAAATGGTACCCTTGTATGACAGGATTTCTTTTCAAACGTACACCCTAAAAACTTAATTTAAAAGTTTTTCTTTCCTTAGTGAGATTGCAAGAAACCCTATCCATCAGTGAAGTTGCAAAAAGGGCTAAGATTGAATAACATAGCCTTTTTGTCACCTCATTGATCAAGTACTCCGAACTATTTATACAATCTTCATTTAGTTATCAATGTACATTTCTGACTGTTATCCCATCACTAAGCGGAAATTGCGAATTGTTATATGCAGTGATCCATCTCTTCGCTTTACAGAAATGTGTTTTTTGCTGATTGGTATGTTGGTTGCCATATAATTTTTTGCCTTTTTGTTTAGAAATGTATTTTTAACAGAACGTGGGTAAGTATGTAAGAGAAAATTATAAAACAAATACAACAAATTTAACGGACATAGGATGCTTATGTAACTGGATGAACAACAGATGAAATGTTATGTGACGTATACAGATATGGCAAAGTAAGATCATTGAGGTAAGCTGCGAATGCGTGGCGGGGCAGTAATCGTAACCTTTGCCGTTTTGTGTATTGACGGATTGGTTTAAAAGCACAAGGATGAGGATGTATGGTACCACCTTGTACTCTTCCCACCGTAATCCTGTGAGATTCGAAATGTCGTGAGATTGGATTTGCGCAAAATTTCGATTCTGATCTGGGCAGATATGTCGACAATAATTAATGCTTAAAATTGTTTATAATTTTTAATCAGAACATGTGAATGTGTTTGTCTACCTAAGTTAGTAGTTTGTGTGCATGGGCTAAAATCATAGACTGGTAATACCAACAAGGGGCGAAGAACGTTAAGAGGTCAGGGGGTGGGATCAAGAATGAGGCAGATATTAAGACATGTGTCTGGTACCTAAATGTACACCACATATAGGTATAACTTGTGTAAGATTAACCTAGGCAACTTGAATGAAGCTAGAATGACATCGTTAAATAACAAAGTGATGAAAAGAAAAGGAGAATAGACGACAAGAAAATGAGCTGAAAGAGGATGTAATTCTAAAAATAGGAAATTCCCCTCGTGACAATTTTGTCGATGAGAACAAATGAATAATGAGCAAGTTACGAAATAAATTCAGACGTTAATTAATTGATATAACAAACATTGTTTTTTCGATTTGATATATTATATAACATAATTTTATATTGACTTCGTTTTTTAGACCAATTGCTTGACGCGTTTTTTAAATAAAATTAAAAGTGTGGTGAAATTAATAATTTTCCTGTAACGTTAATTGTACAATTTTTGAGAGCGATTTTTATCAAACTAAACGGTAAATAATTTTTCAATTTTAAAATATGTTCGATATTTATAGTTTGTATAATATATCAAAAATTCAGCGAATTTCGTCAACAACGTGTTCACACGGCCGCTACTTTAATATTATCAAAGAAACAATAAACCTGTTAACTTTGAGTAAAACGCGCACTACGTTGATTCCGTAAAAGCTAAGAATCCGTATAGCTATTTACATAGCGAATAATAAATTTATATTTATATTATTTCAATGAAGCTAATACAAATATAAATTTTGTTATTCGCTATGTAAATAGGGTACCGACTCTAGAAGTCAGCCTCGCACAGTGCTACGAATAACGTTAATATTTATTTTAACCAATCAAATTATACTTTATCGGTTTTGTGACTCGTCATTGGTCAGTATAAAATGTACGAGTTATGTGAGTGGTCAAGATAAAGAGGAATTTCAGTTAGAGGTGCGCAAAATGTATCAGTGAAAAGAAAAGGGTGATATATGTCATTTGATTGGAAAGATATATATTTATATCTCTAGTTCAGTAGCTCAGTAACTCAGTACTCCGAGTTATTACCGCAATTATTTATTACGTATACGTTGAACAACGGTCATACAACGTGGTGATAAAAAGTAATGACTGAACATTATGCACTATTGTTTGAAAATATAAATAAATTCTACAAGAGTACCCATTAGATTTTGCTTAATACTCTGTAGATTAGGATTTAGGACTCTCAACATAGATTCAAATTATACATAAATTAACTTTAATGATAATTAAATAAATTGGAATAGATTGGCGTATTTATACAATTTTACGTTAGAATTTTGAAATGGAACAAAAAAATGTTTACGCAAATATTTTGATTGAATTAAAGTATACTTTATCTATAAAGAACTAAAGTAAGTATACTTTATCACAGTGTTCACGAAGGATCGCGAGTAGGTACGTCGTCTACATAGATCCAGTTGCATATTAGACCAAACTGTTAGATCGTTTTCTTTCTCTTTCACGTAACGTCAGAACATATACTTTTATAACTATCTTCACGATGCGACGAGTAAGTGTAATGATTGATTTGGTGAAACGAAAAAGACGCCAATCACTTCTGAGTTAGTGATATAGAGATACATTTTAATTTCAAGTGAGCGAGTGATAGATATGATCATAATATATGAGCTTATACCTGTTATATCTCTCACTCACGAGTTACATATTTCTAATTTGAGTCTATTTTGGCGTTGTCAGCCGACAAACTGGCGCGCGTAACCGCCGCCATTTTTTTCTTAACTGTCGGTAGTTGCATAACAGGTAATAATTTCAATATTTTATTAATGTTTTGTATATAATCTGTTACGCATGTGACTGATTTAGATATTTCCATCATATTTGAATAAAATCTTATCGTAAAGTATTGAGTGTACTTAAATGTTAGGACGGCTGACTACTGGGTTTTCATTTTTGAGCATTTTCCAGAACTCAACCGCCCCCGGCTGACAATTGGTTTTTGGCAATTTTTTTAGTTATATGTGTTAGAGGTATCAACGAATAGCTCTTTAATAACTTGCTATCTTGAAATAAACATGTCATATATTATTTTAACAAAATTCCGGTGGTCATCCACCTTAACAATTGCGACTTAGTTACCTGTAACTGAACAGGAGTGGAGATATATATCCAGATAGATCCAGTAGCTAGCTTCAAGAGATGGATGAATTAAAATAGTTCTATATTTGCCTACTTATTAGGTAAGTTGCAATTAATATTTTCGGATTCTAGTCATGTCTCTTTCGAGGCCAATACTGCAATATTTAGAGGATAAACTGATATAAGCTTTAGATGCTAGTCAGCATGAAAATTCGAAAAGCCAGCAGAGTTTATGGTGTTCCTCGAGGTGCGTTGCAAGACAGTTTTCATTTTTGAGTACCTGAAGGTCCCAGAAAAATGGGTTTTGATTTTATTCTGTCCAAGTCTGAAGAAACAGAGATTGAAAAGTGGCTCATGATTCTTAGAGCTTGCGGATTTCCACTAAACCCTGACAATCTGTTGAATAGTCCTCAAACAATTATGTTTGAAGATAGCAGGTCTAACCCTTTTGTAAACGGAAGACTGGGTAAAAATGGTTGTAATTTTTTTTAGAAGAAATTGAATGCTCTCTTTTACAGCACCTGAAGCCATCTCAAAAGGAAGAGCAGTCGTTACAGGGGAAAGTATTAGAAAGTGGTTTTGATAATCTTGTAGAATATCTAACTTTTATTCAAGCACTGGATGTGCTAGAAGACCCTCAAAGAATATTCAACGGAAATGAAACAAGTTTTATAATTTACCATAAAAATGGAAAAGCAATAGCACTATGTGGATATAAGAATGTATATTAATTATCAAAGGAACAGAAAAAGAGGCAATCACTCTCCTAGCATAGTTTTCCGCAAATGGCTATAGTTTACCTCCATGTATTGTTTTTCCATACATCAGATCAACCAAAGATGTTGTGAACAGCTTGGCAAATATGACGTTGGTTGGATGAAAGCGGATATATTTTTAATTATATATCAAAGGTATCGATAAATGGATTCAGGACATTGACGTAAAAAAACCGGTACTTGTTTTTTGTTGATGGTCATAAAAGTCATATAACAATGGGGCTTAGTCAATATTGTTATGATAACAATATTATACTTTATGCGCTTCCTTCCAACACAACACAACACATTGTTGGTTGCATTAGCAACCAGCAGACGTCAGTGTGTTTCAACCACTAAAATCTGAATGAAAGTTAACAAATTATGAATGGTGTTCTCAGACTAATAATTTAAATTCTGTATGAATTAAAACCACCTTTTGTCTACTGCTTCATAAAGTTTTAAGTAAGTCAACGCTGAAAAAGTCGATTAAAAATGACTTCCGCAAATGCGGCCTCTACCCATATGATCCAGATGCGGTAGATTACTTAAAATGTGTCCAAAATAACTTGGAAAAAGCGAGGACAATGTGCGCATTTCAAAAATATCTCCGAAAGAAAAATTTTGATACTGCCGCCACAATAATAAAGCATTTAAACAAAGATCTGACTGTATGTGGTTATCAATGTCGAAGTTGTTTCGCAAGTTATTGAAAATGCAAAACTATGTCAAGGAAATGATTAAATTAAAAGTGATACTACCGGAAACGGACACCCACAAAACAATGTAGATTTTGATGAGGAAAGCACAATTAAAGAATCAATGAATGTATTCAAGAGGGAAAAGAAAATAAAAAGGAAATGCTAAAAACAGAGTTAAAAAAGACAAGATTCGTGAGACAACACAGAAAGACAATGACGAATATGGGGATCTCCTAATTATTCTACCGCATCAGGATATCCTGGCTAACCTCAGTGATCTTGTTTGCCACTAGGTGTTGTTACATTTATAAACAACCATTTAACGGACGACGAAATTAATCTGGGCACATTTGAAAGTCCTATTTTAACACCTGTTGAAGACAAATCCGAGATTCAAAGTAACGACCAAAATTTCGAAGGATCTTTTGGTGTCAAAATTCTATCCGATTCTATAGTTCAGAGAGAAACTCAGAGGTTATCGCCCATCGTACGAAGAAATCTTGTCATACCCTCACCAATAAAAACATTTTCTGCGTCTAGAACCATGAATAGGATTGGAGCGATTTCTTCTTCAGAATGGAAACTATTTGAAAAAACAAAAGAGACGGAAATACAAAAAAAGAAAGGCGACATCCAAGAAAGAAAGCTACAGTGTCAGAAAATTAAGAAAGAAAAAGAAAAGGAGAAGATCAGTAAGAAAATTAAAAAAGCACGCAATATTAAGAAAAATAAAGTTAAAACTTCTAAGAAAAAAATGACGATTCTGACGAGGAAATACAGTAACAGAAAATTTTAACTAAATTTGATAATGACAGTGGATATACAGTAACAGAACATTTTGACTAAATTTGATGTTCTGACTAGGTTAAGTACCAATTATACTTATTATGTAAGTTATTGACTCGTACAATTAGGTAGAGGCCGACTTCTGTTAACAGTATGGCTGACAAGTGGATTTTAGACGTTGTAATACTGGTGAAATGTGCCTTATTTTGCACAAATTGTGATTTTGACGTGTTGGACAATATAATTGTCGTTTACATTGATTTTATGTTAAAGTTTATTAAATAACTGAACTAAAATTACACAACTGTTATTCATTCCTGTAAGTATTATTTCCCATGAAAATGAAATTGCATTTTCTGTTAAAAGGCTGACTACTGGGGTCGGTACCCTATATCGCCTAATACCTCTTTCAGTGGCGTAAAAATAACTGGTTACCTTTTTATAAAATTCAACATATCTCAAGAGCAAAATTAGCATTATACCAATTAAACATCATTTGTACTGCTATTGCACAATTTAAACTGAATGCATTAAGATGTAATATTTTAACACTTTTTGTTCAATGTCACGTTTTATTCATTTTTTTAATCAATGTTAACTTTAAATAGAATCTAAATCGTATAATCACTTTGTGCAAAATATTACTTAATAATAAAGTTCAATTAGGTGTAGCTTTATACTTTCATATTTATGATGAAGATAAGAGGTATATCGTATTTATTATAAAGGCAGATCTTTATATTCAGCTTTTATATCTAATTTTAATAATGTTACATTTCACTGTGAAAGTACGACACAAATGTTTCTTCTCCACATATATTACATAAACTTGGTATCTAATTGAAAAGAATAGAAATAGAAATCAATCCTTTCGTCTTTTATCACATTTATTCAAGAAAGATTCTCAAAATCAAGCCCGCGAAGAGAAATCGCAACATATATTTTTGATAAATAATGCAGAAAATACGATTAAATACTTATTAACTGTCGTTACCCTGACTTCTTTCACATTTTCCAATTACGCGGGTAAAAAGTTAGAGAGCAGCAACACTACACAATAGTTTGGAGGTTCATAACTTGTGAAGAAGGGGCCATATAGAAAATATTACCGGATTTTTTTATTGAATTCTTCAAAAACATTGTCTACTTGATATGGCTCATAATATTCTTAACATATTAGACCATAACGTCCGTAAGAAAATATATCATTATACAAATTTGCTATGTGGGGAGCGATTTAAATATAATTAAAAAATATTTGTTCTATGTCTTAACGTAATTCATCTACGTATTCCTGCAAAATTTCACAAAAAATTATCTTAAACCGAAAGACATATGCTGTGACATACGAACGGACAATGGACAAGATGAAATCATATGGATCGAGACTAGCTGTAGTTAGTCTCGGTTCACCTAACTGAAATAATTAATTGAATCTGAATCAGTATAAATAATCACTTCACCTTAACGACTCAGTGAGTCATTGAACTATTAGCTCTACATTACGTTTTATATATGTATTTAATGAGTTGAAAAATCCATTATAAACGATTGATTACCTTTCGTACTTTTCTGGTTTAGGACTGTCAACTAATCTGCATAAATATTACACTTGTAGTTTTACTGGATTATATATTTTTCACTCTTGGTACGTGATTATTTATGAAACAGAAAGGGGTATACGTAACACATAAAGTGAATGGGTGAGAATTTTTAATAGTAGAAAATCATATCACTAAGGTGAACACAGAGTAAGTCATTGTGGTAACGCAAATAAAGTGTTGAGCCATCCATTAATTGTTACACCAAAATATTCCTGAACCAAAGAATCAAATGAATCAATAAGATTTTATTTGAAATCTTATTGATTCATTCGATTTCATTAACTTAGTGAATCAATGTACTATATTGATCCTTTTGATTGGCTCATTTACCTGTTACCCGTACTTAATCGAAATGATAAGAAATCAATGATTGCTTTACAAATGTTGAAGGTCCCAAGAACGAGATCGGGTTACTTGATACGGTCATACGACTGTTAGTCTTTATTTGGGATTCAAGAATTATATGATGCGATGTGATGGTTTTAAATTAAATAAAATGGCTATGAAAAATAGTTTAATAGGGACTAATGCTCAGATTGAGCAGAGATTGTGAAGCATGTAATCTCAGAATGTACGCGATTAAGCCTTTAAATAGCTATCCAATAACCGATCGTCAGTTTAAATTCGTCGCTAATGAAACATTTACCTCTATTACACACGCATTCCTCATGCGAACAAGTATTTATGAGGAACAAGTATTCCTCATACGAAGAATGTGTTCCATGCGGTTAGGACTCGCGTCAACGGCCAACTTCGTGCGTACAAGATCGCGCGCAGTCGACCGCAGGAAAATCACGTCCGTATACACGCGAGTTATATTTAAATATGTACATGTCGGAGAGCGGCCTGTCGATTGATATTGTAAATAAGAGTTGGCTCCTAGGAGCAATAGCTCATTAGACAAGCGCGCCGTGACGTCAGCAGAAGCGAGTCACGTAGGATGGGGCGCTGTTTTGTTCGGTACGTGCTTACTGTTTCTGGACAACGCTGACGCAGGCGAGATGGGCTGCGGGAGAGGAGAGCGAGAGAATTTAAGTGTTGATATTGAGTAAGTAATTGCGGTAAACGCCAGTGGTCACGTAGAAACCCCGCCGTCAATTAGGTTTGAATGGCTGTTTATGCGGCATAAAAACACTTTAATACAATCGCGAGAAAGAATTTAGAAAAATGCCTATTTTATTAAGAAATCAAACCCTTCAAGTACGAGTGCTACTCAAACTACGAGCGTTCCCTATACGTTTCGATACTTATAAACATTTAAGGGTACATAGGATTTCTATTAAACTATTTACAAATATAAATGTTTCCTAATGTAAATATATTGCCTACTATATTTTTCACAGGAATAAAAACATGGTATATATTTGAAAAAAATATAAGATTTAAAATAAACGCTATAATTTTCCTGAAATTTTCTGGTCAGGCTTTACCAACTCTGTTTTTGTTATTATATTAGGCTCAGTAGTTTAGGAAAATAGGGTAAAGGAATGCGCTATTTTTGCATATTTTTTGGAATATATTTTTAAATGTGCAATTTAAAATTATGAGAAAAAACTATTTTGTATTTTTTATAACAAGCCTTTTCAAACGATATACCACACAATGTATAAGATTGAAAAAAATGTTTAAGGCCTTTATTTACCATATATTTAATTAATCCTTAACATGAATATTTTAAAAATATTATCCAGTGGACAATATGTGGGTGGATAAGAAGTATTACGATGCTAATTTCAAGTTTCTACGTAGCACTGTTTCCGGGAAAATCGGCATTGAATGGAGAAAAACGTAAATATGTTACTATATTCATAGGTGGAAAACATGGTGTATATTTAAAAAAAAAAGACATCTAGGATCATCACTACAGGTTTCATATAACCTTTGCGTGATTTTCTAAAAAAATCCATATTTTTTCATAACTTTAGGTTGAATGGTATTGGAAATAAGGGGGAAGGGGGACATATTTTATTTGCATATTTTTCAGTATATCCTAATTGATGATTGAACGTGTGCAAAAGACGTTCCTTCGATATCTGCATATGAGATAGTATGGTTACTTCCACTTTCTTTTTCCTACCGATTTCCTCTTGGATATGCTAGGTTTCCATTCCTTGCAACTCGGAAGAGTTCTTGCGCTAATAAAATTTATCTCCCAGCTATTAAAAGGAAAAATTCTATGCCCTGTATTATTGTGTACACTTTCATCCATCGTACCGGATAATTTCCTGCATTCACCCAATCATCTGTTTGGTATACTACCCTCTAGAACCGAACTATATCAGAACTCTCCAGTTGCCCGCGGTGTTAAACTGCTCAACCACCTGATCGCGATCGCACCAGAGTGTGATTTATTTATGACGAGTGAAAGTAAATTTGTCGAATTGAGTCGTCGTTATGTTTGCAGTTTTCATGTATGAATACAAAAGTATTCATGTTTACATTAATACAAAAGTTTTTAATCTAAAAATTGTTATACTATTAATTTCTCATCATTACGAATACACAAACCTGAAAATAAGTAATAAATAGGGGATGGAAGATTCTGATGGGCGCCATCGAGTGCGTCATTGAAAGGTACTTTATAATACAATCAAAAATATCTATTGATATTTTGTATGTGGCCTTCATGAGATGCGATTCTCCGAAATGTTTACCAATTCTCCCCTTCCTTAATTTTTTAGCCAGGTATGTCAAAAATCGATAAAGAAACAAAGTAACGGCATTTCATTTCATCAAAAATCGATAAAGAAACAAAGCTCGCATTAATCAATTAAAAAGAAAACAAGGTAGCGGCTTTTAGTATATATTTCAATAGAATATAAATGCAAATTCGGACAGCTTGCATTAATAAATTAAAGAAAAGGATTTAAACTTTAATCTAGAGGATAAGTACGAAATATTAGACTTTTTTTAATTGAATACTGTCGTTGCGATTGACACAGGTAACCTCCAAACTATAAAAATAATATTAAATAGACTTATAATGGACTCGCGGACTGAATAAAGAATTTGTATTACAAACTATTTTTTACAGTACAATTTCTCAAACAAATTATAATTGTCCACTGATTTTAATACTTCGAATTGAATAAGATATTCATATCAATGAGTTTCAAATGTCACTTATAATCAATATAATTTTATAAACTCCTGATAAATAAATCTTAACATAAATAATTTTGTAATAAAATGAATATTTAATATTCATATTTTTACATTTTACTTTTTTGAATGTTTTTATATAATAATAGGGACGTAAGATTGCATGAAAAACGACTTCAACAAAGGGTAAGTTTATATTATTTGTAAAAGAAAACCTAAATTCCCATTATCGCGGTGGGCAGGAAACCTACGGTTTTAGATGTACATAAATGAAATTTTCTGAGAATATTAAATGTATTTGCAACATGTTTTTAAAACAGAGACCTTGATTACTGTACAATAAAATATACAAAAATTTAATGTACTTCCCCGTAGATGTAATGGGGAGATTAAAATTATTTTACACAGCGAGTTGGGATAAGCCTCTCAAAACTTAATTTAGATTTCATTTAACATTTTTCATTTTTAAGCGTCACTGGTGAAATATTAAAGTTAAAAAATATTATTTTGTTAATGATTCTTTGCAGTAGGGTTTATGTGTTTTATTAAAAATTAATTAACAATTAATTATCATTTCTTAATAACTAATAAATGCCGAATGCATTTCGATAATAATTATTTGCAGCACGTTACGTGTTTTTTATGTTATTACTTTCACTGCCATTCTCACCTTAATTAATTCTCTTTTTTTATTTGAACAATATATTTATTTATCGTTTTTGATTATATATTTTAATTATTCTTTATTAATCGGGCCAAAACCGAATCTGAATCTAAAAAAATGAATCTTTCTTATTTACCTGATGCGGCATTTTGTACTGTCTCAGTGAAGTTTATGCTTGATAAATTTGTGTAGTAAATTTAAATTGATTATTGATATATAAATCTATATGACATACTCGACAGAAATAGTATAGACTTTTTTAATTAAGTAGGGATCTTACAGGAAAATAAAAATATAAACACACGAATGTAACTGTTGATTAAAAAGATAATCGGGATACAATCGCGGAACCCTGTTTTGTGTGCTGCTGGCCGATTTTGTTTTTCGAAATAATTTTGCTCCTTTTTACTTCAAACCCATATGTTTTTTTATGTTGCCGCGTCAAAAATATATAAAAAAAAAGAATTAACTTCATATTTTTTCAAAACAGACGTCTCACGATTAGTGAAGCAGTAATCTGTTAATTAATTGGACTGTGATGGGGTTAAGTAATTATTTTGAAGATTTCTATTGTAGATATTGCCCAAGTATCCAATGTAAAAACTTACAAGTTTCATTATAATCCATATAGAATCTTTTTTGTGATGCGCGTAAAAATAATCTCCCGATTTTGTTTGGCTGGCCTCTTTTGTTTTTCGAAATAATTTTGCTCCTTTTTACTTAAGACCTACGTATTTTCATTATGTTGCCGCGTCAAAAATATATAAAAAAATAACTTTATATTTTTTTTCAAAACAGACGTCTCACTACTACAAGTCGTAAGTGATTGATTGTATTGATGAAGATTTATTGTATGTTTACGCCTTGTCTTTGTAAAATCTGACTCCTAAATGAAACACGACTATATAGATAAAACGACCCAATAATGACATGTGGCATAGGTCTATTACAGTGCTCCTTTATAATATTTCTATGTGTACATATACACTGTCTTAGTATATAATACAAATAATATATTTATTTTATTTTATCCTTACGCAAGTTTAAATAACATTGTTTTAATATTTCTGACGTTAAACGGTTTGTAGGTTTTATGTACATGTGTTTTAGGACATTTGAATTTCAAAATATAAATTGTTTATGGTGTAATACGTTATAATGTCTATTATTATATAAATAAAACTTTTAATACATAAATATTATCCTTATTAATATTATTATTACATTTATCGCTTTAAAACGAACACTTGGGATCAGTCTATACGGATGGTGGTTGATATCTTTAAGTCCACAATGGCGAACTTACAGAAATCAGCAACTCGTCGGGTTGTCTGTCCCCAAGTATTTTCTTATTAAATTGCGTACAGCAGTTATGGCAACTTGTGTCAACCGACGCGTTGTCGTAGAGAAGAAATGAAGTGTGGCAATTTTTTCTCAATATTGATAAACTTTTCCTTATAGTCAATTAATAACATTGCGTCGTGGTTCCAGAAAACTGTGGTCAATATTTCCAGTAGACGGAGTTACTTTGAACTTTTAAGATGAACTATCTCTCTCCTCAATGCGCTACTGAATTTACTTTTGATTGCTTCGGTAGTCATAAAGATGAACACAGATTTAATTGTCGGTGATAATTATCTTTATAGTCTCTTTGAAATTTTCACCACAGAGCTTCATAAACTTTTTACAGAATAGACAATTATGTATGAAAACACTTTAATGATTGCAATTCTTGGCAGAGTCCACATAACATCTCTTGGCAGAGTCCACATAAAAGCTAAGTATTTGAACCCTGTTCAAATACTTAGCTTTACAGTTTAATTTGTATAAGCAATAATTTAGTAAGACTGATATTTTTTAATTATTTCTATAATAATAAAAATTAACTTTAGAGTAACTATGAATCACAAATAATAAAAGATAGTGGTCGTTTTTTATTAAACAATCTTTTTAACCAAAATGGATAAGTATTTAAGAATACTAAATAATATTAATAGAAAAGTTACTAAATAACATTAATAAAAAAAATTGTATTATGACGCAAATTTCTTGTTACTGAAAATCAAGGACATTTTACGTTATGCAGCCAATTTTGGCTTGAAGTTTATTGTACAGTTAAACAAATATAAATACATTTACGTGTTTTGTCCAACGCTGGGGAGACGCCAACAAAATGAGATTATCGGAGTAAACTTCTAAAAGTGTTTACTTAAATTGTGTACCTATATCAATTGAAAGTTGTGAGACAGCAAGCTTTTACTGACGCCGATATCGCCCACGTTCTGTAGTGTAGATCGTGAATGTTGTTAAAGAAACTGTTGAAAGTTCAAATATTCAAACCTCTTAGAATATATACAATGGAGGGTTAGATCAAAGGTCTTTCTTTAAAAAGAAATTAACATTTATAATTGTTTACTATAAATAACGTATAGAAAAATTGGTGCTGTATCACAAACAATAATTAAAATTAAAAATGTGCTATACACATTTCTAGATCTTTAAACCATCCTCCTTCGAGTTGCTATCAAAGGGATGCCCTAAGGTCTGATAGATAGTAACGATACTGTAAAAATTAATATGTAAATATAAATACGTTATCAAATTAAAAACATTTATTATAAAAAATGAAAATACCATCGCCTGGCGGAGAATTCTAAAACTACATATTTATTGTAGTTGTTTATAAAAAAAAAACAGATGTCCCTGTCAATTAGTGAAGCAGTAATGTGTTAATTAATTAAACTGTGATAGGGTTAAATAATTATTTTGAAGATTTCTATTGCCGATATTGACTAAGTGTCAAACACAAACTTACAAGTTTCATTATAATCCGTCTTGAATATTTTTCGTGATGCGCGCAAAAATAAGCTCTCGTTGCCATTTCTTTATGTAAAAATAAAAATATATTTATTACATTTCAAATTATTACTTTACTAACTAAGACTAACTAATATACCTATATATAACTAACTAATATAACGGAGTCAGAGTTACATAAAATATTTAATTATTCTTTTTTTATAATGTATAGAAGCTAACAAACCAAACGGCTTAACAAATATTGTTTAGTTTTAATTGTAATTTGTATTCACTAATGTATTTTTAAAATAAAATGGGTAAATGTGAAGTATCAAGTTAATTAACTAAATTAAAAGTTAACCAACTCTTTAGTAAGTTTTTATAGCCACTTTACTTATCGATTAAACGCCTTGTGTAATTATCTGTAATTTTTGATACCAATACCACACTAGATACCAATAGGGATCATTGTGATAATAATTATTTTAATACAATTTACTGAATATTTATTTGACTATTTGGCAAGTTAACAGTCGAATGCTGTCAGCATTCGACACGATACCGTGTTAAATGGTAACCTTCTTAATGAGCGATAGCACGATGGAGTTATTTTTTTATAACAGAGATGCTGGCGTGATGCGATGTATGAGTATAAAACATTTTAAGTGTTCCGAACCAAAAGTGTGGTCTCATCGTGGTATAAGGGCATCCCACAGCCGGCCAGAGTATTCTAAAATCTAAATCGTTTAATCTACGAATTAAAATTTTACAACATTTTAGAGTTTGATTAGCAATATTTGACACAATTATAGAGAAGGAATTTAACATAATTATAGGAATTTTGGGAAAAATAAATTGCCATATTTCGTTGTTAAATGTGATTTAATGAATTTTCGAATCAACAAAGAAATAAATAATTGTTTTATCCCACCTAGATTAAAGAATTTTTTTTTTGTTTCGGGACAAAAAAATTAATCTTGTATAATTTTGTAACCAAAACTTGCTTGTCCCATCTCTTTAACTCCTAAAGTATCAATCAGAAAAAATTTACAAGTATATTATGATATCAACATTGAAAGAAAATTAAGGAAAACTTCCAATATTCACCAAGTATTTGAAGTTTTCCTTAATTAATTAAATCGAAATTATTATTTATATCAAAATTACAAATCAAATACTGGCGATAGCAAACAAATTGGTATATTATTCCTAATTTTAAGTCACCTACCTCAATTTTTTTCTTACTGTTTTAATTATTAACGAAACTAAAACAAGTGCACATACATTTGTTCGTTAAAAGTTAATAATACGCAGTTTCAGTGATGCTACAAATATTTAATTGCACACTTTGGCACGTACAATGGCTGTTGAGTGAGTTTCAACTCTCACATAATTTTGTACTAAGTGTGCCCGCGACTTCGTACGAGTGAAATTCAGAATAAGAAAAGTTATTATGAATAATGAACATTATCATTTCTCTATTTTCTTTTTCTTTAATTTTTGATATATATATATATATATATATATATATATATATATATATATATGAGTATAAGATTTACTAAAGGCGTTGGAAGTACCAATATCGATCAAATATTCACCAAGTCAGGTTCTTTTTTTACATTTGAAATATCTAAATAAATCATATATGTTCCCCGAAGATATAAACAAGTACCATATCAAATTTCATCAAAATCCGTTTAGTAGATTTCACGTGGTGGAAAAACCAATTAACAGATAAACAAACAAAAATTCTAAAAACCAGTTTCCTGGCTTTTATTTTCATTCTATAGGGTAAACCAATCGCTCTTTTTAAAATATTTTCTACGTACAGAATTCAATTTGTTACAGTTTTATTATATGTATAGATAAATATGAAGGAATATTTTCAGTTAAAGGTTTGAAATTTCAGTTTAATGTTAAGCATTTAACGTCTTAAAACGGTTTCACGATTGAACTTTGCGTTCAGCCTTGAAACTAGGTCAACGCTTTTACGATACCGAGGAGATGACGTCAGTAAGTCTCGTGCCCAAAACCCTAGAAACTCACGAACTTTTATTGTAGTTATATACTATAGTCATAACCGCATAAATCAATATTCACCGGGGCAATGTTACACAATCAGACATTGTAATATTTATTAAAACTTATATTTGCTACGTAATTTATTTCTCTGTAAAATAGCAAAATTTTACGACCCACACGATTTATTCGACTGTATAATATTTAGCATACGTTCTACAAACAGCATTCACTATGCAATTTCTTCGTTTTTATGTCTACAGGCCATATTTACTACGTGATTTCTTCGTCAGCAAAGGTTCTACGACCCACATTTACTATGTGATTTCTTCGTCAGCAAAGATTCTACGACCCACATTTACTATTCGATTTCTTGGTCAACAAAGGTTCTACGACCCACATTTACTGTGCGATTTCTTCGTCAGCAAAGGTTCTATGACCCACATTTACTATGCGATTTCTTTGTCAGCCAAGGTTCTACGACCCACATTTACTATGTGATTTCTTCGTTTCTATTGCAGCTAGCAAAGGCTCTACGACTCACGTTTACCGTGTGATTTCTTCGTCTATATAATAGGCAGAAAAAGATCTACGATCCACATTTGCTATATAATATGTATAACCGCTAGCAAAAGCTCTTCAACATACATTTACTATGTGAGTGCTTCGTCAGTATAGTAGCCAGATAAGACTTCGAACCAAATTTCCATATAATTTCTTCGTCGGTATAAGAGCTCGTAGTATAGACTCTACAACCCATATTTACTTGTAATATTTTCATATACGCTAAGGCTAGTAAAGACGTTACGAACTTTAGGGCCAATATTTTTATGAGGGTCAAACAAATATTCGCCATAATTTTTTTAATTTGTTTTTTTCTATTAATGTAATTTCAATGTACATACAAATCATGTTTATACACATTTTCCAATAACGTATAATAATTGAGGATTTCGTATTGAAATTATTTTTTGTACCTATGTCATAAAAACTAGAGGTATATTCGGAAACCAATGCGTTCTGATTCGTTTATATCTTATTTAACATTTAATCGTTGTTATACTTAGACAGACCTCCTGGAGTAACCAAAATAAATACAAGTAAATTATTATAAACAATAAAGGTGCCGTTCAACAGACATCCAACGTTGATTTTAACGTCACATCATCCAGACTAATAAGCTATTTATACCATTTTCTGACTACTAGTAGAAGTTAAAGATTAGAGAAGAATTATATAAAATAAATAAAGAAGCAAAAAACCACATGTACTCCGTGGACGTGTCCACATGGGCGAAGCAAAATTTCTACTTTAGTTTCTTTATTGCAAACATTAAACGTCATTAAAAATATTAGATGAAAAACAACGCGCTGCACATTGAGTGCTTGAGGGACACGTTTTACGTAATCGTTGTATTGTTGCATTATCCATCACCTTTATCTCCATATCGTCGAGTTTATTTACTTAAATTGTGCTGTAATAGCGAATAATTTGATTAATTGTGGATCGTTATTTAAATAATATTGTTAATTAATTTGTACATAAAATAAGACTGTAAACTTCGCATATCTATCCATTCTAAATATTTGCAAAAAAACAGACGGATGAATGATAAAGGGGACCGATAGATGACATAGAGATAATTGTTGTAATTTTTTTCTGTCTGTAGACGCGTCAAATAAAAACTCTCGACCCAATTTCGATAAAGTAAATAGTATTGTCTTATAATATGTACATAAAATAAGACTGTAAACTTCGCATGTCTATACATTCGAAATATTTGCAAAAAAACAGAAGGATGAACGATAAAGGGGACCGAGAGATGGCATCGAGATAATTGTTGCAATTTTTGTCTGTTTATTTGTAGACACGTCAAATAAAAACTCTCGACCCAGTTTCGATAAAGTAAATAGTATTGTTTAATAATATGTACATAATATAAGACTGTAAACTTCGCATGTCGATGCATTCAAAATATTTGCAAAAAAAAGAAGGACGAATGATAAAGGGGAACGATAGATGACAAGGAGATAATTGTTGCAATTTTTGTCTGTTTGTGGACACGTCACATAAAAACTCTCACCCTAATTTCGATAAAGATTTTTTAGAAAGACATAAGATCAACTTAAAGTAACATTTAGTTTTAATCTTATCGCAATCGGTGCACTGATTAAAAATATATGGGAATTTAATACTTTCAAAAATTCGTTTACATTGCATTACTAAGCAACAATAAAGAAGTGTAGCTAGTCAACACGTAGTAATTACAACCATGAAACGTGCACCTATCATTAATAGATGGAGCTATGTGTATTTTGAATCTGGCAATTAAATTTTCCGTCCGGACATATTTTGGTAAAATGGACGTGGCCAGAGGTGACGCCTGGACGAACAATAAACTTATTATACTGGATAGACGTATAAAGGTAAGAGAGACAACGATAATGTATAATAACGATGTCATATGTTAGAAGGACATAGCAAAATAAATTCGTTAGCACCGTTTTCTGTAACACATAGGAGTCACGTGGAAAATTGTTTTCGCTGTTTTTGGTGATTGTGAATTTATTCGTTATTATATTATCAAGAAAAGTCTGTTTAGAACAATGCTAACGTGTTTTCTTCTTATGTGTATTCTTTACAAATTACCTGTGTAATGCATGTTTCAGAGGTAATTTGTAAAGAATTCCTTTCGTTTATATAATTTACCAAATAATATCGTTAATTACATGTAAAATAGAAGTATACGTTAAAATATCGTAATTTACCTAGTTTTTGTGTAAAAATATTTATTTGAAAATTACTTTAGTGTTAAATCCTCTTGTCGATAAATTTGTCGATGAAATTAATTATATTTAGTATTGTTGAATGCAATTTTATACCGACAAAAATTTAGGCATTGCTTTTTTTAGAATTTCGTAGCAAACAAAAATACAATTGTGTCGTAGTAAACAAAAAAATTACATATGAACAGAAAACGTATGGCAGATTTAATTTTATCGTGTCTATTTGTCCGTCTTCTGTACATGTATCAATGCAGTAATTATTTAATTTTTAAATATTTTGTTATTATATGTATTTTGTAGGTTTGTTTAGTCGTTTCATGGAAACTCGAGATACATTTTTTTCACCTACCCCATCAGATGGGGTATGAGTGAATATTTTGAATTGTCTTTCAAAATGCAATTATAAGTGTCATGTAACATTTTTATTTAGATTCATCATTCCCTTTTTTTCATCATCTGTTTTAAAAATCTGAGTAAAATTATAACAATATGAATATTTTCAATTGTCTTTCAAAATGTAATTACATATGTCATGTAATATGTTTAGTTAAATTCATCATTTCTTTTTTTCATCGTATGTTTTAAAAGTCTGAGTAAAATCATAATAATATATCTTAACCATAACTCCAAATATTTTACGGACTGTTTTTAAAAAATACAATATTAGTTAAATCACTTAATTGAAATTAAATTTAATATAATTAATAGTAATAACTTTTTAAAAGGTAACATATTATAAACAAGTAATATTAGATTTAATTTAAATGAAATTTATTAAATATTTTTAAAAGCGATTAAAATATAATACCTAATTAATTATTTTTAATAATTATACTGCATTAACTAAACTAAATATTTAATTCTTTTAAATTTGGAAATATTTACATTGAAAATATTTATTTATTAAACTCTGATAAAAAACTACAATAAATTAAATCGTTTTTCTAATCATTTGGTTTAACAAACTCTTCTCAGTTAATATAAATGAAATATTTATAGACAGTTTTAATTTGTCTTTTATCAGATTTAACTTTTTTTTTAATTTTAAAATATTTCTTACTGAAACTGAAAGTTGCTTTAAAAATTGTAAATTAAAAGTTTTAAAAATATAATCTATTAAAACTATACAAATCCTTGTCGATATTATTGAACACCACTAAACTTACACTATCTTACATTTACGTACAAACAAACTCTTTGATTTTAAGTTATGCGTCAAAGTGTGCTTCCTGCAGATGCGAATGCCTTAGAAATGTCAACTCGTAGAGACCTTCGCTCTATACTTAACATAGTCTTTTGAAAGTTCAACTCATTTCGAATGATGTATTAGACGCAAAGTTTATTTCCAACGTTTTCTTAATTCTTCGGCTCGAATCGAGAAAATGAAAGATTCAATTTTTTTGTCTGACGTTTAAAAATAAAAAATTATAAACACTGTAATAATATTGAACAATTGAAAAGAAATTGAGGTATTTGAAACGGAGTATAGTTACTTTTAGCTTTCAATGAGCCTTAGCCTTCTCTCAGAATTTGCATTTAGGGTTCCGTGCTTTAAGCGGAAAAAGGAAGCTTGATATGTGTTTTACGCCACATGTCTGTCAGTCTATTTATCGCAGCTGGTTTCCTCAGAAATTATGCGACATTGAAACTTATCATAAAAATTGTTGGTCCACATATTTTGCACTACCTAAGGTTTTTAAAATATTCATCTAAGAATTAAAGAAGTGGTAAATAAAGTGCTTAACATATTTTTATGTGTCACGTGGAGTATTGTTTGAAAGGGTTTGTTATGAGGAATATTTCTTTTTTTTTTTATCCGTCAGATGACGATAATGAGGACTACAAAAATATTTTTTCGTAATTTTAATCCGCATATTTAAAAGATATTTTAAAAAATATGCCAAAATAGAGTATTCCCCCTCCTTAATTCCGAAACTACTCAATCGAAAATCATCAATAAAACAGGGTTGCTTAAATCTGACTTGAAGATTATAGGAAAACTGTAGCGAGTATTCTAGATTTTATCATTTCTAAAATTTGCATCATGTTTTTACGTCTGTTGAAGGTGTAGTAGACAATGTGTTTACCTTGTAAACAATTAATATTTTAAAATAGTTTAATAGAAACACTATGTATCTTTAAATCTTTGTAAGAGCATAAAAGTGCGTCGAAACCTCGTAGTGTAAATTTTACTCGTTTTTATATTAGTTTTCTATTTATACTTTCTGAGTTCAAAGCGATAATCATTTGTTCTTCCTTTTTTTCTATAACTTTGGTTATAGGTATAATATGGATGTGGACATCTATCAACCTAGACATATGCGAATGGCCAATTTTATTTTATTTTTCAATACGTTAGTAACTTTGTTTTCATTACTTTAGTGAGCTTGTCATCAGTATATCATTATCAAATTAAATGTTAAATAAATAAGCGTTTTTACGTATTATAAGTAGGTGGCCTTGTATTTGATAACACCAGTCTTGTGTATATACTATGCAAACGTTAACATATCTGTCAATTTTAGTTTTGGAGTTCACAATAATATGGGCGAGTAAAATTACCTTCGAAAGGCGAGCCGAGGTAACTTATATTTTTTGAGATCTAATTTTTCAGGTTTCACCGTATAGATATTTATGTATGTATGTATGAACATTTTCTCGGGTTAAGGTGGCTTTTGAATTGTCAACAATGACTGTCATAACGATATAATTGGTGCGAAAAATGTACCAACTGATCTGGAATCTTGGACAAATGCCAAGTTTTTTGGTAGTCGAAATTAAGTATTTGTTCATTGGGGTATCGTCATGTAAATATTAGAAGTAGCATTTAGCCCTGAGTTTGTAAATTCTGTCCTACGTACGTAGTTCGTCTTTTTCTTGTTCGCTATTAGACAATTTGAAGACAATCATAATAAATGTCTTGCCGGGGTTGAAATTGTTATTGTAATGTTGAAATTTGTTTTTTTCTAAAATATCCGACTTTTATTTCACAGTCGGACAATGCAGATACATCCTCCACATTTTCTTTATCTCTCTACACTAATGAGTCTAAAGCGGCTTGAAATTTTTCACAAAATTCTGAACCCCTTCTTTTCGTGACGCGATTTGGAAAGTCTTTCGGCTTCCACCTTTGTTTTCCTTAGTCATTGTCCTAGTTTTGCTATATAATTTCGCAACACTTTCCACGCGTGGCAGTTTTATGCGTAAGATAATAATAAAACCCATTTTGCAAATTGGTGTATACGTCTTTGTTTTCTCACCGAAAACATTGTACTTTACAGTAAATTGTCTGGTTATTTTTGGTGTTGTTTCTGTGACGTCGGCCTTCTACCGAAGTGACATTCATATGCTTAATAATGTAATTATTTTGATGAATTCTATCCAATTCGGAATGAAAATTTCTATGGAAGTAAAATATAGAGTCATTCGGGGCAAGAATGCGCACTTTGTTCTTCAAAACCTCATCATAATCAAAATATAAGAGTCACGGAAATAAAAGTACATTTGATAGTAATTAAGGATTAATGACAGGAAGTCGGAATGCGTTCAGTTAACCCGAATTTCAGGTAGCTGTGCGCACCCCTTTGGGGTAAATAGACGCGCTCGGACTAACTAAACGTATTGTCTAGAATAATAAAATTAATCTCCTTTTATTGCAAAGATTTTAAGAATAAATCGTTAATTTGTAAAAAAACCTAAAAATTTTACGTATTGTAATTATACTTAGTGTTTAGAAATTAATTGAAACAATCCCAAATATTAAATAAGAAATTAAGTCTAGAAATTAAGCAAAAGCGATTAAACATATTTTAAATATCTTTTAATTAAAAAATGTCAGTACATAGTCAGATTAAACTTAGTTTTAATGTAAATAAATAATCATGAAATGAAGTTTCTGTTTAATAGGACATGGCAATATTTTTAGCATCACAATTAGTCTAAAAAATTAATTGTAGTTATCACAAATATCATGTAATTTAAGGTTTATAACTTGAGATAAATCAAACTTATTATAAACCATTTAATAGTTTTCTTTAACCATTAATTATTTTTTACAGAAGTTAAAGCATTGAGCCAGTAACCTGAGATCAGTCGAATTTCTTATCAAATTACGTAATAGGAACATTTTAATCCTTGACAATCCAATTATCACATACAAAAATCCCTCCCTTTCACAACAAATGCACTGTTCATGCTAGTATTCCTCGCAACCACTGTACTTGATCCAACCTTTTGTCGGCGACTCTATATATTTTTTGGCAAAGGGGACAATAGTGTTTCCTTTCTTTCGCTTTTGAAGTAAATGGTGTCTGATTCTTTTTTGACAAAATTGCCTTTTCTTTCTCTTTTGGGACAAGTGGGTTTTTTTAACAAGAGCAGCTGATGACAATGTTGAAACTTTATTTTTGCACTTATCGTTTTCTTATTCTTGTAACTTCTTTTCTTACAGTTGTTCTTTATATGAGCTCAAGATTTTAATTTTGTGATTTTGTGGAAACTTTACCTCCCCGTCTTTTTTGTTTCATTCGAGGTAAGAGGAAGGATAAATAAATGCTCGTGTAATATAATGACCACCAGCAGCAAATAGCTGTCACAATGATGCCTCTTTCTGGTGACACGACTTTAGATACCACTTTATTTTCTTTTGTTGTAACCACCATTGGATTTTTTTTGGGTATAGTACTTCTTTCGACCTCATTAACATTATATATGCGACTTGGTTGAAATTTACATTTTGCATATAATTAAATTCCTTTAAGTTTGGATAAAGCCGGTTAGCTTGAACTTTATTAAATCCGATAACGCCAGCCAATTTGGTTGCTATAGATTGATGGAGGACTAGTCGTGGATCGCGTTTTAAAAAAACATTCAACCCAGTCTCTGCCGGCCATTTTTTGATGACTTATCAAAACGGTTGTCAATATTGTTGGCTGTGGCATATTCGTACGCTTAGAGCCTCAAATCATTTATAGTTAGATGAAAATATCTTTCTTCCATTTCTTACAATGTGTGGCAAACTCGGCTTCTTATTATTACAAATTTCCTCAAAGCGACCCATTGACGATTAGCACAATTTAATTTTAGTCTTTTGCGCAGACAAGACACTCGCAGCTGCTCTCTTGCTTTTGCCCTTTTCAATTAGTGATTTAATCTTAGCTATTTATTGCTCTGTCGTTGGTGCGAGTTTGGGTTTTTTCTGACATACGTGCGCGGCGTGATGATGAAAGATGAAATTATAACAAAGCTTTAGTATTAATAAAACAAGCTATATAAACAAAAACATCACATCGTCATGTTATTACTAAAATATTTGACACGGGGCAAGTGTACACATGCGCTTACTTACCCGCGCACACTTTCCCCATCCAGCCAAATTCAAACAAACGTTCACAGAATCTCAGGCAACGAATATAATCTCAATATACTTATTTATCAAAAATAATATGCTGTCAATAAAAGATAAATTAACTTACCGTTGTTAGACCCAAAAGTCAATCAGACGTGACAAAGTTTTCCAAATCACAAAAAAGTGCCTATTTAACTAGCAAATATTATTTTTTGCAGAAGTAAAGTAAACAAAACGCGTCACGTCGTAGTGACATGTTGGAACTAATTCGCCACTCCAGCGTCCCAGACTGACCCAAATAAACTTCCCACTCCCAGCGTCCCGTTCCGGAAATATAAGCGACGCGCTCACTTACCTACTGCAATCGGTTACCCCAAATGACTCTATCATTTGAAGTTAGCGTAGAACACTTCAACATCTTGATATTATGACTGGATGCTGGCTTTCTTGGAAATCCTGGTGATAACACAGACGAGCTGATTACATATATCTGTCATGTCGAGAGTCTTTGATTTACAACCAAGCGGGTATGTGAGCATGTTTCAATGAACCGAATATTGTCATGCATTGGCGTAAAGCAATAAAATTGCTGTATATTTAAACAAAATTAAGCTGCGTACGTAAACAGAACAAAACACCACACAATCAAAGGTTTCCAAAAGTATATTCTATGTTAAAGTAATGAGAAAAGCTGGACATTCAAAAGCAGTGCCTCATGGGCTACGTAAATTTTATAGAAGTCCTATACACTAACATCCATAAAACCAAATATTATTTCATATTATTTGTAGTATCTGAGTACAAATACTACAGAGTCATTTTAGATTTTTTTTTGTCTTTTAGGTAGAAAATTATTTTCTCAAAACGATTGTGCAAATTAAATTCTTTACCGTAAAGTTAACCGAAAACGAATATACTAAAGATTTATCACAAAACAAATATCAACCATCTTGGATCTTTAACAAATTTGTGACGACGTTATGTGAAAATAAATAAATGTAGATTTATGTTAAAACAGACACCGTCGTCCTTAATTTAAACCTAAAATTAGCTGAAAATTACTATAAATATATATCGGTGATTTATTGCAGTAAAGACAGGCGCCGCCATCTTGAATTAGAAAAAAATATTGTGAAATTTTAATGCAGCCTCACAGTCAGCTGAAAACGAATATAGTGATGATTTATCACAAGACAGGTGTCGACGTCACCTAAAAACGTTAAAACGTTATGAAATTTTAATTTAATATCCTATCATTAGTAGAAAACCAATATCGTGTCAGTTTATTATAAGACAGGCGCCGTCATCTTTGATTTCAAATTTTATGAAATTCGAATATAGCGATACAACATTACGGTCGTCAAAATCGAGTCTTGAATCTAAAAAAAAATCTACAATTACAATTGTTTAACATGGCGTAAGTCGAAGATGAACATAGTGACAATTTGTGGCAAAAGAGCGGATGTTACGATAATGGATCCCAAAGGATGTAAAATTCGAGTTAATCTTTCCAAAATTAAGTGTAAAACCAATGAAGTGCCAATTTATCACTAAACCGTCGCCCTTAAATTGTTTTCTTTTTATATTTTTTTGAAAGTCTAGTTTAGTAACATAAAGTAAGTCAGGGACAATTAAAGTGAAGATTTACTGCGATCAGAGGTCATCACCTTAAATCCAACAAGCGTTGTGAAATTAAAACTCATCATAGTGTTGCAATGAATTTATGGGCTCTCAATAGTTGTGACCCGATGATGATCTTCAAATGACATTTTTTTCCTTATTTTGAAATAACAAAAATTGGCATAAAATAAAACTGTTATAATCAATGAAGTTGAATGATCTCCCCCATTACGTTATACAGTACATCAACGCCAACAAACACTAACTTCTAGTCTCCAGGGCACTACACGCTATTGTTTACATTATCCCAGATAAAAAGACAAATTATCGTCTCTTAAACATAAGCTCTCTAAAATTATATACCCTTTTATTTAAAATAAAAATCAAATGGTTTTAAATTTTAATATGAATCTCCATTAAGAGAAATATGTAACATAAATGTAACAATCAAGTAGTACAAAAGATAAACAATTACAAGAAGCTTTTTTCTCACTCTTAGTTCTGCCAACTTTTTATTGCCTCTAAGTTTACATAATTTTAAACCCAATCACCAAAATAGCCAAACTATTAAGATGTTTTTGTTTGGTATTGGAACATGAAAAGCGATTAACTAATTTTAATTTTAGGAAACTCCTTTCCCCGTATAGTAGAGTATTGACATATTCAACAGTATTTTTAAGGCAACACTAAAGTTTGGAGTAAGTTAACGTTATTATTAATTTTAATAAACCGATTAAGCTTTTATTTTTTTTTTCTCTGCTAATTTTACATTCGACATTTTCTCTGCTAGTTCTACCCCACTTATGACAACAGAATCACCATCAATTGAAATACTTCTCAAATTTTTGCAGTATTTTAATAACGTTTCTTTAGCTATGGTTTTTGAAATGTATATATTATATAAGAATTGATAATAGTTACAATGACAATAAAGTTGTTCAATTCAAATACTTAGTGCATTTAGGGCTCGATCAATTGTAAAATAAAAAATCTACCTTGTACCATATTTTGTTCTGAGATCTTTGTTCGGTTCATCTCGTCTTCGTATAAGAAGTTGCTTTTTTTCTTCCCACATGGAGTCAATTTTCTCAGTCAGTTTATCATGCAAGAGTATCAGCTATAATTTAATTTAAGAACTCATTCAATCGAAGACTCTTAAATTATTGTTTTGCAGTTGCGTTAAAGATAGAGTGTCGAATTAAGAGCGAAGTCTTTTGTTCGATGTTTATTGAATTAATTCAGTTTGATATTTTATACCCAGTCACTATTGACTAAAAAACTTAGATTGCTTTATATAGTTTGGACCTCAATACAGTTTTAGACTGTATTAAAGAAATTAGTGGCATCCATGGATGATTTTTCCATATCATTAACCACTAGATTGAGATAGTGGCTGCTACGTGGAAAGTATACTGCTGGCGTGTTAATATTTTTAATTATAAATTGCTCTTTTGCTTTATCGCCCCTCACATTGCACCTGCTATCACATCCTTGTCCTCTAATATCCTGCAATTTAAAACCCAAATCAATAAGTTCTTTTATTCTAATTTCAGATATTTGTTTCTCTGTGGACCTTTCAACTGGAAAGGATCCCAAAGAACTCTCGTTAACTTTTTTTCAAACTCTTTAAAATTATTTTTATTGACTGAAACATATCTGATCACAATTGTTATTTCTTCCACCTTAGTCAGAATTTAGCACTACTAATACTGTTCCAGAATTTTAGATAGCACATCTAAAATTCTGGAACAGTATTTGGTTTTCTTATACGCCATTAATAATATGAGGTTTCATATTATACTTTGATAGAGCAGGTTCGTTTTGTTAATTTCCCTTAGATGGTGAGTTTTCCGGTGTTCTGGGTATTTTTATCTTTTAAAATACTCGATAACAATGGATCACAACACTTGGATCACAATATTTAAACGTTATCGAGCGCTTCCCGGAGATGCCAGGTTGGGGTCAATATTTATTGTGTATAGTCTCTTATTTGTTGCCGGAATAGTCAGTTCCAAATGGTTTAGAAATATCCTTCGTTTGTTTCCTTTTATTATTTGATTTTGTATTGGATTCTCTGAGTTGTCATTAGTGCTAATGCTACTTGAAGTATTCAATAAAAATTCTCTAAAGCATAACTAAGCAATTCTTTGTTCGTCCTGAACTAACTAGACAATTAAAATTAATTAATTAAAAGTAACTAGATAATTTTCATTGCTCGATTTTCTAGTGTTCTAAAACAGCCAGATGTCTCAAATTAAACAATGTAAAGTATAAAATACTAATATATATATATATATATATATATATATATATATATATATATATATATATATATATATATATATTAAAATTAAGATTTACCTTCCCTAAAATAGTTAAAACTGTGAGTAGCCAATCTATAAATATTTAATTAGAAACAAAATGTTGGCAAAGTATTATTCACTTTGTTAAAGGATAGAGGAAAGTTGTATAGAGAATCAGAACCATTCTTCACATAAAAAAAGCAGATATTAATTTTATTGAACATAATTTAAGAAAACGCCGGTCCAGTGGAAACTGGAATCGCGCATCAAAGTATCCATAATTGAAACGAATTAATAAATTAATTGGGAAAAATTAATAACTGACAAAAATTTATCTTTTTTTTCAAAAACTATAATTATCTGAAGCTTTGTATTAATGTTCCTGTAATATGTAAGTAAGACCTTTTATTAGTCAGAATTATTGCAAAATCGTCGGTTTGCAAACTTTGAAGTTTAGGGATAGGGGCTGTGGTATTTTTGGTATATTTTTGGCCATAAATCAAAAAGTAGGGCAGTTAAAAGTTGAAATACAAATAATTTCTAAATCTTTAAAAAGGCCCATTCATATCCCACTTGACCTTGTTACATCATTTTTGAATTTTCACCCCATGTCGGTCCTCATTTTGGAACAAAAATATTTTCGAACTGTTTTCACATAGAATAGATGCGGACAAACGACTTCTAGATTGTATCAATTTTAAGTTGCTATTTGGGTAGCTTCTAAGAAAATTAAGCGTGACCTACGGAATGGAAGACCAACGTAGTCTCGTCGTAAGGATTCTATTTTTAGCAATTAAGTTCGGAAACCTAAAAATTTATTTTCAATGCCCAAAAATTACATCATTATTTAGTAAGTAGTAACCAAGTGTTAAGCAGATTTGTTTTGACCTGTTGTATAAACTTCTAAAGCTTTAACAGTGTAGTGATTTTAGCAAAATATTTAAATTTATAAGTAGACAAATATTAATTAAATAACAGATTTTTGTTAATTTAAAAAAATATATATATTTGATAATTAAATGAAACTACATGATGTAGTATTATTTCTATTTTATTTAAATTGGATGCAATTGCAAAGATCTTTTCTAATAGTACACCTGAAGATGTTGTAATACAACGAAATGAAAACATTTCATTTAATTGTGAATAATGAATTTCTAAAAAATTAACACCAAATATATTAAAAAAATGTATCAGTCAAATTAAATACTTTAATATATTTAAAAATGTACTTACCTCTAAAACTGAACGAACCACACTGGATTATAAATATTTCCTATAAACTCAAACACTTCTACTTAATTTAAACTTACCCCTGTTAACACCACCACCATATTAGCAAGAATAATGCAAATGTAACGAAACAGCACTCCATATATAGGACACTATGCGGTGCGCGACTTACGCCCATATGCACCACACACGGTAAAGACTGTCAGTCGGACTTATTGACAGTTAAAAACATTTTTCTGTTTTTCCTTATCTGTCAGTCTAGTCGGAACAAGAGTCTACTTTACCGACCGTGCCCTATTGCACCGTCCAATTCCTGAAGTATCCATACAAAATAGGTTTTTAACTGCCAGTTAATCCGACATAGAGTCGTAACCGTGTGTGGTACATCGGGCGTTAGATAGACGCCTAGCCTTTTTTATTACTTAATAAAACGTGCACATTTTTAACTGTTGTTCCTTCAAAATTAAAGGTTACGAATATTTTAGTATCGAGACTTTTTATTGTCGATTTTGGATATCGTTATTAGACATCATTATTGCGGAGTCCGGTTACGGCATTTGAATTCAGTCGTCGGTTGTTACTTCTGTTACTTTCGCAACAGTTCGGTCGCTCTATTCAAATATGTGTCACAATAATTGTTTGAAAAAATAGCACTCATTTCGCTTGTTGCGTGGATTATATATCGACGCAGACGTCGTCAATATCTACAGGCGAATCAGCCTTGTCCACAGTCGTCAGTTCTGGGTACATATATTTCTTCTAAACCGAAATTAATTTATAAATATTAGTGGGCTAACCAGATACAATAAAAAGATCAAACGCTATGTGAAGGTCTTTGATGAGTTTCTCCTTCTATTAAAAGATAGTTTAAAACGGCAAGGTACAACTATGAAACAAAGCAACTTTATATTACTCTGCGGCAATTTAGTCATTATTTTATTTGCGTCACTGTGACAAGTTCCCGCCTCCTGCTACGTTACGCGCTAGCAAAATTAGAGAGCTATAGGCGGGGATTTGTCACAGTGACGTCAATTATTATTAAGCGCCTAAAAGAGTCATAACTTGCCGCGCCAATAATAACTTGCCAGAGGTGACACAGATTGAGAACTGCCATGCGGCTCAGTCCTACGTATACCTTGGTGCTTTAATCTCAAGTAATGGCGGCTGCGTAGATGAAGTCAAGAGGCGAAGGGCGATAGCCAAAACTGCGATGAATAAGCTAAAGAATTATGGAGGAATCGCAACTTAACTAAAGCCACTAAGACCAGACTCATAAGAACACTAGTTTTCCCAATATTTTTATACGCATCCGAGACGGGATCCACTTCTCCAGCTGCGAGGGTTGGAAAAGCGCTAAATAGATTCCCTGGAGATATGGCGCTGGAGGAAAATGCCATGGCCCAAAACGAAACAATGACGTTTGGTGATCCAGGTAAGGGTAGAAGGAAACAGACCGCGTGACAGATCATCCATCCGATGGGCTGATCAAATTAAATCAGCAGTTGGAGACCCTCTACATAAATACACTAGGATGTCGGCCAATAGGTTAAGATGGGGAAAAATGAGAAATTGTGAGGAGGGTCATATCAATCACCAATGATGATGTAACCTCATCATGACATATATATATATATATATATATATATATATATATATATATATATATATATATATAAGTACGTATTTAGGTCAGCTATTACCTCATACATTAGTGGGAGAATACAGTTTTTGAAATCTTAAAGAACAATCTTTTGGAAAGGTTTTAGTATAAAAAACTTTACCCTTTTACCTTCGAGTACAGAACAGGAGGATTAAATGTACGAGTACATGCGTCAATTGGCGTGCGTTCTTAAAGTAGTTCAAGTTTATCCAAAGGTTACCCTCAAACACTACTTTACTTTCATCTGTTATCTATTAGTCTCTATTTTGGAAATATTTAAACGTCTCTTAGGATTTATATAGCGAGTTCATTCAATTACGTGTTCGTGTTATAGAAGTTGGTATGAGGATATAATGATAAACAGTTTTAATTTTTCAAGTTTATTTTTATTGACAATTAGTAAACATATCTTCCATTCGATCTGAATCCTGAGATACATACGTATGTGCAGAAATTACATAATGTTTCCAACAAATGTGTTTTGTGCCGAACTCCTTGAGAAGTATCCGTATTGAGGGAATATTGGTTGAGATTAGTATTTGGCTTATTGTAATCTTCATATTTTTTCAAAGGATACAAAATCACCGATTAAAGATACGGTTTACATTAATTCGAAACATTTTTGAATAGTGACAAAAATGTGAGGGAAATTAAGATTATGGTTATTTTCTTGTTTTTTTTTACTTTTCTGACATATTTTTCTAAATATCATCCTTCATTTCTTCATTAGATAATGATGATTTCCAAGTGCTAACTTTTGTACTGTTTTTTAAGAAAGTGACTTCATAGCTCGGTGTTTTGTAAGTAGTTTAACTTGACCAATATACCCTAGAAATTACATTTGTCATAACAGTTCCTTAAGCCTTTTCAACGTTTTTTGTAATTATGCAACTGAAAGTAAAAAAGATATAAGAAAACCTTTTATTTTGTTTTAGGTATTTAACATCTCTAATGCTGTACAAATTCAGCTTCGCGGATTTAGAAAAGACATGTGGACACGGGACCTCTATTACAAAAGTCATAGTACTAGAAACGTGGGCAGTTATATAGATCGAACTACGATTTTAGTGTATGCTAACATTAAATGAATTTTTTTCTCTTAATATAGCTCAAGGATTTGAAATAATTGCAAACTTCCTTATTGTTTAGGTGTAATAGACGGTAAACATGTCCAAATAACTGAATAACCCATAGAAAGCGAATCTCTTTATTATAATTACAAGGGTTATTTTTCTTTAGTGCTTTTGGCAACACGTTTGTTACTTTATTCAAAAACATTGAAGACGGATGTCTCCCTATGTCACAGCCCAAAAGGTTCCACGATTACCTAGTTCTATAACTTTTATTTCATTGGTTATGAAGTTTTTGGCTTAGCAAAACATATGTTGCGACCGCAAATCAACTTGACTATGAAAAAATAATTTTTATATATAGATTGTCTAGAGGTTATATTGAATGCGCGTTTGAATTACTAACTAGTTAGTGGCGAATATTTCAAACTGCAATGAACGTATCTGTGAATTTTGCCGGGCATATTGTAAAGATATGTTATATTTTACTTAATTTCATAAAAATGAGGGAAGGTCTTGAAGATATCACCCATGATGTCATGGTATCTGACAGATCAATGTACATTAGAGATCTATTTGAAAGCTATTTTGTGAGTCCATAAGATTTTGTCTATCTTTATGCAAATTCTCTCGAGGAGTAGGCGGATAGATTGGATCAAATAAATATTTGGTTCAGAAATTTATTGCCAAATTACAATGCGGTTAGGCTGAGATAAAGCTTGAACTCTCATTGTCATCGTCGTTTGTAATTTAAGTACTGAGTAAGTATATTATTTATGAATATTCATTTAGTAAATAAATTAAATGTATATTCATTTAAAACAAACGAATTTATTTAATTTTTTTATCATACGATACATCCGCGAAGCAATCACAATAAGGGGTCAAATCTTAAATTAGCGTAAGCACGTAGTTTGTTCTTAATTAGCGTTGTGCGATAATGTTGTTCTTCTTATATTTCTTTTTACTATTTTCATTAAAATCCAACTATGTGCAAACATTTTCTCAAGTCTTTACTTTTTCAATGCAATACAATTTAAATTCTAAATCGGTCAATGACTGTTTCCTTCCTCACTAAACTATCAGTATTAACATTTTCGGAGCTTCATCGCTAAAATTTTCGTCTTGTTTTACTTCTTTTATTTCTGTTAAATTAAAAAGAATGAAAAATAAAATAATAGAGTAAGGTACATCCATCCGCCGCAATGTGCAAAATGAGACTGAAAAAATGTTCGCGATTAGGTGTCCTGTTTTCGTTACGAGCAATAGAGTTGGCGCATGTGTGCAGCAAAAAGAGTTGCTATAAAATTAGTGTGAAAATAAATTTTCGCAATTATGTCTTCCAGTGAGCACTTTAGTTTCTAGTTATTTATACTGAACATTTCTTAATCGGCGGTCGCTGTATTCCCAGTGGAAGCAAATGGAAACCACAGTGGTTATGCCTGTATATGAATTGATGAATTTCAGATTAATTATATCTAAAACATATCGCACGAAAAGATGGATATCCCCTGGAGAAGCTGATGATTACCTGTAAGGTGGATGGGAAACGACAAGGATGTTTGTTTGTTGACCAAATACGTTTGGTGTTGGGTAGCTAGATGGGTTGACCAAATACGTTCGGTGTTGGGCACGAACTTGTATGTATGAGGCAGTGCAGGCCGCTAAGTACCGGAACAGATGGAGAGATATCGTGCGTGCAAAATTAACTTTCAATCGGGAAGTTCACGACCTTCAAGAATGAGGAACACGACGCGAGGAGGAGGATATGTAAAAAAAATTGTTTACTGCTAGTTGTCAATTGCTTGTATCCAACATAAGACACTAAAGTGTCTATGTTTGTGTAGTACCTAAGAGTGAGATGTCGCCAACAACGCGACGTGACGTCTTACAAATAACTCTTTAGTGGAATTTGTATAATAAGCGGTATTATTTTATGTAGAAAAACTGTTTATATTGGAAATTACAAGGTTTCCTTATATTGTTTCCATGAACGTTCTGTTTATGAGAGTGTTTAAATGAAAGATATATAGAGACAATGTTGGAAATAGAAACCATCATATTATTGATAGAAATAAATGGTCAAATAAATAGAAATTCAGCGTCTTACACTTTCGAGAGCAAAAGCCTTCCTGGGAAAATTTGTACTGTGTAATTAAATACACATATTAAAATTTTCCTCCTCGAGATGTACTCAAGAAGGTGTTCTAGAGACTGAAGTGCAGTTATGTAAAATGATACAATAGTTACTACTCCTATTAATATTATAAATGTGAAAGTTTGTACATTTGTTTGTTGGATATTTGACCGTCAATCACGCAAAATTTGGATTTGTATGAAATTTCGCATACAGATAGACAATGACCTGAAATTGGACATAAGCTACTCAAAAATAAATCAATCACTAAAGTGGGGGTTGAAAGTTTATATGGAAGTTCATATAATTTATTTCCTTATTACTTATAGTATAAATAAACCCCTATAATACAATCCCTAAAATTAGGAATGAAAGCTTATATGTAAGTTCATATATTTTCCTTAATTGTTATAAATTTGTATTTAAAGTATTTTATTTAAGTTTAACTTACTTATTTAAAGCGTCTATTTCACTATAATACTCTAAAGTATTTAGTTAGTCAGAGTGGAGGCAATCAAAACTCTTCAATATGAATTAACTCTCCTTCTCCCACGTTCTATTTGAGGAAAAATCTTTTGAAAAGCAAAATTCGTCAATGCCCGCTGTGCCATATATATATATATATATATATATATATATATATATGTATATATATATATATATATATGTATATATATATATATGTATATATACATACATATATATATATATATATATATATATATATATAACACAACTTATATCCCAACATACACATTAGATGTTTCATATAGATATATAGAAAATACCAACCATCATGACTTACATTTCAATTTATCTTATTTATTAATAATCTTACGAGTAAATCATGCAACCGCTGTCAACCGGTAAAAATTAGTACTATTTCACATATTTTTCTAACCAATTTTGTATTAAAAATATTGTAATTTGTATTTAAGTGTTACAACGGCAAATAACATTTTAGTTGCGAAGAGCGCTATCTCTAAGAGTTAAATATGATTTTAACTTTAAATTTACAACCCTTGACCAAAATGAAATTGCTTATCGTCTGTCACGGAAGTTGTGGTCGATATTTTGTTCATTCATATTGTATATTTGTGCATTCGTCTTTGACTTGGTCTATAAACTTTAAGGCGCTTATTTCACAGAATCATTTCAGCGCTATATTATAGTATGCTTTAAAAATGACCTTATGACATATTTGCATTTCCGTTAACTAAATAATTAAGTATAACATTTTTGAATTTTGAATATCAATTAATTTTTCTATGATATTATATTGACTGAAGTAAATAAATAAAGTTGATGTTTCTAGGTACTACTAGAAACATCAACTTTATTAAAAAATATTGGCGATTGTAAACGAGTATCTATACATACACGCTGAATTTGAAAAAAACCATATCATTTCTAAATTTTAATATAGAAGTAATGAATAACATTTTAATGACACTGCATTTTTATGCTGAATATTTTTTTCTGCATAAAGACGCTGCGTTTACCTGGCGTTACCCTGGCTATTTTTTTGCAAATCGTATTTGCTCTTGTAAAACGCATGTTTTTGTAATTCGTGTTGTACAGATTTAAAACAGTAATTTTTATAATTGATTATCTCATTGTTTGTATGTTTGTTTAGAGTGGACGTTATCGTCGAGATTGCTTCGATCGTAAAAATGGGTAACATGTCTTTCTGAAACTTCCGCTTTAAGGTAGCTTAGTATCCTGAATACAAAGTGTCGCATGAATCGTCATGATGCGATGTCAATAAACTTAGAGGATAAGAAGAAATGGATCGTCACATGCGTCTGAGCTATTTGTGTTGGCAAAATTTTAATACGGTCGCAATATATAATAAAATGGTGTATGCAAATTGTGCCGTGGTGTGTTGAGTTGATCACAAGGTATACGGTCTTTGATTGCGGGGCGCATTCGATCGTTCGGTTCCCAGCCGCTAGTCGAGCAGAGCTGAACTGCTGTTCTGGTTGGCTGTAAGAGATTGATTTCGTAGCAATAAGCAGGTCATATGTATAAATTAGATTCATTAAAGTACATAAATAAATAAATAAAGTATTACCATATACAATATTTTACAACTAATCGACAGTTCAATACAATATTTTACAACTCATCATCATGCTTTTTTGAAATTAATTTAATATATAAAAATGATTTTAAATTAGTAAGTGAAATTACTGCTATTCCAAAAATCTATTTCCTGCTTACGCCGTCAAGTTAAGGAATTAGTTGGATACCAGCATCTTAATATACGCTTTCAGATATTTTCTACAGAAATTATATCCCAGCAACTTCACTGGCCCCTTTTTGCTTCACTTTTTCCTTCGTGCCCCGTCATTTTTCTTTTCATTCTGAGATGTCAAATTTAGACATACTGTTCGTTTATAATCTTTATTCTATGTTGCATAATCTATATCGTATTTTTTATTTCGCTTTTAATTAAAGTTTTTGAGAATGTTAAATAGTAAGTATACTCTTTTGCGATCCAATTCGGAACTGATTTCTTACATTATTTAGCTGTGGTTGGCTGCAGAAATTTGCTCTGGCAGCAATAAGACTGTATGTGTAAATTTATGTTGCATTAAGGTCGAAATAAATAATTAAAAGTCGAGTCAAAACTAATCTAGAACAAATAAAAACGTCTAAGTAACTTCGTACGGAGGTCAAATACCTATGTTCACATTCAGTTATGAAAATGTAATTTATTACTCAAATTCCACCGAAAGACATAATCGACATCTCTTTGAAGTAGTTTTGAATGACGTTTAACAGTTAATAACCGCAGTGTCAATAACTTGATCCAGCGCTAGACGGCACAGCGCGACGCGCTCCGCTGAGACGGCGGTCGCGCCCCTGGCATTGAGCGCGGCTGCGAGCCGCCATCTCCCGGGTTGCTTCACTCGCGCCCGCCAATTGCGCAACCACTTCACAAATAGACCGTAATTCATCCGACTATCGCTAGCTACGTCGACGAGCGTGTGACCGACCTTATGGCTGGACGCGCTTCTAGAGATTCTGCGTGCGTCACTCATCTTATGGCTCGTATTTGCGATTATTTTTTAACCATGGCTTGAGCAGCTATATATGATTGTAATATATTATATCTAAGACTCATCTAAAAATGACTCTCTGAAACATGTTTTCAATTCATCGTTACATCAGCATGATTTTAGACTGGCCACGTTGCCCGAGATGCAATCCTTAGAAAACAACAAATATTATCCAATCATATTCATATAAAGGAAATTAAGCTAACACATTTGATTCTGTGTTATACGACATCTATTTTGGAATAAAATGGCACAACATATATCCCTGGTTTCGAAAGTTATTTGATTGCATAGTCTGATTGTTAGGAATAACGATATTACTAGCGAACAAATTCCATTAATGTTAACTACCACAAGATGTTAGAACTATTTTAATGTATGCAAGGATTTATCGAATCATATTCATATAAATGACATTTAACTAACACATTTGATTATGTGTCATACGGCATCTATTTTGGAATAACATGACACTGCATCTAAAGTTTTGAAGGTTATTTACTTGAATATTCATATTGTTAGGAATAACGATATTACTAGTGAACAAATCCATAAATATTAACTTCCACAAGGTGTTAGAACTATTTTAATATATGCAAGGATTTATCAAATCATATTCATATAAATGAAATTTAGCTAACACATTTGATTCTGTGTCATACGTCATCTAATTTGGAATAACATGACACAACATCTATGGTTTTGAACGTCATTTACATGGATATTTATATTGTTAGGAATAACGATATTACTAGTGAACAAATCCATCGATGTTAACTTCCACAAGGTGTTAGAACTATGTTAATGTATGCAAGGATTTATCGAATCATATTCATATAAATGAAATTTAGCTAACACATTTGATTCTGTGTTATATGGCATCTATTTTGGAATAACATGACACGACATCCATTATTTTTAACGTCATTTACTTGGATATTTATATTGTTAGGAATAACGATAACGGACTTGTGGAAGTTAACATTAATGGATTTGTTCACTAGTAATAACTAGTGAACAAATCCATTAATGTTAACTTCCACAAGGCGTTAGAACTATTTTAATCACCATCTATTTTGGAATAACATGACACTGCATCTAAGGTTTTAAAGGTTATTTACTTGAATATTCATATTGTTAGGAATAACGATATTACTAGTGAGTAAATCCATTAATGTTAACTTCTACAAAATGTTAGAACTATTTTAATGTATGCGAGGATTTAAGTGCATTTGAACTAGATGGAACTATTATTGTTTACACTCGTGTCTTCAGCACGTACACGGTTAAACAAATTAATAAAAAGGTACTGATGCTTAATGACAAGAATTCATTCCTTACTTCCCCAATAGTCGAGAGACAGTAACCAAATATTAGTAAATACCGGAATGTTGTACCATTAATGACATGTGTCCGCTATAAACCATACTTTAGCCACGTCAGCTTTAAATATTTCTGTGTTATTATTGACACTTTTTAATATTTCTGTGCTATTATTGACACTTTTTAATATTTCTTTGCTATTATTGACACTTTTTAATATTTCTGTGCTATTATTGACTGTGTTATTATTGACTTAAAAACATATCGTAATCCGAAGACCTCAGTGGTGGTTTATGTTATTAAAAACTCTTAAGAGACTTGACACCGATTTGGCATAAAGACTTCATGAAAGTTCATTGTCTATTGATCAGAAAGGGATGTAATCAAGTCAGAATATGTGAGTTATAATCAATGAGCTTTTGTTTGAGGAACGCTAAGGTCACAACTTCCGCTCGCGTGGAAGAACTTAGCGTTTTATTTGTATCATCGTATTGTGCTTAAATTATTTATTAATATTAATGGCTAAAATGTGCAAACTTTTAGTAAAATTTTAACAGTTCCCAATATGTGGAACAATTTAAAAACATTATGTAATCCGAAGACCATAAGCACATTTAGATATTTCCACGGGGCTATTAATAATACTAAAGATATAAGCTGGTGGCAAGAAGTAAGTGAAAGAAAAACTCGTAAAAAGTGTAGACCATAACGACCACAAAATGGATAAAACCGTAAAAAGGCTGTAGAATTTTTAGTAGTACGAGCAAAAGTTATATCAGTGGATGACTTTTACGCTGTAATTTTTACGTCAAACGAGGACAGAAAAAAAAGGAAAGAATATTATTTCCACTCAGTTAATTAAACGTTCTCTTTTGAAGATCTAACGGAAATCATATTCAACCGAAAACTGAAGGACCTGTAATCAATATCGCACCGGCAAAGCTAAAAGGCTGCTATTAAAATAATGATCAACAATAAAGATATTGATTCCAAATATTCCGATTACTTCCGATATATTTACGAAATCTTGGAAGAATCTTCAATAGGTTTTTCTCTCATATACTATGGTGTACCCAGTGATTGGCGGAAGAGGTTACTAGTCCCGTTCTGCGAAAATAAAGAAGATGTGAGACTATTATTGAGCCGTAAACTTCATCTAGAGATCTTCTCATGGAGATGAAATATTGGAGAGTTATCAACAAAAGATTACGAAGTAGTCTTTTATTGGTATATCTATTATTGAGCCGTAAAGTTCATCTAAAGGTCCTTTAAATATGGAAGAGGTTTGAACAAAAAGTTTTAAATCTACCGCTTTCTATGGTTAGAAATAGAGATATTATAAAGAAGACTTTCACATCATATTCATCCACTTTGAAAAGGTATTTAATCAATACCAACGAAGCTCATTATCCCAGAAAGCTGCATTAAGCAAGTAACAGGCATGTACTATAACGTTACGACTAAGATCAGATGGAACAGGACAGACTTCGGTGTGAGGGTCGGTGTTTATCAAGACTGCGCTTTAGGCCTATCATATGTGAAAGATGTAATTCTCACAATGTAGCCAAACAAGTGACGCGCTAATGAACAATGACTCTGAATATATACTGTTACTTTGGCAGTACGAACAAAATAATTCATAGAAGAGCTATCAGGACGAGTCACCAGGGATAAACAGTTCCAAATATCTTGGTTTTATTATTTACAACAATCATTCGATAAAATCAAGAGAGCTATTTAGATGCTATGTAAAAAACGAACGCCAGTTCATATCGAATACCATAAGCTACAAAGGTGCAGTCTGACCTGATATAACGTGGGACAGAACGGAACATACGTACAAAATAAAACTAGCTTTGCCTGCGACTTTACGTTTTGGAGATAGAATTAATAAGAATATAAAAACCAAAAAGAAGTAAAAGGTAAGGTGATAATCTGACAAAAACTATGAACTTGGCAACTTTATTTGTCAACAAAATATTTATGTGCTTAGTCATTCATATAGAGGTATACTGTTAAAGGAAATAATATTGTATTTTATTGATAACAAGGAGTCATTGAATTATATTCTATATTACAAAAATGAAAAAGAAGTGAAAGGTAAGGTTATCGAAGGAATAAGCATATAAGTAGAGATTATTGAGACGAATATGCTAAAGTCGAGGAAGGTGTTGTTGGACCTTTGACTTTGTTGGACTACTTATTAAACACAAACATACTAGGCAATTTCAGGATGAACCTATTCATGAAAAAGACGTCGAAGGCCGGTTAGGAAGGAAACGTCATGATAAAACAGCCCAACCACATGTCGCGGATCATCCAGGGACCAATAGCCAAAACCAAAAGGAAAAAATAAACCAAAAGGAAATGATAGACTACGATTTACATACATGGATCTCAGTAGTAGCAACAAAGTGGTGCCCAAATATAATCATTGATGATCCGAAACAGAGCAACCTGGGGACAAGTAATTAGGACCCCAATTAAATCGTGCAAAGGCAAGTACGGATGCTGTAAGAGATTTGATTTATGTAGGTTGAATTTTTTTCATAACTTTACTGTTTATAGTTCAGAAACGTTTCTAGAAATGTCTAAATTTCTTTACATAATTCTTCGATTAAAAAAACACTACAACTTATTCATTTAAAATAAACCCACCAAGGTCGTGTCGAATACACCACTAATAAGATATATTCCTTAGCCTTCGATTTATAGGTATTGATGTTATTCAAATAAGTAGTTTTAAAATTGTACCCACACAGGACGACGGTAACGCTTCACCTTGATAAAATTTTGTTTTTGTATGAAACGGTTTATTAAAAATAATAACATAGGTACAATCGACAGTATGACAAGCTTTACATTTGAACTACAAATCTCATTTCTATACCGCTAAGGTAAGGTCGAGTCAAAGTCTAAAACCTAAAGTACTAACGACTGTGCCTATATACTAATTTTTATACAATAAGGTCACGTATACAATTAAGGTCACGTATTGTCTCGTCCTGTCCTCTTAAAGTTAAAAGATAAATATACATTTTAAATTACAAAATTTATGTTTGCCGTTGATTTAAGTTATTTGTATAGAACTTCTTACAGGCTTTTTATTACATGTCATAAATTGGTCGATCAATACTCATAAATTAGCAAAGCCTATTTAGTTGTAATAATTTTCCTTTTAATTTAGTAAACTATACTACTATTATGGATACTTTTTAGATATAAAAAAATATTAATTTTAGCTTATAGGGGGTAATTCTTATAAAAATGATCATTTCGGAAACGAATTTATAAAAAAATTAAAAAAATCTCCAGCACTTTATATGTCACATGGAGATACGGTAAACATTTGTTTATAAAGATTTTATTTCATAGCTTTTTGAGTTTTATAAATACGTATAAAAAGATTGAAGAGAGGTATGTATGATCGTATCATCAGTACGAATAATATTTATCGTGGGTTAACTTCATAAACTTATCGGTTTTATTCTAGTTCTTAAACTATTTTCAGAATACTTATAAATCTGATATTTTAAAAAGTAGAAGGAAATTAAAGAAAATTTGAAATTTTTGTAACTAAAAGTAAGTTAAAGTTCATCAATTAAAAGACATCTTAACAAATATTCAATAATGTCGGTGTTTTTTTTCACTTTTCTGCCTTCTACAGTTCATTTGAAAATACTCCACATTTTCAGGATATAATATACTATTGAAACATTATTATTTACCGAAATGATCTTTCTAGCAATACATCTTCGCAGCGATGTACGACAGACGTCAACGTCAACATGCGCTAATATAATTAGATGAAACACAGCAGCCGTCTGTCTCGGATAAACAAATGTCAGTACGGCGAACATTTGTTTATCCGAGACAGACGGGTATATATGTATAAAAAATACAAAGAGGAAGCACGGCAATATTGAACATTATTCCAGTATTGAATATTACACCAATATTGAATATTACTTCAATATTGAGCACATAAATATTTTGTTGACAAATAAAGTTAAGATTGAAGATTATCACCTTACCTTCCACTTCTTTTTCGTTTTTATAGTATATTACACCATTCAATGACTCCTTGTTATCAATAAAATATAATATTGTTTCCTTTATCAGTATACCTCTATATGATTAACTAAGCACATACATATTTTGTTGACAAATAAAGTCGCCAAGTTCATAGTTTTTGTCAGATTATCACTTTACCTTTTACTTCTTTTTGGTTTTTATAGTATAGAATACCATTCAATGACTCCTTGTTATCAATAAAATACAATATTATTTCCTTTAAGAGTATACCTCTATATGATTGACTAAGCACATAAATATTTTGTTGACAAATAAAGTCGCCAAGTTCATAGTTTTTGTCAGATTACCTTTTACTTATTTTTGGTTTTTATAGTATAGAATACCATTCAATGACTCCTTGTTATCAATAAAATACAATATTATTTCCTTTAACAGTATACCTCTATATGATTAACTAAGCACATACATATTTTGTTGACAAATAAAGTTGCCAAGTTCATAGTTTTTGTCAGATTATCACCTTATCTTTCACTTCTTTTTCGTTTTTATAATATAGAATATCATTCAATGACTCCTTGTTATCAATAAAATATAATATTATTTCCTTTAACAGTATACCTCTATATGAATGACTAAGCACATAAATATTTTGTTGACAAATAAAGTTGCCAAGTTCATAGTTTTTGTCAGATTATCACCTTATCTTTCACTTCTTTTTCGTTTTTATAATATAGAATATCATTCAATGACTCCTTGTTATCAATAAAATATAATATTATTTCCTTTAACAGTATACCTCTATATGAATGACTAAGCACAGACATATTTTGTTGACAAATAAAGTTGCCAAGTTCATAGTTTTTGTCAGATTATCACCTTACCTTTTACTTCTTTTTGGTTTTTATACTATAGAATATCATTCAATGACTCCTTGCTATCAATAAAATATAAGATTATTTCCTTAAACAGTAAATATATACCTCTGTATGAATGGCTATAATATATTAGATACTATTCCAGCTGAACTTCAATTCCATTATTCCAATCCAAGTATTGTGCACTTCTTATTGTGTTAACTCCTGTTTTGAATTGTATTTTAATCTTGTTTTATTATTATTTTATTTAAAATTAGCTGTCGTCACCATTGTGTGTTGGGTTGATCGCAAGACATACGGTCGTTGAATGTGCGGAGCACCACGGGGACCCGGGTTCGATTCCCGGCCGGTCATCAAGCGGGGCTGGAGAAGTCCAACCTTTCGAGGCTCTGGCAATCATTTTTCCATATGAAATCTTCTTCATCTCATGTGGACACGATAACAACAACATTTAAAATTAGCTGTGCCTACGACTTCGTACGCGTGTAATTAGGAATTTGTTGTCTTATATTTTGCTCCTGAATATATATTATTATGTGTATAGACTGTTTTGTTATGTGTATAGACTTAACAATGCCAAGCTGTAATAAAACAAGTGCCGAATACTTTTATATATTTTTGGTTTACGGTGAATGTAAGTTTAATATAAATGCATTAAACATGAAGGCAAAGACTTTTTTAAAGGTTCTTAAATCAAAGAATCTTCATAAAAAATATTGTAACTGCTTCTTGAGACATTTAGTAACAAATTGATTTAAAACTGCTTTTATTACTGAAACACGGTCGTTAAATATTATATTTCAAACGTTTTTCACACAACCTTTAAATCTAACGTTTATATGTTTTTATTAAGCTACATTACGTACAATATTGTTTTCCGTAATCAAATACATAGTAGCGTTTGCCGAGAGTACAACGTTGCCAGATCTTTAAAGTACCAGTACTTATTTCATAAATCATATGACAATACAGGATTACGTACTTAACCCCTTGACGAACAATTACAAAATGGTAATTATTTTAAAATGATCATAATTTATATGTAATACAGAATTTCAGGAGACGGTATTTATTGTTCTCATCAGCGCTGAGTCGTGAGTGAAGTACACGTACGTCCTCGGCCTGTCGATCTGTCAAGACACATTGTTTTCAGGAACGCATGGAGATATCAAGTTGCAATTAATATCAAATACTTAGGTATAAAGCCTCTTTGAGCTGTAAAAATCAAGCTTCTAAGTCAAGGCAATAAAAAAACCTAAGATACGATCATTTATGTCGCATTATTTGACACTCCCAAGTAAATCGAAACCTGTAGGGTCCTTCCCGTTGACCGAGATTCATGAAATTTAGCAAGAAGTAAAGTCTCATAACACAAGTTAAGGAAAATATTCAAAAATCGTTTATTTGGAGTTAAGTCATATAATATTGTTTTTAAATGCGCCTCTCAAAGATAAAGAAAGCAATATGTTTTCGTTCTAAAAATTCACATTTTATAAATAGTTTAATAGGAATATCATGTACCATTAAATGTTAATAAGTTCCTAAATGTATACGGAATCCTCGTAGTGTGATTTCCACTCGTGCTTGACAGGTTTTTTATGTAAGATAATTTTACATCACAAAAATTTTCTCAGAAACTTGAAATTTAGTATAATGATAAACCATATTAACCAGCACATACCTCAATAGTTAACACTGAAAAACGTTCAAGTGGAAATTTTTGAGAGGGCAAATAAAATACTGAGATTTTGTAAATTCTTAGTATCTCGTGGGGTATCAATTGAAAGAGCAAATTATAAATATTCTGAAACAATTTTTCAGAATTTTATTTAAGACAGTTCTAGAGATATTGAAAATGTCTTTAAAAATATACGCCCCTCCCCCCATCTCTAAAACGGTTGAAGTCAAAATTATAAAAAAACACGTTACTAGAAGTTTACATAAAATTTACCGGAACGCTTAACCGACGATCCTAACTTCATATTTTTTGAGATATTCACAGTATTTCTACTTGCGAAAGATTTACAAATAGGCAATATGTTTACAGGATGGAAAATAATATATAAATTATAATAATAAACTATATTATTTTTTATATAGTTTAATAGAAATATTAAATATCCTTAAATGTTTATAAGTACTTGAGTGTGCATGGCACCGTATCTAACAGGTAAAGATATCTTTGCTAATATCCCACCTGAAGATGTTGTAATACAACGAAACCTAGGTCGTAGTAAAGAAATTAAAGAAAGTAGAAATAATACTACATCACGTAGTTTCATTTAATTGTGAATAATGAATTTCTGCAAAATTAACGCCAAATATATTAAATATTTGTAAATGTTGTTTTATGCTATACGTTTTATAGCAATGAGCAGTAGTATAATTTCTTATTAGGAGTGCTTACTCTAATTCCTTGAAATGCGTGATCATCTCATTGACATGTTCTATTTCGTTCATATATTCAAGTTTAGCCACAAAAATCACATTCTAGTGATAATTCGTCATAGACTGGCCTTCATTGCCGAAGGTGGTATCGTTCTACAATAACTTCCACTCACACTGCCTCACTCACAGCCATGTCGTGATGTTACGACAACAGTGCAAAATGCCATCAGTGTCAGTAGATGAAGTGTGTATATGTAACTTCCAAAAATGTTTAATTAACTATGTTTACGCTCCTAATTAAAAATGCATCTAATTAACTATGTTTTCTGCAATCAACTTTTTTAATAAAAATCTGTTCAGTACGAGTGGAACTTGCACTATGAGAGTCCCGTACACACTTAGTCATATTTAAATATTTAAGAGTGAAGAGTATGTTTTATTAAAATATTGAGAAGGGGGATTTCGGAAAACTGTATACGGTTCTTATAAGATATTGAGAAGAGGGAGTTTGGATACGGTTCTATATACGGTTCTTATAAGATATTGAGAATACTGAGAAGGGGGATTGTGGAAAACTGTATACGGTTCTAGTAATGGCTCATAACTTCATGTGTAATTAATACATTAAAAACTAACAATTAGTTATCATAGTCTAGTAGAAAATATGATTACATAATTGTCATCAGAACCATATTGGAAATCTAAAAACCATACACCAATTTTTTTTACAAAAAGACCATTTGTCTATGACTTCATTCCGCACGAGCCAGGTTTCTAAAGTTAGCGAATTTATAAATAAGTTTGTGGTACTAATAGTCTGCAAGCAAAGTGGGTGTAACATAAAGACGGACAGACAAATATGACGAAACTATAAAAAATTATAGTTGGGGTACGGGACTTTAAAAACGGTAAGGCAGAGGTAGGTTTTCTGACTCAGTGGATGTATTTATTTTGGGCTATCGAAAAATATTAGCCATTTTCGAGTGGGAAGGAATCATAACAGTTACAACTGGTGTATTAAATATATTTGTTATGGTGGTAGCTACAAAGTCGGACAGGGATTTGAAAGCGTCAATGCTTATATTATCACTCACGATTTCATGCTTTAAAAAAATAAATGTCGGCCTTGATCTATAAGCTTCGAAGATTAAACATCAGTTATTACTGATCAAAGATGGTATAAATCAGTGATTCCCAAAGTGATCCAGGTGGAACCCCAGGGACCCACGGGGGACTCGATGGGTATCTATATTGGTGTGAAAAAAAATTGGGTTTGGGAATATGCTAGAAATGTAGCAGCATTGGATCCACCGAAATCAGCAAAATTTTGAAAGTAGTCTACGAGAAAAAAGTTTGGGAACCTCTGGTATAAACAATTAAGGATAACTTTCTTGACAACAGGATCAAGGACAGTTGGGAAAAAGAATTTATGCCAAACTGGTAACAAGTCCACTTGTTTTTGCTCAGAAATTTTCTAAAGTTAGAAGTTGAAGACCGGAAATAAATATAAAGAATGTTTAGTGTCTCTACACTTTTTATGTATTTAATACGTAATAATATGAAGGTTTTCTAATACTCAGGGCAAGGATCGAATTTATACTTACCTGTCTCGCTTTTCCGTGCATCTTCCAAAATTACATCCGAACCAAGGTGTTGCCTTGTGCTTAATTTTAATTCATCTCGGGGCCATTGTTACCATAGAATGAGACAAGCTCCAGTTATAACTTTATTACGTCAAAATAGATTGACCGAAGATCAATAAAATTTTGTTACTTATAATTTTTTCACCGATATTATTAAATGATCCAATAAAATTTATTCGTCTACTGAAGAAGTAGATGATTTAAATTTTAATGCTAAATCATCTTTGTCGTCGATAAAGTCGATATTGTCGATAAAATACGGAAATTGTCTGAAAGTTGTAAGTGTACGCGCCTAGTTTCAGCGGTACATACACGAATATAAAAAGTAAAATTCTGGATGAAAGTGTTATTTCAGTCAGTGGAAGCGTAATCCAATTTTATAGATACTTCTTCCATTTTGATAACTTGTACTGCTGTTGTAAGTGTGCTGAATGGAAATAAAAAAGTTCTTCTAGATGCATGTAAAGATTCTTCCTAGTGCAAAAATTTGGTGGTTAAACTTTGCTGATATAACGATATCCTCTGTCACAACATCTCAAAGGGATAAAAATAAATATTTGCTATATATATATATATATATATATATATATATATATATATATATATATATATACATATATATATATATATATGTTACCTAGAATAAGCTAGGTAAAATAATATTGAAAGAGTAGATTGTATAATTAGGTTGTAAGTTGTAAAAGAAATATATAAATAGCTGATAAAATAAGTATAATTAAATTGTAGTTAATTAGATAATATTAAAATAAAGTTAGTAAGTGGATTACAGGAATTGTTTTGTCCTACAGGTCATCTATAATAAATCATTCAATGAAATAGAACCGGAAATTAGACATTGAACTCGATAATGGAACAACATACCCTAATCCTTTTGGGCTTACAATTGTTGTATACGCAGTGGTCTATTTAGGATGACGAACCTTTGCATCTGTGCGAGCATAGCAGGCTCTAAGTAGAGTAAAATCCCCTTGTGGCTTTTAGATCTGAGAATTGGATTGCTCCAAGCTTACTGAAAAGATGCCTTGCAATACTGATGCATTTGCAGAGATGGAGAGTGGGTTGATTCAAACTAAACCATTTATACATTTATATTAAAATTATATCTTTATAATTTTTCTGTACGTGACACGGACATTTTAATTAAATATGTATCATTTAATTTATTTACAAAATATTTTCAAACAATTTGTTATCTTTTTGTTGCCGTAATTTGAATTTGTAATATTTTATTTACTGGAATTTATTTTATCATTATGGATAATTAGTTCATAAATATTGGATAGCTGAGTCTATTATGCAAAACATAATGGTAGCTATGTCTATTATGCACAACATAATAGACAGCTATCAATAACCAACCTGTCGTTTCCAATTTATACTATCCACGTTTTTTAATGAATAGTATGAATCGTATGATTTGTAATGAATCGTCGCTACTGCTTATAAAAATAGCAATAAATTTTCAAAATAATATTCTTAACATCGTATGAAAAAATAGTAGCAAACTCTTATTAAACACAATATTGACGCAATAATTGCCTTTAATTGTACCAGGAATAAATATTCGCAAATTAGTGAACAATAAATTATCGGTAATTAAAATTGATTCTTTTTTACCTTCGAATCACCATATGACACGAGAATTTTATTAAAGATGAATTGATTATAAATAATAATGTATGGTGGAACTGACCAAAATCTAGTATGATACCATATAATATAGTAAGAGTGGCAATCCTATTAAGCGATGAGTATGTTTAATAAAACTAAATCCTTTTTTTTTCTAATTTTTTTACAAAATCGCCTTTTTTATTTTTAATAATATGCAATAATTTTTTATTTCAAACCTTTTTTTAATATAAAGACCCAAACATACATACTCATATTATATAATCAAATCAAAATCGAATATATTGCGGAAACACAAATTTCTCAAATTCTTCGTCTAGACACTAACTACCGTTTGGCTTATCGAAATCGCAACCCATACGATAGTCCTTAGAAGCTATTTTCTACCAACGATAACGAGTAATGTCCTGTTTTCCATTGACTCTAGACGTCTTCAAAGACTTAAACCGAGTTGAAAAGTATTTTATATGAAAAAAACGAGTGTGCTTTAGGCCACACGACTGAATTAAAACTTCAAATTCACAAAATATGAACTTTAAAATTAATTTACAATTTTATTCACTTTAAACGTAGAATATTTAATGTATTGAACAAAATAATAATTTATAAAATTGTTCAAGAACAAAATGAAATTACAAAATAATATCACCGTTCGCGTAACGCTAGCAAACTCGCATATATATATATATATATATATACACATATATATATTTCATGCACTGGCTATGAGAGGAAGAGAGAAAGAAAATGTGCGCGCGCACTGCTCTCTCTTGCTCCTACAGTGTGATACAGATAATAATAGGCTTGCACTGTGTCTTAGATATACGAAACATAACTATGAAAGAAAGAGAGAAAGAAAATGTGTGCTCGCACCTCTCTCTCTTGTCCCTACAGTAATATATGAAACGTAACTCTCTTTCTGTCTTCTTCAACTTATATCTCCCTCTCAACTTCCGTTCGCCTCGCCCGATCACACTTTTCATAACGCTCTCGTCACGCATTCACCAGCTTACTCCCCAAGTCAAGCGTGCGTAAAGAAGTTTTACTTCAAAAATAATGTTTAATTGGAAAAAATAATTACTTGTTCGAGTGAAATTAGAACTTGTACTGATTCATTTGGTGACTACTTCCACGGCACTAAGCTGCGTGAAATTCCTGGACTTAATAAAAGAGAGTAAAGGAGATTACTATCTCCTATTTAGAGATTATATCCCTAGGAGATTATTATCCTAACTGATGCTTAAATTCTTTTTAAAATTGTATAGCGAAGTAAGAAATTCTTTCAATTTCGTTAGAAATTGTTACAGACCCACAGACGGTCCGACCGTCTGTGGGTCTGTCACAATTTCTACAGTTTGGACTTATGTACATAACATTTTGGAAATAAATAATTCAAATAGAAGTTTGGCCGGGGTTTTTAAAGAGTTCAGAGGTTTTTAAGCAGATTCCATCGTAAAGCGATCTGAATTAACGATCATGCTCTTTGGCCCTCTTTGTGCGCCACAGAAGCAGTGCTCGTGAATTCCGACGTGAAACAAACAGAACAATACCAATAATCGTTACTCCTTCAACGAGCGTCTGATTGAATTCGCTTCTCGTCAATGTCAATACTTTTAACCTCTCTGACGCGCGCGCTCCAATTGATTGAGTACTTTTACATTGGAGTTCCGACAGCGTTCAGCGATTACGGCTGTTTATCTGATGAATAAGAAATTATTTCTTTAGCTAATTTCACTAGACAATTTCTAAATATTTTGTGAAATTAATTTGTTTATAGAGGTGAGTTTAAACTTTGAAGAATGTAATGTTTCTATTTAGAAGATTGAGAATAACTAGTTGTCATAGGATTTATGTAATTAAAATCGCAGGACAAGCAATATTGCCTTCACTTAAGCCATACTATCGTATTTCACACCTACGATTCTATAAATACTGACGAGTAGCATTCACTCAGCTATTATCTGAGCTGTAAGCAAAGCATAGCTCAGATATATGCTATTGATATGATCGATGCTCTTTCTAGTTGTTCGTCACATGTATTTGTATTATTTACTGTAATTCTGATAAAAGAAATAGATATTAATGTCATTTAATTGTCTGAAATTAATTTGATTGCTTACAAATAAATCGCTAAGAAGCCTTACTTGTGACATGTGTGCTGCAGTGTATAGGTACGCATTTTTATACAGGCTTGTTATTTTACCAATTGTTTTTCTTTAGTGCCACTCTCTGTAACGAAAGAAAGGAAAATTAAGTTGAATTCTGTTGAGAATTCGGAAATTTTCCGTAGTCTATAAAGCTGCCCATTATACGAGTATATTTTTTTCATAAAATTAGCTATAATTTAGGTAAAAACAAGAAATTGATCTTTATAAATTTAATGGAATATATTTGACGTTAAGTTTGTAAAAATTCACTATAATATGTTTCGTTGCATGACGCATCTTCAGGTGGGCAATTTGTGAAGATGTTTTTAAAAATTGCCCATTTGAGATGTTATCATACAACGAAACATAGGTAAAGAATTTAAATATAGTAGAAATAATACTACATCACGTAATTTTATTTAGTTGTGAAAAATGAAAAATAATCCAGACAAATAAATAAAATTAAAGCATCTAACTGTGATATTCCAATTTTCAGCTTTATATACTTTTACTCCGTTTGCTTATTTGATTACTAAAACAAATTAATTGTCTAAAAAATGTTTGTCCGGCTGTGTTCTTGTGTGCGCGAACAGGTATAAATCGAAAATTATTGAAGCTATTGACATAAATTTTATACAAGTTATGGACAGTAACCCTGGGACCAATTTATTGTTGTAACATCCTTAAACGATTCCGAGGTTATATTAATGAAAAGTATACGCAGACAAAAATACAAGCAGATAAAACCTCCGTCACACAGATAACAGTAGGCTGGACAGCTGTTGACTGCAGGAAAACTGGGAGCGGACTAGGGATCGGGGGGAGGGGGCACATGTTAGACCGTGTAGGATTTACACTGAATTAATTACTTATGTCTAATATAAGAACATAAAATAAATGTATTAAAAAACTGGACTTGTATTTAAAGGTTACTTGCGGATAAAGTCGTAAGGTATAAGTAAAATCAGTAAAAAATTCAAACATTTCGTTGTACTCCGATTATTTCTATGTAGCTAAATGTTTCATTTTAGAAAGTAAACAGTTAAAATTTAACTTCCATACTTTTACCTTTTCGTTTAATACGCAAAAATTAAAAGTTTCGTCATTTCCATATTCTTGTATTGAATATATTTGGCGTTAATTTTGTAGAAATTAATTATTCACAATTAAAATGAAACTACGTGATGTAGTGTTATTTCTATTTTCTTTAATATAGCTAATAGCTCACTTTAAAATGTTGTAATACAACGGAACCCAAGTCGTGGTAAAGAACTTAAAGAAAGTAGAAATAATACTACTTCACGTAGTTTCATTTTAATTGTGGATTTCCATATTCGGTAATAAATGTGTGAATAGGGGCAAAAACAAATTCATTTCCTTTAATTACGTCACTTGGTCTTCTCGCATGTTTGGCAGAACAACTATTTATATTTTACCTTGTCTTCAAGATGTCTGACGTGAGATTGGACGGGGACAAGAAACGGTACACACGTGCAAAATATTAAATATAGCCGTAAGACCGTGTGATGTTTCATGCATTAACTTTGCGTATTAATTTTGCGTATTAAACGAAAAGGTAAAAGTATGGAAGTTTATTATTGACTTACTGAATATCGGTTTATTATTTACTTACTGAATATTGGTTAACAATGCCAGTCAATGAAAATAAAAGTATGGAAGTTTATTATTGACTTACTGAATATTGATTAACAATACCAGTCAATGAAAACAGAAGTATGGAAGTTTATTATTGACTTACTGAATATTGGTTTATTATTGACTTACTAAATATTGGTTAACAACACCAGTCAATGAAAACAAAAGTATGGAAGTTTATTATTGACTTACTGAATATTGGTTTATTATTTACTTACTGAATATTGGTTAACAACACCAGTCAATGAAAATAAAAGTATGGAAGTTTATTATTGACTTACTGAATATTGGTTAACAATACCAGTCAATGAAAACAAAAGTAAGGAAGTTTATTATTGACTTACTGAATATTGGTTTATTATTGACTTACTGAATATTGGTTAACAACACCAGTCAATGAAAACAAAAATATGGAAGTTTATTATTGACTTACTGAATATTGGTTTATTATTGACTTACTGAATATTGGTTAACAACACCAGTCAATGAAAACAAAAATATGTAAGTTTATTATTGACTTACTGAATATCGGTTTATTATTTACTTACTGAATATTGGTTAACAACGCCAGTCAATGAAAATAAAAGTATGGAAGTTTATTATTGACTTACTGAATATTGGTTAACAATGCCAGTCAATGAAAATAAAAGTATGGAAGTTTATTATTGACTTACTGAATATTGGTTAACAATACCAGTCAATGAAAACAAAAGTATGGAAGTTTATTATTGACTTACTGAATATTGGTTTATTATTGACTTACTGAATATTGGTTAACAACACCAGTTAATGAAAACAAAAGTATGGAAGTTTATTATTGACTTACTGAATATCGGTTTATTATTTACTTACTGAATATTGGTTAACAATGCCAGTCAATGAAAATAAAAGTATGGAAATTTATTACTGACTTACTGAATATTGGTTAACAATACCAGTCAATGAAAACAAAAGTATGGAAGTTAATTATTGACTTACTGAATGTTGGTTTATTATTGACTTACTGAATATTGGTTTATTATTTGCTTACTGAATATTGGTTAACAATGCCAGTCAATGAAAATAAAAGTATGGAAGTTTATTATTAACTTACTGAATATTTGTTAACAATACCAGTCAATGAAAACAAAAGTATGGAAGTTTATTATTGACTTACTGAATATTGGTTTATTATTGACTTACTGAATATTGGTTAACAACACCAGTCAATGAAAACAAAAGTATGGAAGTTTATTATTGACTTACTGAATATCGGTTAATTATTTACTGACTGAATATTGGTTAACAATGCCAGTCAATGAAAAGAAAAGTATGGAAGTTTATTATTGACTTACTGAATATTGGTTAACAACACCAGTTAATGAAAACAAAAGTATGGAAGTTTATTATTGACTTACTGAATATTGGTTAACAACACCAGTTAATGAAAACAAAAGTATGGAAGTTTATTATTGACTTACTGAATATTGGTTAACAATGCCAGTCAATGAAAATAAAAGTATGGAAGTTTCTTACTGACTTACTGAATATTGGTTAACAATACCAGTCAATGAAAACAAAAGTATGGAAGTTTATTATTGACTTACTGAATGTTGGTTTATTATTGACTTACTGAATATCGGTTTATTATTTACTTACTGAATATTGGTTAACAATGCCAGTCAATGCAAATAAAAGTATGGAAGTTTATTATTGACTTACTGAATATTTGTCAACAATACCAGTCAATGAAAACAAAAGTATGGAAGTTTATTATTGCTTACTGAATATTGGTTTATTATTGACTTACTGAATATTGGTTAACAACACCAGTCAATGAAAACAAAAGTATGGAAGTTTATTATTGACTTACTGAATATCGGTTAATGGTATGGAAGTTTATTACTGAATGTTGGTTTATTATTGACTTACTGAATATCGGTTTATTATTTACTTACTGAATATTGGTTAACAATGCCAGTCAATGAAAATAAAAGTATGGAAGTTTATTATTGACTTACTGAATATTTGTTAACAATACCAGTCAATGAAAACAAAAGTATGGAAGTTTATTATTGACTTACTGAATATCGGTTTATTATTGACTTACTGAATATTGGTTAACAACACCAGTCAATGAAAACAAAAGTATGGATGTTTATTATTGACTTACTGGCTATCGGTTTATTATTTATTTGTTTATTATTGACTTACTGAATATTGGTTAACAACACCAGTCAATGAAAACAAAAGTATGGAAGTTTATTATTGACTTACTGAATATTGGTTAACAACACCAGTCAATGAAAACAAAAGTATGGAAGTTTATTATTGACTTACTGAACATCGGTTTATTATTTACTTACTGAATATTGGTTTATTATTGACTTACTGAATATTGGTTAACAATACCAGTCAATGAAAACAAAAGTATGGAAGTTTATTATTTATTTATAAGACTGAAACATCTAGGGACATGAGATACACTGTATGTGTGAGACAGTGTACATGAGAGACAGTGTATCACGAAATGTTCAAATTTTTTATTGATTTGAATCTTACATAATTTTTGTTTTTAATCGATTTAATTTTATCATGATTTTTATCAGCTCTTTTAGTTTTATATTCATTTCAGTCGCAATATAGTCTGTAATTTTAGCAATATTCCTGAATAATCGACCGGTTTTGAGACAACTTTTTTATATTTTTTAATTATGTCCTGCAATGGAATATAAACACAAATTATTAAATTTTACATAAAATTTGTGTATTTATTTTTAATATACAATATGATATGATTAATTTCTTGTACTTATTAATAATTAATTTTATGAGCAAAAATATATTAATTACGGCTTTATAGGTTATGCAATATTCTCAGCAGAATTTAAGTCAATTTTCCTTTCGTTCATCGTTGTTTTTTTTCCAGTGACCGTAATAAATAATGCATCTAAATATTGATTATAAATCTATATTTAGATACATTATTCAGTTGATACTATGTATTTACTATGCTCTCTTAACCACCCTTTTGCGGAAAGCATTAAAGCTACTGGAGAAAAAAGAAAGCATTTAGATTTAACTATACATTACTATTTGGGAGATACACAGCTAGAGAGGAGCTAGAGAGGAGATATATACCTTTTTTATAATACAGTTTTATTTTTCAGAAACTTTTTTGAAGTGTTACTCAAGTAGTTTAATAATGGCGCGGCTCTGCTTGAGTAATATATGGCTATACAGTGAAACCAGGATGCTGTAAAATGTTAGGGTTGTTCGGAACTGTTCTGGTTTGTTTTCCATTTGCTTTGAGACTTAATCATTAATATAGGATTCCGTGCCGCAGAAAAAAATGGAACCCTTTAAATATCACTCTTACCCGCCCTGCTGTATGTCTATTGTAGCTGTTTTTTTTTTCAGAAATCGTTTGATAAAAAAACTTTAAATTTGGCGTATTGAAAAAGTAGGTAAATAAAAAAATACTAAAATAAACTAAATACTATCAGTGATCGTCTGTTATAATTAACAAAGAAAACATCTATGCCGACTTAAATCTACGCTTTGCGCACGTCAACTTATATCTTGTTATGGTCCAACGTGAAAATATGAATGAGTTTAAAAATATAAAATTGTTTTTGCAAATTTATTGTGGTGTTAATTTTTGCTACACGAAGTTTAGCTGTCCACACCACTTGACTCAAAAAATCATATCTTTCGCTCGCTTCGTTTGTTTTTGCCAACTTGTTGGCACATAAATAAAACGTCACTCATAATTCTTTTTAAATGTTATTATGAAAGCGGTGTAATTAAGACTAGTCAACTGTACCAGTCAACGATGGTAAAGTAATATTGGTTAACAATGCCAATCAATGAAAATAAAGTAATATTAGTTAACAATGCTAATGAATAACGATACGATTAAAGTAATACTGGTTAACAATGCTAGTCTTTTACTTTATTTTCAATGTCATTGTTGACCAATATTACGTTTAAAATAATGTCGGTCAACAATGCCAGCCAATAAAAACAGAGTAATATTGGTTAACGATGAATGTCAATGACAAAACGATTAAAGTAATACTGGTTAATAATACTAGTCTGTTACTTTATTTTCATTGATTGGCATTGTTGACAAATGTTACGTTTAAAAATCGGTCAAGAATTCCAGTCAATAAAAATAACGTAATATTGTTTAACAATGCCAGTTAAAGACAACAAAATTATAGCGGTTAAGAGTTAGTAGCTGATTAGTTATTTAATTAGTAACTTATAAAATATTCTTTAGTTATCTTTTAAAATGACTATTGTGTAAACATGTTTAACGTTTAAATAAATCAAACAATAAATCATCTTCATCTACATCTTCAGGAATGTTAGTAAAATTACAGACTATATTGCAATTGAAATGAATATAAAACTAGAAGAACTGATCAATATGAGATATTCCTTTCTTAAGTCGATTAAAAACAAAAATTATTTTAGATTAAAATCAATAAAAAAATTAAACTTGTAATTCAAAACAGCTAAAAACCGAGTTACAGTGTTTTTCTTTGTGGGTGTCAATATAATTGAAAAAGAGATAATTGTAGATATATTTGTTAGCATTTGAATTTAGAATGTTGTCTATCAATGAACCTAAATAGCGAGAACTAGAAAACTTCGTCGAGGGAAAAATTTTAATAAGTATTATTCGCAAAACATTAGTTCAATTTTAATAAGCATTATTCGCAAAACATTAGTTCAATTTTAATAAGTATTATTGCCAAAACATAAGTTCAACTTTAATAAGCATTATTCGCAAAACATTAGTTCAATTTGAATAAGCGTTATTCGCAGTACATTCAATATAATTAGTTACCATCCCTCTTTCATATTCACTTTATATGATGCGGAATAGAATTCAGAATTTTTTTAATGCATTGAGCAAATATTCGATAGATCAGACATAAACTCGACATAGAAAAGTATGTAAGATATGAGCACAATTGGCATAATAAAAAGTAAGCATTCACCCTAGTCGGATACATTTACCTTAATTAATACGAATTTTTAACAGTCATTTAGAATAGGATACGGGTAAGAGTTTGCAGTGCCCGATTTTCACAGGAGGGCAATAACTGAGATGTTTATATAGTGAAATCATTCGCTGCCGAACGGCCATTTTGAGGGCCACGACTTAATTAATTGTTCGCAGTTAACTATCTGAATATTCCCACCTTTCGCTCGGGTTCTCTCAAGGTTCCGGAATCTCCCCCCTTATAACAATAAAGTGGACCTTCGACGGTCCCATAATAGTGTTCCGTATCAAGTGCTTCCACACAAATAGGTTAATGACTGTCCCTTCGCCACGACTCATTTAATAGCTCCATTTTTTCGAGAATGAATTTTGCGAATACTCTAAATAATTTAAAGATTCGTCCACTCATCTTAAGTCAAGTTGACTAAACAAACTACGTTTTAAAGTATCTTGTCATTTTACTCTAATGTTAGGACGCATGTTCTCCAATAAAACTTTAGCGCAACAACGTACTCACTGCGTTGGAACAACAGGTTATCCATGTCTTGAGTTTCGGAAACGCAGTAACATGCTAGGCTACCTCTTAAGGCGCATCTATACAAGCTGGCGTGATATGCGCTGTGTGCTGTCAGAAACTGTGAAGTATAATAACCGCCAACGAGCCATGATGAATTTTTCGAGGGAAAAGAATCTTGGGAAATAAAAATAAACTCAACCGCTTAGTTATACCAAGAAAAATGGTCTTGTGGTCCCTCTCTTGTAATAAATTGAGGTCCCCCTAGACTGCCAGAGAGCACAGACGATCTTTGAATTACGTCTTTTTCGATTTATCAACAAGGGAGTCCTCTGCAAAAACTCAAAAATCTATCTAACTATCTAGGGTAGATTCAGAAACTAACAAAGAAAAGATATAATAAATTCCTTTATTGTTCTAGATCCACAGACAAATAGAAAGACCGAGGACGATTTAGGATAGATGAATAGTCCGCTATTTATGAGAAAGAATTTTTTTTATTGTATAACTTTTGTGAAAATAACGGAAACTATTTCTAACGATAGTTTAATTTTTTTATATTTTGATTTATTATCTTTATCCTAAAAACTGAGTTACAGTGTTCTTCTTGAGTTTCGTCTAGTATTGTTGAATCAATTATCGTTAGAATGACTCTTTTATTATTGGTTAATTATCAGTATAGTTATTTTTGTTTACAAAAGTCGAAAAATTTCAAATTTTTTTTTGATGCTGCAGTATTTGTGCTAACGTCAATTAATAAAAAGGAATCATGTTTTTATTTCATGAATATATAATTGTTTTCGTATCGATCTCTTACGTGCTCGACCACATGCACACAATACGGGCTAAGAGAAGAGATTATGAACAAGCATCTTAAAAATAGGCATACTGAACGAACAAACATTTAATTTTTGACAAAGTGTCATTATGTCAGTGTGATTAAAGTTCTAACTGCGTACTCGTCATTATATTTTTGTTTTTATATTATTTTTACTTTAATGTGATTAAAAAGACAAAATAGCATATTCGTCATAATATTCCTGAAATAATATTAGTTTTACTCTAGCCTACTAAAAAACCTAATTAGCGTACTCGTCATAATATTCCTGATATCATATTAGTTTTACTCTAGTCTACTAAAAAGCCTAAATAGCGTACTCGTCATTATATTCCTGATATATTAATTTTACTCTAGCCTACTAAAAACCCTAAATAGTGTACTCGTCATAATATTCCTGATATAATATTAATTTTACTCTAGTCTACTAAAAAGCCTAAATAGCGTACTCATCATAATATTCCTGACATAATATTAGTTTTACTCTAATCTACTAAAAAGCCTAAATAGCGTACTCATCATTATATACCTGCTATCATATTATTTTTTCTTTGTGATCGAATTCAGGACAAGAGTGCACAGTCCAAACTGTGCACTCTTGTCCTGAATGACTATATAATATATTCACATGTCAAGTGTCATTGATAATATGTATAGAAATTTGATAAAAAGCTAATATTTATCGTAGAAATGTAGGTATCAAATGCCACGCAGAAAACATATTTTCATATATTAAAGTTGAAAGTTGAAACCTGCCCGTCGCTACATACTATAATTCAGCCGTATGTAGTTCTACTTTTAGACGACAAACTTGGCAAATGAGCATTCAGATGTCTCACATCCCATTCGTTATGAACCAGCCAATATTTACCGCCAAGGCTGGTTAAGCCTTTGTGTTTGTATATATTGGTAGCTGAAGGATGAAACGTATATTCACGTTTCTATTGGGCAACAAAAATAATTTTTATTTTTATAAACATCGTAAGATAATATTGCAGTCTCTAAACACATAAACATTACAACGATGCTACCAAATGTATCCATTTATGATTCATGGTAAGTAGCAGATACGACCTTTTTAATATAACAAGTATTATTTTATCTGATAGCAATATGCCGCCCAATTTCATTCTGATAGCAATATGCAGCCCAATTTCATGACTATCATAGTTATGTTTATGCTTGAATCAGCTTTCGTTGAACTGAAGTGGAGTGTTTAAAGCGAATAACTATTCGCCTTGGTACCGTTTAGTCTCACCGATATTCTCCTAAACTAATGAAGAATTATTAACTGCCAACTGGAAAACGAACCCTTAGAATGACATTCTTTATCCATACATGACGAGTGATTTAATGCTTACAGAATATTAAGCTTGTTACGTCCAATTACAACAAGAATGAAGAAGCAATCGCCACTGACTCACAATACTTTCTAACTACGAACTTAATTAAGCTTTAAGTTAAAGACAAAAATATTTAATAAGCCAATGAGCTGTAATATTTAAGGGATCATTACTATTTGGCAGACAAAGAAGGGGTAATTTCATGTTTTTTAAAGAAAAATTATTAAACGATTTTGAAAAACCACCGTTTCATTTTATAATTAGTACCTTTAATATGAAAAGGCGGTATTTGAAAGTCTGTTAAGTTTGATTATTATTTTGTAGGTCTAAGAAAGAACGCAAAAGTTTTGAACGTTTTGTTTTTTCAACTTTGTAATGCAAAATAATTTGTACTTTGTAAGCAAAATAATTTAGGGTTTGATTGATTTTGTCCAAGATGGGTTCCAAAACTTCTTCTAACTGTTCAAAAAGAGCGACGTGTGAAGTGTTGCACTGAATTTTCGTAGCTTGTGCATCTCCATTATTACCGGAGATGCTAATATGATTCTTTACCATGACCCTCTCTTCAAAAGAGAATCAATGGAGTGGCGTCATCCGAGTTCACCCTAGCCGGACCCAAAAGTGGCAATGAATCAAAAGTGGTATAATTCCAAAAAAACATTATTATAACTTCTTTTTAGGATTTTGTAGTTATCTTATTTATTATATTTTAAAGAGCTACAGCAACTAGTAACTACAAGGCTCCATTGAATTAAGGAGTGTTATAAAAAAACGACACGGGAAGTTGTCTCGGGTTGCTGCCGTATAATTCAGGGCACATGCGCATCTCTATTGTTGCTAAAGAAGGAATTTGGCTTTACAGAACTGGATCGCCCACGACATATAGCCTTTACCTAGTACCGAATGACCAGTATTTATTCTCCAAATTAAAATCAAATTTGAGAGTTAAATTTTTCGCACGAACGATGAGGTGAAGTCGGCGGTTTTGGCGTATTTTGAAGACAACACTTCAGACTATGTTTCCAAAGGAATAATAACGTTAATAAAGGCTTTGTAAAAGTGTATTGAAAGACAGAGGAGCAATACTGAAAAATAACCGAGCTGGAACCTTTTGGATCTTACGTATATGATCGGTGGGGTTACATTGAAATTGCCAAAAATTTGAGACATCAGAATACTGTATATCTTTTTGTCGCGGACAAGTCACCATGTTCAAAATGGTGATTTTCAGGTTCAAAATTCTGAGGCAGATTCAAAATTGTCTGGAGATCAACTACAATATTTGTGTATCTTAAAAAATTGTACAAGTAGGAAACAAACGGTTTAATAGTTTTTGAAAAATCGCGATTGATTCGTCGATTTAATAAGTACTATATTGAGTACACCGCCGTTAAAGTTTCACTCAAACAATATTTAATTTTTATATTTAATAATCTATTTTTACTTAATCAAATCATGGCAACCGAACGTAATCATGGTAACCACGAACAAAAATTAGATTATTACCAGTACGTACTTTGATTCAGTTAATAATTTTTCACTTATGAAAATGAACATACTCAAATGTTTGTTGTTTAGAGCATTAAGATTATTTGATTTTATTGAGCTCTGGATGTTGATAGCTATGCCCACGTGTATACCGTTACTTTTATGATAATCCGTTCCGTTAACTATAATGAAACAAACCGTTGCCTTTGTGAATGATTAGCGCCATTATAATAAAACCATTTGTGACGGGCTTGCATAGACTAGAATGAACATATGCATGCCAAATGTCGATACGCAATGGACTTTAGACGAAATGGAGGATGCATAGTAGGAAGCTAGAAAAAAGCACGAGTATATAGAATACTAGCTTGTCAAGAGTATGGCATGTTATATGGCATATTACGAGCATGAACCTATTATGTGGAATCATACTCGTTCTTACTCGAAATAGAAAATGTCACTCGTTCTTAATAGAGGATTTATATGATAAACGAGATGGTAGGCGTACGTCTGTCGTGATCATTTTGTTTCTTTTCCTCATATAGTATTTAATTATTAAGAACAGAGACAGAACGCAAGTGTATTTTGTAACAGGTATCTGCGGAATATCATACGCTAATATATCTGTTCCACACGAATATTTCGTACTCGTGAGTATTACAGTATACACGCCCCATCTTATATAGTAGCTGAGCGAATGCTACTCGCCAGCATCATTGATTCAAGAACCTAGTTGCTAATATATTATAGTTTTGCTACGCTTTATTCCTATATCGATTATTATAATTTTTTTTATCGATATTGCAGTAAATAAGACAAACACACATGACCTACAATTGGGAATAGTGTCGATAAGGGAAGCATCCCTCAAATAGTAAACGCGCGAATGCTACCCGTCAGCTCAATTGTTTCATGAAGTTAGTTGCTAATATATCATAATTTTTTACTAGGACTTATTTCTAAATCGATTTTGTCAGTATTCATCAACGTCGCTTTCTTCATTTCCGAAGGTCGTGTCCGTCCTGAAAAGTCCTGGTGGCTTCATTCATTAGTTCTTTCCATTCAGCCCTGTTCTCGGCTTTCCTAATAGTAAATGTCTTGGAAGGCCTATGAGCGTAGCAACCTGGTCAGTCCATAGGGTAGGAAATCTACCGCGGAGTCGTTTACCATTGACTTTCTCGACAACCATTATTTTTCTAAGTTATCTGCGTGCAATGTAACCAAAGTATTTGAGGATTCCTTGGTAGCAGATGGTAGATGGTAGATTTGATTGCGAGTTGTTTTCGAATCGATATGTTTGTTCTTCTAGCAGTCCAAGGTATGCGCAGCATTCGTCTCCAACACCACATATCGAACGCGTCTATCTTCTTGCACTCCACCGATCGAATTGTCCACGACTCAGAGCCGTATAGGAAAATCGAAAAGACTAATGTTCTTACGAGAAGACTAATGTTTTAGTTTGCTCATAACAAATTTGGCCATTTGCGCTCTTCTTCGAATTTTTTTATTCTTCCTCCCTGGTCAGTGTGTAGCGATTTAAGGTATACGAAATTGCTGACAAACTCTCCAACAAATGAAAAAAATGAGTGTGTACTCTCCTGTTCGTGCGACTTGGCCACCCTTATCTATGACCATGACCTTCGTTTCAGAGCTTTGAGCAAGTCAGCTAGTTCTTTCTCTGACATCGCAAAGAGAGTAGTGTCATTCGCTTATCTTAAATTGCTCATTTTGATGCCATCTATTAAGATGCCACTTTCTCATTCTTCAAAGAGCATCCTCATTATGAATTCGCCATTTATATTAAAAAGAATAGGAGATGGTATACACCCCTGCCGTACACCTTTGACAGGATTAAGCAATAGAGATAGCATATCATTTACTCTTATCACAGAGGTGCCGTTTTCGTACAGTTTGTTGCCAAAGTTATTAAGTGCATAGGTACGCCCATTTCTAGTAGAACTCTCTATAAGCAATTTCATCGTACACAATCAAATGCTTTAGAACAGTCAATAAAACATATCAGCATAGTAACATTGAACTCCCGGCTCTTTTCATTGATGTGCCTCACGTTCTCAATTTGTATTACGGTGAATGACGTACAACAATAAAAAAAGTATGACGTACAACTAGAAATAGCATCGATGAGCGAATTCAACATGATTGTTTTAAAATGCTAGTTGCTCATATATTATAGTTTTTTGCTAAGCGTTGTTTCTAAATCGATTATTATCCATTTATTTTATTAGTATTATAGTAAATAAAACAAATACCCGTGACGTACAACCAAAAATAGCATCGATAAGCAGAGCATCGTTCAGATAGTAGTTGAGCGAATTCTACCCGACAGCACGATTGTTTCATAAAGCTAATAGCTAGTGTATCATAGTTTTTATGCTAAGCTTTGTTGAATATATTTGGCGTTAATTTTGTAGAAATTCATTATTTACAATTAAATGAAACTACGTGATGTAGTATTATTTATACTTTCTTTGAGTTCTTTACCACGACCTAGGTTTCGTTGTATTACATCTTCAGGTTGTCTATTAGCAAAAATTGATAATAGCCCACCTGAAGATGTTGTAATACAACGAAACCTAGGTCGTGGTAAAGAACTTAAAGAAAGTAGAAATAATACTTCATCACGTAATTTCATTTAATTCTAAGCTTTGTTTCTAAATTGACTATTATCCGTTTATTTTGTCGGTATTACAATAAATAAGCAAATATGTGCACCATACAACTATAAATAGCATGGATAAACGAAACATGGATCAAATAGTAGTTGAGCGAATGTTACCTTTCAGCTGTATATTACAGTTTTTTGCTAAGTTTTGTTCCTAGACTGATTAGTATAAATTCCTTTCATCGGCATTAACATCGGTGCCTGCAATATGATAGATTTGACAGATATTGTTTTCATTCTGATGCAAATGTTCGAGAGTTGAGAAACCTGCGAAAATATTTGAACTTATGCAAACATTTTTAGTCTAAAAGAACATAAGATCCATTCTGATTTTCAAGTTATATTTTTATATCAAATACGTATAAAGCGAAAAACATACTCCTGCTAATTTCTTTTCGTTAATCGCTTATTACTGCAAGATATTATCTGACAAATAATGAAAAATCGCAATAGTTTCGTTTGTATTGCCAAATAAACCTATTGTTTATCAAAATTACATCGATTATTTGTATTATTGCATTATACAAATAATGTACCGTTTATTACCGTGTTATTGCAAAATTGTTTTACAGATTGATATGGGGACATATAAATACAATGTACCGAAATTGTAAAATTGTTTCACAGACTGATGTGGGGACATATAAATACATTGTACAGTTATTGTAAAATTATTTTACAGATTGATGTGGGGACATACAAATACAATGTACCGAAATTGTAAAACTGTTTTACAGACTGATGTGGGAACATATAAATACGAGTACATTATACAGTTATTGCAAAATCGTTTCACAGATTGATGTGGGGACATACAAATACAATGTACCGATACTGTAAAATTGTTTCACAGACGATGTGGGGACATATAAATACATTGTACAGTTATTGCAAAATTGTTTTACAGATTGATGTGGGGACATACAAATACAATGTACCGAAATTGTAAAATTGGTTAACAGACTGATGTGGGGACATATAAATACATTGTACAGTTATTGCAAAATTGTTTTACAGATTGATGTGGGACATATAAATACAATGTACCGAAATTGTAAAATTGTTTCACAGACTGATGTGGGGACATATAAATACATTGTACAGTTATTGCAAAATCGTTTCACAGATTGATGTGGGGACATACAAATACAATGTACCGATACTGTAAAATTGTTTCACAGACTGATGTGGGGACATATAAATACAGTGTACAGTTATTGCAAAAACATCAATCTGTAAAACAAAAACGAAATTGTAAAATTGTTGTTTTACAGATTGATGTGGAACATACAAATACAATGTACCGAAATTGTAAAATTGTTTCACAGACTGATGTGGGGACATATAAATACATTGTACAGTTATTGCAAAATTGTTTTACAGATTGATGTGGAACATACAAATACAATGTACCGAAATTGTAAAATTGTTTCACAGACTGATGTGGGGACATATAAATACATTGTACAGTTATTGCAAAATTGTTTTACAGATTGATGTGGGACATACAAATACAATGTACCAAAATTGTAAAATTGTTTCACAGACTGATGTGGGGATATATAAATACATTGTACAGTTATGGCAAAATTGTTTTACAGATTGATGTGGGGACATACAAATACAATGTACCGAAATTGTAAAATTGTTTCACAGACTGATGTGGGGACATATAAATACATTGTACAGTTATTGCAAAATTGTTTTACACATTGATGTGGGGACATACAAATACAATGTACCGAAATTGTAAAATTGTTTCACAGACTGATGTGGGGACATATAAATACATTGTACAGTTATTGCAAAATTATTTTACAGATTGATGTGACATACAAATACAATGTACCGAAATTGTGAAATTGTTTCACAGACTCATGTGGGGACATATAAATACATTGTACAGTTATTGCAAAATTGTTTTACATATTGAAGTGGGGACATACAGATTTTTTGCAAAATTTTTTACAGATTGATGTGGGGATGTACAAATACATTATACAGACATGGCTTAATTTTTTTACAGACTAATATTTGTAGTCATCGAAAAATAGATTCACTAAAAATATTTTATTTTATTAATAAAAACATAATGTTCTTCCTTTTTAAATTTGAATTAAAAATAACATTTTAGTTTCACATCATAAAGTTTTTGATTGATTATTTTAAAACGTGACTTGAAATAATAATTTGTTAATTGGATAATAATGCTCACAACCTTATACACATATCTAACTACACGCGAAAATGTCATACGAGGGAAAAGAAAAAGTATTCATGTTGGAGAAGAAAATGAAACAAAAAGTATTGACATATTTTGAAATAAAAATGGATTTTCTTTCAAGAAACATGTCATTAAAATATATTAGCTTTTAGATAACCGGATTAAAATAAATGTCTCCAATAGCAGATTAATTTTTAGGAATTTCATTTATCTACAATTATTCTGTGATTTGATTAAAAATGTTCTACTGATCTCATCTTTAATTGTACGCAGATATACGTTTCTATCCAAATCAAATGAATTATTATGAATTGCATTTGCAGTTATTTAATAAATTATTCCGAGATATCATACTGAACCCATTTCTGATCATAGATAGATCTCTTATGGCAGATTTTCTACTGATCTCATCTCTGATCGTAGGTAAACCTCTGATCGTAATGATACCTGTAGTACATATATATATATATATATATATATATATATATATATATATATATATATATATATATATATACTCCGTAATAATTGTTTAAGGCTCATAAAGTTTTCTTTCAAACATTTGTCATCTGACGACTCCGATACATAACATGGTACATTAGTTTCAAACATGATATCAATACTTAAGCATTTGTTAAATTAAAATTTTGCATCTGAAAATAAGAATATGTACCTACATTCTCTTCTATACAAAGAATTTGTTAAAGCTTCGAAATTACATTTACGATAGGAAACAAAACAATCCAAATGGACTAAAAGTTTGCAAACACTATGGCGTTTGATAAAAACAATAAAGTTTAAAGGTCAGATGAATCGTATAAACGGTTTTGAACGAACGCCAAGAATTCACTCAAAGTTTGCAATACTTTTGTTGTACGTCAACACCTGGACCCTAGTACTATTGCCAATATAACGTAAATGCTGAGCATATTTGCAGCCATAAATTCATTCACTTGTTATCGCTGTGAAATCAAGTTGTTCGCTGCCAATTCTTGGACTCAGGTACGGGAGAAATCGTCATATATTAGTGATGCGAAAAATTGGAACGAGCGCTGCCAAATTGTATAATCACTTTAGCAGCCAATTAATAAGAATATTCGATCAACCAGAAATTTAAAAAAAACAACCATAAACAATTTCAGGCACGTCAAAATTGCAAATTGCCTCCGAAAACGAGAACACGAAGAGTCCAATATAATTTTGAAGATAACAATGTAGGTTATCTAACGATGGTGGGTATGAATAAATAAAAAAAATGTATGGTAAATAAAACAATGTTTTATTTAATAATACACTAAACAGATAAACAAAAACTTCACTCACTTGTTTATTTATTAAAACAATGAAAATCAAAAGTTACATTGCAGGGTTCCGTACTTTAAAAGTAGAAAAAACGTACTCTTATAAGATTATTCACGTGTCCATCCATCTGACCATCAATCGTAGCCGTTTTTCTCAGCAACTGCTTTACGTGAAAATTGTTTGACAGGGAATTTAAATTCGGTATAGTGATAAAGAATGCTAACTCGCATGTATCTCAGTAGATAAACACTTAAAAATATTTATATGGAAATAGTGGCGGCGGCAAACAAAATATTAATTTTTTTATTTCAGATATTGCGTGGAATATTAAATAAAGAAACAACTTAAGTGGAATATTAATCGTAAGCACAATTCAAGTGGAATATCAATTGTAAGAGCAAGTTAAGTGGAATATTAATCGTAAGAGCAAATTAGGTTGGATATTAATTGTAAGAGCAAGTTAAGTGGAATATTAATGGGTAAGAGCAAGTTAAGTGGAATATTAATCGTAAGAGCAAGTTAAGTGAAATATTAATTGTATGATCAAGTAAGTAGAATATCAATGTAAAAGCTCTTACAATGAACCGAAATCATTTTTAATGAGATCTCTCATCAAATACATTAATCTAGAGTCAAATATCTCTAGTTCTAGACTATTTTTTGGATCTAGAGAATGAAGTTTTTTTTTATTTTACAAGAAAGGGAAGGTTTAGTTTTAATATTTTGCTAAGTATTTATCGAGAATTTCACTTAAATAATCTCCTTGCTAAATTTCATGTTCACACGTCGACAGACGGTTGGACATGACGAAATTATGAGGGTTCCTCGCGTCGTTAAGGCAACTCAATAATACAAGAGAGACAGTTTAAGCGACGTTTGTAAAAACGACTGTTCATCTTTTAACTTTGATGGATTTGTTTATACAAATCGACTATTAATTTTTTAGAATTATCTCATCAACATTATAATGTATGATTTTGATGGTATAGTTCTTTTGCTTTAATACAAACCGATTACTACACTTGCTATAGAAACCTTCTGTTCCAGACGGGCGCACTAACCAATGCGATGATCGGGTGGCCGTGAGTAGTTAGTACACCTGGCGTGACAACTGGCGGCCGCGTAAAAGGATCACTTAGCGGCATATAAAAGGGGTCACGACGCTGCAAAAATATAGTCATCGATTAGTTCGACTTCGAGTTCAACTTCTAATTCGCTACAGTTATAATAATAATATACTTTATAATTGATAAATAAATAATAAAGAAATGATCTTGCAACGACAAGGACTATTCATCGGTAATCGACTCAGCGAGCTCTCTCCTGACTACATAGTCAACAGTGACGTAGATCTGGTGAATGTCAAATCCGCCAATTCAGCAACAGTCAAGTGCGGGGCTCTGACTAATACCTGTCGTCCCGCGCAACTCCTCATTGCCAATGAATGGAACCCCTATTTCATTTACAGCAACTCTTCTAAAGTAAGAAGTGACTGCAAAATTCCCACCGTACATAGTAGACATCGCTAAATACAACATTTTTGGACGCCTAAGAGATCTTGTGCAATTTTGTGTACTTATCAAAGACAATCATCTTATATACTTATTGTTATTTACAGCGGAATGTTTTTCACATGTCGCAAGTGGAGACAAAATACCAGCTCAATGTAAAACGTTTATTGATCCTTTTGGGAAAGTACAAAAAATAAAATACACTTAATAACCATAATAAAATACAAAAAAACATCTTCCTAAACGCGCATGTATTATACTCTTAAATCAAGAATTGTTAATAAGAAATAAAAATAAAAAAATTGTGGGTCGTCATGAGACGCCTGGCAGATGTGAAGCATCTACATTTTTTTATATTTATGTATTAAAATATTTTTATACGAACGAATTGAAAACGAAAAAACAAATCATCAGATAGACTTTTAATATTAAATTAATAAAATATTAATTTAATTTTATTATTTTATTTTCATGAAATAATTTATTGCAAAAATATTTATTAACAATCTATTGAAAATATATTTTTAATTTTATAATACTCTTAGCCGACAAGACGCAAAACTGCCTAAATGGCGCGTCAAGCCAAGCGCCACAAACGCGCTATTGGATGTATCACATTAAAATCTTATAAAGTATACAATAACTTTTTAGAAACTATTAAAAATATATCGATAGCTTTTTTTTATTAAAAATATATCGATAGTTTTTTTTCTAATGTGCAGCCCTTGCCTAAATTGTTAACCAACAGAACGGAAAGCAATACATTCCTTCTATGAAGTCAAAATGGATGTCATGTTCAATCTTTTCAAGTTTGACGTGGTTTCTTCGACCGCCCTGTCGGACCTACGAGTTTGGTGTGTTAGTATGTGACGTGTGTGTATGAAGGATACAAGGAGACACAATTTACACTTTGTTTCATCTGGCTGGATTAAAGAGTTCCGCTGAATTAGCATTTACAAACTATCATGAAAAATTATCCGACTTTTCATAAAAAACAGAAGATTCCTCATTTATCTGATTGACTAATTAAATAAAACCTTTTTCATTTTTTTTGTTTAAGAATGTCGTTTTTATTCTTGTAATACCTGAGCCCAACCCTACATGAACTTTTGACGGCTTCCTTTCTTTTGTAATAAACGAAGTATTTACGGAAATTCTGATAGACGCAAATATCTTAAAAAGAAAATCAAATAAATACTTAGCAGATAGATACGTAATGCGAATATAAATCAATCTCATTGTTTATCAACTTGTCATATTCCTTCCCCGTGAATTAATCGAATTGGCGCCAGAAAAATTACTCAAATGAGCTATAATCCGATTTATAGCCGGTAGCAAGCCGGACATTCCGCTCGCCCACGTGGTCGCATCGCGTCGTCTTTACGTCAGCGCACGCCGACGCATTCGTTGTTTCGAGATCGCCCCGAAATAGCTCCTGTCACCTTTCGAAAGTCGTTTAGGGTTGATCGCGCATTGTATGTTAAAATATACCCATATCAACATTTTTCGCCATCTTATTGAATGACTGACGTAGAACTAAACTGAAAAAAACCTGATAACGCATCACTACTTCTTCAGCTATACATACTCTACAGAGGTGCCGATTTACTACATTTACGATTAACGAAATTTAACTGCAATAAAGTTAGTATATATATATATATATATATATATATATATATATATATATATATATATATATATATAACAAAATCTAAATCATGGTTAAGGAATTAAATAAAGTAGAAATAATATCACGTAATTTCATTTAGTTGTGAATAAAAATTAAGTGATAATGAATTTCTACAAAATTAACACCAAAAATAATCTATATTGCAATATACGTTACATAAAAGATAAGTAGATGTAAATGATATAATATTTTGTAATATATCCTCTGTTATTCTAATAGGTAATGCATATTTAATGATACGCATTTTGCTGACCAATTATTTACAGAATTATTTTAATTTTCCGCCACTTATTGGTCACAACAAGCATCATTTTGTTCATTTTTATTAATCTTTTACGCAGATATAAATAATATTAAATAATCGCGATACAATTTTTAGTATAGAGGACACTTCAGTGCGTGATACTTTAAAAAGATTAAAAAGCTACAGTATGAAAATAGAACTTTTTGAAAATATTGTCATTTGTTTTATGAGACTTTGGTAAGTTACACTTATCGGGAAAAAAACCTTTCAAGTGCCCACAAGTAGAACTACAACGAGGGTTCCATACTTACTTAAGTACCTACATGTAAAAGTTTAAACGTTTAAGGATTCAAAGTATTTCTACTGAACTATTTGTAAATGTTAATAATATTCTTCTCCGCATGAATATGTTACTTAGTATATCTATCACAGGTGTAAATATATAGTAAATCTCAAAAACTACAACACTTAGGATAATCGCTATGATTTTCCTCTAAACATTTTGATACATATCTCTGGAGGTGCCAGCGGGCGTGGCGCACAAACGGCGGGCTTGTCGTAAGCGGCGTTTACACGGTGACAGTTCGTGCGACACTGCCACGATCATGCATATTATCATGACAGAACACTGTCACGACAACTTCCATGACGGCAACTATCGCCCGAACTGTCATCGTGTAAACCACGATTTACAAAACGAGTCGTCGACATGGGCGTTGGGATACGTCGGTATAACGCCGTAACGCACGGCGCAAGCAGCAGTACACTTCCAGCATTGGAGTAGTAGTGTTGTGCGGTGTGTTACCTACTACGCGAGGTAAATTAAATTCCCGTTAATCGGAATGACGAAACCCTTTTGCCTCTTACAGAAATGATTTCACGAAAATGAGACATTGTGAAATCCCAGGTTTCTTGATTACAAGAATAAGAATAAATGGGCGGACCCCCCGAATATTATAGCAACTTTATTTGAAACAAATGCCAGAGAAAGTTAAAAAATTTAACGTTTCATTATTTTCCTAAAAAAAGAAGCTTGAAGAGTCACGACGATTTTGATGTCGGCGCAGAATATGTACGCCAATCAGAGTGGTTCTCTTAGAAGGTATTGGATTTTTTTACGACAAAAATAGGCCGCTACAAACAATAAGTAGTGAAAATATTCCTGTAAGTATTTCTGTCTTTACTAATTTTGTACAAGTTTTTCACAACATCATAACAAACCTTTGTTATGATTTTTACCTACCTACGGAAACTAATTTAAAGTATAATGATTTTTAGAAGTAAAACTTCTTTACGCACGCTTGACTTGGGGAGTAAGCTGGTGAATGCGTGACGAGAGCGTTACGAAAAGTGTGATCGGGCGAGGCGAACGGAAATTGAGAGGGAGATATAAGTTAGTGAAGACAGAAAGAGAGTTACCTTTCGTATATTACTGTAGGGACAAGAGAGAGAGGTGCGAGCACACATTTTCTTTCTTTCTTTCTCTCATAGCCAGTTATGTTTCGTATATTCGTATATCTAAGACACAGTGCAAGCCTATTGTCTGTATCACACTGCAGGAGCAAGAGAGAGCAGTGCGTGCACATTTTCTTTCTCTCTTCCTCTCATAGCCAGTGCATGAAATATATATATATATATATATATATATATATATATATATATATATATATATATATATATATATATATATATATATATGCGAGTTTGCTAGCGTTACGCGAACGGTGATTTTTTTATTATTTTGTAATTTCATTTCGTTGTTGAACAATTTTATAAATTATTATTTTGTTCAATGCATTAAATATTCTACGTTTAAAGAGAATTCTAAATTCATTTTAAAGTTCATATTTTGTGAATTTGAAGTTTTACTTCAGTCGTGTGGCCTAAAGCACACTCGTTTTTTTTCTCTTTTTAGACCTGTTAAAAAAAGTTACGTTGGCGTCAATATTATATATGTAAATTGTTCGTTTTTCATATTATGTTACCTATAATAAATAATTGCAACTAGAATTCTATCAAAAATTGTACGTAGGGAACCTCATTTGATCTCGCCAACCAATAAGCGCTCGTAATGTCACCAGCCGTTTAGTTGCTAGAACTCTTGTATCGCGTCCTTACCTCTCTTGCCGTTGTGGTTGTTTGGCTACTCATCGCATATCAAACGTTGGTTCAAAACAAAACAGAAGGTAAGATGCGTAAAATGTGTACGCACGAAATGTTCTCTATGTTTGTAATCTGCCCCATTTCTCGAGTAATATTTCTCAAGTAATACATATAAAACGTAGCTTATCTTCCCTTTTGTCTTAATTTAAGTGTCAAAGCAATAAAATGATTGTATATATGTATTTCGAATTATCTTCAAAAAATGTATTCTTTTTTCCTCGGTATATAATATCTGAGATTTTTTCAAAAAGAACTTAAACCCATCTTGATGATGACAGCTAGATGAAACTTTTGTCTACTAATTTCCACGTTTTATTTTTCACAGCTTACAGAATTGCATGGAGGTATACAAACAAAGATAAATTCATGAAAAAGGAAATATAATCCCGATACAGTGACAGCGAAATATTCGAAGCCTTAAATCTAATAAAAGATATATCAGCATCTTCATCTGTACGCGATGATGCTTCAATTTTTGGAGAATGTATAGCAAGTAAAATGCAAAAAATGGCCACAATGACTTGTCATTTATTCTCAAAGGCCTTCCTCGTCTACAGTCTCTATGGGATATTTCACTGCTTCTACATTTTGCAAATGTGTTCTTCCTGAAGTTTTTCCGATTTTAGCTGTAAGGGTACTATCATTTCAAATACACAGAATAGCATCTATACATTATTGCATAATAATTTAAACAGATATTTCTATATATATATATATATATATATATATATATATATATATATATATATATATATATATATATATATATATATATATATATATAAATATATATATATGTTTATCGATAGAAATATAAATACTAATTAATACTTAACTCTAATTAATATTGAGGTTATTCATTTTGGATAAATATTAAATCAATCTTGTACTAAATTTTAATTACGAAATATAATTTTGCCATGATAGTTGTCCTTGTTCTAAAATGATATAATTCATCAACTCATTTCTAACAGATGTAGGTCCGAAATTCTGAGCCATTTTCATTTGACTCCGGTGGTCTTCCTTCATCTTCAAAATCTAGTACATCAACGTTATTTTTTTCATATGAAATTATGCAAGCATATACAAACCATTGCAAAAAGTTTTACTTTCTCTAATTGTAAATTCACTAACTTTAATTACATATTCTCTCCGAATATCCTCTCTCATGTTGCCCGGAATATAATTTTATCATGTTGGAAATGCATCATTGCCCAGTAAAACCATGGTAAATTAAGGGTGCGACTTGGTAAAGGTCTTGGTGTTGGTAGACCAATGGATTCATTTTATAATTTCACAAAAAGGAAACTCTTTCTGAACATACATCCATACGAAATTCTATCTTGGCAACCTATGTCAACATATAAAAAAAATAGAATTGACATCGATTAGTGCTAATAAAACAATGCTGAAATACGATTTATAGTTTAAAAGTTCTGAACCACTATTATTCGGCAATTGCACACGTATATGTTTCGCATCGATTGCACCACAAAAATTCGGAATATCCCATTTCTTCAAAAATAAACGTGAAACCGAAAGCCATTCTTACTCTGACGTCGGCATTTAAAACAAGAAAAATCATAAATAATAAATAGAAATTTATATACCTAGGTATTTATATAATAAATTTTAGAATATAAAATTAAATTGGAACAAGTAAATACGATTGAAAAATGACAAATGAAGCCACATAATTTCTGATGTGGGTACTTTTTTATAACGGATTGATGTTATTATTAAAAAGAATCGGCTTAAAACAAACCTATGCATTTTACGAGTTGGCTAGGAAATATTTTTTATTAATAATATCCACAGATATATCTGTGATAATACCTAAATACGTGAAAATCCTAAAGACGAGGCGGTTGGCGGCGACAGTGCAGGTAAAATCGCGGAGTCAAATGAGTCGGCGCCGGCTTGGTGCTTATATCTAATTCAAATAAACAAGGACTCCAGTGAACAAAAAGAAGCTGTTGCATCCATCAATATCAAAGGATCCAAAAAAGGGACAAAAAAGGTGGTCTTGGATCCATCGATGGATCCGTTCAATGGTTCCAAGTGGACGGAGGGAAATTGTAACTAACTGAAATAGTCCGAATAATAGCACAATTTAGTACCATCACTTATTCTAAACTAAGATATTCATTTATATTTACCTTAACATGTTCTCCTGATATCAGGGTTCTACAGACGTTGGGAATTAAAGATGAAAGAAGTTGAGGTGAAATTTTAAATAGTTTTCCAGGGCTTCAATAACTATTTCCAGTACCTTAAAACCTCAAGGTTATTGCTAAACTCTCCTTGGTAGGTATGGATTTTCTCCAAGTTGTATTTTGTTGACAATATACAATTCAGATCTAATTAATTAGCAAAATATAAAAATCTTCACAAACATTCAGAAGAAACCAAAAAACGTACAGTTGCGTAAGTGTCGAGAACAAATATCGTCTTTTTTATAATTTTCTATAATAACTGCAGCGTTCTGCCACTTTCTGCATTATAAACTTGGTTGCACCCAAAATCTCTCCTTCTTTTAATTTTTTTGCAAATTAAAATCCACATCACGATTGTAATGGCGATTTTGTCAACTTCATATTCTATTATTAATTATAAACACAAAGTAAACACCACCAGCGTTCTGAACCACTATTTCTGAACCACTATTACAATCAGGCGCCATTAACGACGGCACGCGACAAAATTCCTGCGGCTGTGTTGCCGAATAGTGTGAAGGAGCATGCTGGGTTCCTTTTGCACATTAAATTGAATTTAAAATATATTTGTTAAAATATAAATACGTTTCTTTAAAAGTTATAATAAAAAAATATTGACTTATCCTGGATTTAAACATTTCAAAGCTTTTTCATTATCAGCGACCATAAATATTTTTTTTCCGCTTTGCTTCACCGTTAATGTATCTAGATCTTCTTCATAGACTTTATATATTCTAATAGATCCTATATATTAGAAATAGAAAGGCGAAATTCACAATTTCCTTCCTAATATAGAATAACGTGTACAGTCTCAATTTGAGAACTCAATCCGTCTATGTCAATGAGCAACAAATAATCAGCCCCACTATTCGACAGAAAGAATAAACTGCATCACGATTCTATAAGTAAAAAACTGTTCACATTGATTAATTACACTCCACTTCCGAAGTTTACTAAACGTTTATTGATCGACGAACAGCTTGGTTTCTGTGGAGCACACTTCACAATACAATAGACAGGTCTCAGCCGTCCCGGAATACTTAACCCAGATGTTCGTTTTTCAACGATCTAATAAAATGATGTTGTTTTAAAAAAAAAAGAAAGCATTTGATATAATATGTTTAGTATAGTGTGAACTGACGAAACACAGTACAAGCTGTACCTACATCGTAAAGCTTAGTTAGTTTAATCGTTCATTTTGTAAATATCATCTTACCGAATAATGTAATGTTAATCGTAGTTTCACTTCAATTAATCCCGAGCTGTATCACTTCAATTAACCCCGAGCTGTTTCACTTCAATTAACCCCGAGCTGTTAAAGTTCAATTAACCCCGAGCTGTTTCACTTCATTATTATTGCAGGAAACAAAGGTTTCGAAATATCGAGACACGCGAGTAATAGATTTAATATAGGTTTTGCCATTATTGATATATTCTAGTACATATTTTTTATTATTAACATACATAAAAATACTGGGTTCCATCCTACGGGAATTATACTCTTTCTGGGTTTAAAATATCCTGAACGTTGATTAGAATCAACTGTTATAAAAATCTGTCCAACCGTTTAGGCATGATTGAGTAACAAAAATCCAAACATGATTTTAGTGGGGTTAGTATACCACACATGCGAATATTCTGCCACACTAACTATACAAAATTAATTGAAGATGCCCATTCTTGTAGGCGATCTCGTATGAGATGCTTCAAAACCAAAGCTAGTTTGGTGTCAAGTGGACCTACATAATAATCGTTACCGTAAAGTTTTGTTTTAATCCCAATCCGTAGTATAGATATTTCCCATTTAAAAATGTAACTGTAACTTTTGTTGAGTTACTACCTCGAATTAAACAGTTTTACCACTGCACGGTCATATGCGCAGATGTTAAGGAGCGAGGCTCAAGTCCAGTGTATGAAACATTCAGTAACAAAGAAATTTCAGTCAATATAAATATTTGACAACATCTGCGTTCAAACTTCAACGTTTTGCATTACGATTTATTTTTCAATTTATACATCGTCATCTAAAACTAGACGCATGCTCTCCGGTTTATTCGATTTTGTGTGAACTGTTAACCATTTCAACAAAATAATTATGAAGTTAATTAAAACAGATACAAAATTATGCCAAAATTATCTTAAAAGATCGAAATATTAAATTCGATTTTAAGGATAATTTGACTTTTAAAGCAATATGATGCTGGTTATGGGCATTCTTTGGTATCCATTACTTAATTGCATAGTTATTAGGAGAAGAGCAAAGAGACGAACAAATAAAGCAACTTTCGGATATATAATATTGATAGGGACATATCAACAGAATTATGTCAACATATGTAATATTTTCATTTATTACATATGATCTAAATAGGGTATAATCGATATCTTCTCTCATGATAACAGCATAGGACCACGAAGTTTCATTGACATACATTCGTCAGTTGATTGGTCATACACCAAAAATACGAGAGAGAGAGGTTGTAACTCATTGTTTCGGCTCTCCTACAGGCCAAGGTCAAGTGCTGGCTGACCTTACATGACAGACTTCCTCATCATAGCATGATTTCAGCAAATTTAAGCTGATTTAAAGTGGCGCTAAGAGGTCAATTGCTCTGTGAGCAATGTTAGGCACTGCCTTATTCACCTAAACACGCTTATTTCGTATACTCATCTTGTCTTTGCTTCTGCACAGGTCCGAAATGTGGATAATGCTGAAATTGAATACCAACAAACTCGAAATCTTTTAAATGCATTGTCTCAGATAGGTCCTTATATCATGGGATACGGCCGACTCCGAAACAAGACTATTCGGTTCTATCGTGACCACCAACCCTCTATCGAAAAAGATATTTAACCGTGGCATATTTAATAGTTAGATCATATGTATCTGATGAACCCCAATCGTTTAGCGCACGACTTTGACACTGGCGACTCATGTATGGGAAAATCGAACCGTTAGCTCTGAAAAAAAACACTGGACTATACGATTAAAATAAAACGTTAAAACCGTCAAGAATGGAAAAACAGCACAAAGAATGCCCAGAATACACCGGCACCTACAGTTCCGTACTAGTTTCTAGGAGGAAAATGCTGTTGTAATAGTTTCACATTTAAGCTTAAGAATAGAATTTTCTTAAAGTTTTATAAAGTATTTAAGGTACATACATAAAAGTAAAACAATGAAGTGAAAATGTTAAAACTAAACGATAGAATTTTATACATACATTTAGTGTAATTTTTCAATAACTGAAACACACATACGATAGATATTTATTACAATAAGTAATTAATTAGTTCATATTGATTCAATTTTCCGTAGAGTGATATATATCCGCAAATAATGGAAGTGATTAATGTCAATTTGGGACTATCCATTGATAGGTTTAAAACAAAAGTTACGGTAGGGAACGATAAGAAAATTGGAGTCCACGGGATGTACAAGACTTAAAATTGTTTAAACTTCATCAGCCTGGGTTCCAGCATCTCCGACAAAGATGAGTGATGAGGAAGTTTGATGTCGAATAGTCACGGGAAAACCTTGAAAAGAAATTTCTCCAGAACATACTAAGTCGCATTTGGTACGAACATTGATTTTTTCCGCATTCTGTACGGCGCTAAGTCATGGGATCTGAAGATAGCTGATTACAAAAGAATCGACGCCTTTGAAATATGCCGCTGGGGGAAGATGCTCAATACATCGTGGACCGAACACAGAAACAACGATTCGATCTCGATTCTGAAATAACTTGGAATAAAAACGAGATTGCTCACAATCTGTCTCCAAACACCTCAATCACAAAATACCTCAATCACAAAACATACCGAAACTTGCCGACAACCTTGAGAAGTTTACCGGAAAGACCGAAGGAGGAGACGATAGGGGTGCTGGCCTAGGCACTGGACGGTCCAAATCCGAGTAACGCTTCGTATTCTATTACATTATAACGTAGAGAGTACCGAGGAGAGGATATTGTTACGGAAACATCATAAAAAATATATCAAGAGTCAAATCGAAGAACTAATCATACTATGTTATATAAAGGCAGGTTAATATTTTTTTGGGTTCGCCAAAGATCCCTAAACAAACATTTACCTAAAACTATAAACATTTTTCTTTTCTCTTTCAGGATACCAATTAAATATAATATATATTTTAAAGCCAGCCCTGTTCCCAACGTCAGAGATAACATAAACGTGAGTCACATCTTCGGTGACGCGCGGACCTTCAACTGTCTTCATATCTTGGGTGGTGTATGCGGACCGTATCCTTCCCAACAAAGTGTTCGTATCTCATAACACTAATAGATATTTATTTATAGTATAACTGACATTGTACCTTCATTGAGACCTCCTTTTAATGGTTGGTTAGTTGAATGGAAAGTGCTGAACTATTATAACTTTGTCATGTCCGTCTGTCTATCCGCATATCATAGCATTGTAACTTTTTCAGTTTAAAACCGATTGTGATGAAATTTTTTTGGAATATTTATAGAATGAGGCGAAAATCACTTAATTATCTACGAATACAAAGTTACGAAAAAAATGTCCGGGCCGTATATCATGGGGATTTGACCTCCGTTCTTAGTGATTTAACCAAGTCTGAGAAAAACCTGCCCTTAGTTCGTCGTCAGCCAGTCAAGGGACGGTAAAAACCCAGACCCTGCTGGCCCAGCGAGTGGCACCGAGTCCACTCGCCCAACCACAGCCTAGTTAGGCCCGGCCTAGGACCTCCTTAAATTTTCATTATAATTTCGTTCCATTCTTTCGGGAATTCCCTAAAATTTTCATCACAATTTCGTTCCATTATTAGTCGTAGCTTCTAAATGGTGTTCCATAACATGAACATCGTTATCATATCTTTTATTCACATTAAGCTTAATTTTATCTCTCATTCACTACTATATGCAGCAACAAACATTATTCTTCGTCAAACGCGTCATTCCCGGTGCTTGCTTCAGTAATTTCCTGATTTAACGTGGCATTACCACTACCTAGTACTCGGTGAGCAGTTCCTAGTAATTGCGATTCACTTAACGTATGTAATGAAGAGCGAGTGCCAAAAATGTCTTCTATTACAGTCCGCTATATCACCTTCGCAAAATTACAATGTTTCAGGGGTCACAAACTATTCATAGTGTTTTCAGCCGATAAATTCATTATTTATTATTCAAACTCATTATTTTGCAACGTTTAAATCGAGACTTAGAGAGGTATCTATAACAAAAGCTTTAAAAAAGTCGCGACATACATTAGATTCACTTCAAATGCGTATAGCGGCTTCTCCCTTTTTTTTCTTTTTCTTCGTGTAGATTATTAAGAGTATACTCTTTTATCTGTTTTTCTATTATGCTCACTCTCTAGTTTTCCTCTTTTTGCATTTTTATAACTGTCCCGCTTTCCCACACTCTGCGATGTCTCCCTAACCGATGCCCCCTCCCAGACTGTCCCCTTTCGCCCCACTTTCTTCAATGTTCCTATATTCTTAGGCCCTACTCTCCACACCCAACCAGCCCACTCTCCTAATCTACTATTGCTCCATTTTTCTTCATCTCCTCCTTCCCCATTCTCCCCGTCTCACACTATCTTGCTCTCACCTGACCCTATCCCATCCCATCTTCCCTCCCTTACGCTCCTCTCCATCTGTTCCTCTATTTCTCTTCTCTATCCTTCCTCACTCTATCCAAATATACCTATTGCTCGATCGTGTATTGATAAATATATAAACTATTCTCGTTTTCGTATCTCTGCGTTTCGCGTATCGAAAATAGATTTTCGAATAACCTTGCGTCGAAATGTTATTAATAGATTGGCCCGACACGATGACATCTGTTTATTAATTCATACACCTTTCGGTTATACATTGCCACAATGAATATATTTTTCCGTCGAAATAGTTTAAAAAGTTTACAACCGCTGGGTGTCAACAGTCACGCCCGCCAACAATCTGTCGGCGACGTTCGGTAGTCGCCCCGTCATCACGCGTACTCTTTTCTTTGACCCGCTGTTCCTGGCTCGTAAACAAATACATACTTGGCTGCGAGCAGGTCGCCTTTGTTCCTGTTTTACGATCATGTTTATTAAGGGGATTAATATATCGATTATTTACTGTCAGTTTTCACGTTCATGAATAACCAGAAAGAGAGTAAAAAGTTTACGTTGTGTTAATTTAAGCTTGTCGATACAAGTTGTGCGTCGACAGGCGTAAATTAACGCAACACTTTTTTGACGGTCGTACGTCTTGACGGTATTTATTGCTCACGAGTCGATGGAAATCACGTTTATTTTTATGGTTTCCGAATCTGTCTATGACGTTAGATAGAGTTGTAAAAAAGGAATTAAGAAATTAAGCGACATACAACATAGTGTTGTGAAAATTAATGGTAATTCTAAAACAATGCGGACACCATACGGTACGAACATCTTGCCGTCGCATAGCGGGTTTATATAATACCTATACTGAAGACGTCTCAATAATAATTTATACGGACAGCACAGCGGCAGCTTAGGGTGGTATTGAAATTAGGGGGGAGCCGTAAAGATAATCGTCTGTTTCGCTCTTGATCACTCTACGTGTACGTGTGTAAATAAGAAAAAACTAACATAAGAATTATTTGAATCGAATTATTTGTATTTAATATAGAGAAGCGATAAATAGGATCACTTCTGGTGCTCACCTTGAAAGTTGCTTTGGCTTCTGCATTAGAGGGAGGTTCCATGAAGGATACAAACACTGTTCATCTATGAAAATATATTCTGAATTTTCTAAGGTTGATAAGGAATGTAGTATTTATGGTACTAATATTTGTAATACTAGGAAATAACTACTTATCGCTCATGACAAAATAAGCATTTTGTATGAATCTTAGATTATTCTTAACCGAGGAAAACTCAAATTATTTTGACTCAAAAGTATTAAATAAGTATTTAAAATATATGAAAGCCGAAATAAGAAAAGTACATGCAAATTGGTGCAAAATTCAGGACTAATTTTCATACATTACTTTTCTAGCCTATTTTATTTTTATTTAGTGTGTTTGCCTAAATCAGTCGACGCTTTCATTCGCTAGGTATATAAAAGAGAACTCCCCCAAAACAATATTCGCACTAAAATTGTACTTAATTATATCTCAGTAAATGAAAATTTTCACCCCAAAGCAATTATATAATCGTCCTATTGGAAATATAATTATAATATAATCTTATGGAAATTAATTATTAATTATAATGTAATTTCATGAAAATATTTTGGTAATGAACGTTACATTAATGCGTTTTATGCTAGAAATCCAACTGAAGTGCGTATAGATTATAACAAAATATTATAAATTATTGAGTGTTGATTTTGTTGTAAAGACATTTTATAGACTTATATTGTCTAGTTAATACTTCAAGTATTTTATATAATTCTTTTTATCCAAGATATTTTTTGCTTACACTTTCAAACTAAATGTTTTTCGAAGCCAATCGGATTACTTCAAAAGAAAAATATCACATAATATTAATATTTGTAACTAGTTTAGGACCCTCAAATATTTATATTATGTACTTAATTAATTGCATGCGGAACCTTCGTAGTGCAAGTCCTAATACACAATTTCTCTTACGACATATTTTTACAAGGCTGATTCCTCTTATCGTTCTAAATGTAAAATGTATTTGTATGTGAGAAAAAACCCAACCGCTTCCGAGATAAAAGGTATTTGTATGTGAGAAAAAACCCAACCGCTTCCGAGATAAAAGGTATTTGTATGTGAGAAAAAACCCAACCGCTTCCGAGATAAAAGGTATTTGTATGTGAGAAAAAACCCAACCGCTTCCGAAATAAAAGGTATTTGTATGTGAGAAAAAACCCAACCGCTTCCGAGATAAAAGGTATTTGTATGTGAGAAAAAACCCAACCGCTTCCGAGATAAAAGGTATTTGTATGTGAGAAAAAACCCAACCGCTTCCGAGATAAAAGGTATTTGTATGTGAGAAAAAACCCAATCGCTTCCGAGATAATCGCCTTCAAATTCGAAATTTAAAATAAGGTTTTTGTCATAAAACTACTTTAATACTCTCGGGTAAAAAAACGGAACGGACGATCAGAAAATCCTTTTCCAAAACTCAGTATTCTCGATAAGATCAGCTACCATTTCTCAGTGTTGACAGAATATTTTTTCCATAATTGTCGTTATTGATGCTATTTGTCACATTATTCTGAATCAGAAAACTAAAAATTTAAATTTGGCTACCCGTAAAACAATGTTAAATCATCACCTGTATTATTTATTACTTATTTATTTTTTCTAAATATAATCCTTACTTACTTACAATTTAGTTTGACACAAAAAAAACATTTAAAATATTAAACAATAAACAAAAAGAAAATTCGTGGACCCTTCTATAATTTCCCTTTCCTGTTGCGTAATATTGAACGTAATGTGATGTTTCGACTTTCAAATAATAGTTATTGGAATCTTTAAATGACTTAAGGGGCCGTCACATAAATTATACTGTTACAGGTATAATTAGAGATGATATTTATAAATTATATATCGTTAAAAAGACGCACATTGTCTTTGAAATTGGGGCAGAATTTTAAGAAAAAACTTCTATTACTATTGTCATGAGTCATCAAAATCGAAAAAAAATCGTGAAATAAGCATATCTTGGGAAGACTAATCTCAAATATTACGCTAATTTTTTAATAAAAAATTACATTCAATGCATCAAGAATATAGTTTATATTTAATGAATAGAAATCAACTAAATTTACGCACTAAACTCTTAAATAAGTATGTATGAAAACATTAAATGAAATTGATATAAAACATACGCTGAAATATGTAGACAATCAGTTAAGGTGCTGCCAACACATAATGACTTTGAAGAACCTGATTTTTAGACTCCGTCCCCAAACGCCACCCGTTATTCTTTCCGATAAACTAGCGCCAAGCCAAAACGCCGGCATATTCGCGAACTAAATTAACCGCGTCAATGACTCATCAGCGCATCGAAGCAGCTAGATCGTTATTGACACGGTTTATGCTCTTTGAAATATTAATATGGTTTTTGGCGTTAAAAATATGCGTTTTTCATCTCTGACGAAAAACGCTTATTTTTGCGAAGTTTATTATGAAATCTAGGAATATTATTAATTACTTTATATAAAAAAATAAATGAAACCTGCATTTATAATTCAAGCAGATTACAGTTTTTATATTGTTATATAATTGAAATATTTCATTTCCAGTAACCTATGTAAGTCCGTAAGTTTTGTATTTAACAATTTAAGTAAGGAATTAAAAACACACACACACATTTATATATATATATATATTTATATATATATATATATATATATATATATATATATATATATATATATATATACATTAATATATTATACATAATATTTATATATATAATAAGTACAGACAGATATATGATCACTTAGTTAACAATTGATCCACGAATCTATAGTGAAGTTATTCTTATTTATTTTAAATGACCCGTCGAATTGCATGTTCCATATCAGAAAAAATGCAAAATAGACATAATTATAAGATACGATTTAATTCTATTTATTCGACTATTTAATACACCTGACTTATTCATTCTAGTAAATTATTTTAGTAAGTAAACTCTTAAGAAATATTGGAATTATTTCATCTATTACCCCGAAACAAGTCCTGTATTTTTTTTTTAAATTTATTCAAATTTGATACTCAAAACCTCTAAAGGAAGAACCCGTTTATCTATAAATACTAACTTTTACCCTGGGCTTCACTGACTTTATTATAATTAAAAACTTATAGAGAGAAGTTAAAACATGCAGCGCCATGTGGAATGATTAAATGAAATTAACTTATATTGCGTATAAAAAACTTTCGTCTATCCGTAATTCGGTTGTGATGTTGTTTGCTATTCCTATTGTATCCTGTTTGATTTCAACAAAACATTTCTCAGAATAATGTGATTTCTTGAAATACAAAATAACCTGTGCCATTTTTCGGTCAACTCGCTATATCTGTACAAAATACCACGGAAACCTGCTATTACGTTGTGACGTGAAAGAAGAAGAAACAAACACACTTTGACATTTATAATATTAATTAGGGTTACATTAGTTAGAATGATATTTACCCGATTAAATAGGAGCCTAATCATTTACCGGTCCGTTAATCATCTTTACGCAATAAAATAATTTCGATTTGTTACTTCGTTGCCACGTAAAAGAAACACAAACAAATACACTTTCGAATTTTTAATTGTGGATTTTGGAACTTTTACATCACTTACGTTAAATTTCTTGTGTTAAAAAGTAACCTATATCATTTTATGGCCCACCAACTATTATTGTGCCGAAAATTGCTTTGATCTGTTACTCCATTGCAACGTGAAAGAAGTACAAACAATCACACTCTTGATTTTTAATATTTGTTGAAATTGTAATATCAGTTAGGATAGTAAAGTAGCCTATATTATTTCTTGGCCCGCCAACTATCTTTTTATAGAAAATCACATCAATCTCTTGCACAATTGCGACACGAAATACGGACAAATAAACTTTCCAATTATTAATATTTGTTAGGATTGTAATATTAATTAGGAAAAGATTTCTCGTATTAGTAATAGATTTAAGTTATTTCCTAGTCCACCACTACTTCTGTGAAGAAAGTCACGTAGATCTGTTGCTCCATTGCGACATAAAAGAAGTACAAACAAACACACTTTCGCATTTTTAATAATAGTAATATTAGTTAGGATAAGATTTCCCACGTTGGTAAGTAGCCTGTGTTATTTCCCGGTTCGCTAACTATTTCTGTGCAAGAAATGATGTTAATCTGTTGCTCCATTGTGACGTGAAAGAAGGACAAACAAATATACTTCCGGATTTGTAAATTTTGGGATTGCTATATTAATTAGAATAAGATTGCCCAGGTTGGGTAATACCCTGTATTATTTTCTGGCCCGCCAACTATTTCTATGCAGAAAGTCACGTCGATCTGTATCTCCATTGCGACGTGGGAGAAGAACAAACAAACAGACTTTTGAATTTTTAATATTATTTAGAATTGTCGTATTAGTTAGAATGACATTTACCGGGTTGAATAATAGCCTATATTATTTCCTGTTCCCCCAACTATGTCTGTGCAGTAAATCACGATATATCTCTGTGCAGTAAATCAAGTCGATATGTTGCTCTGTTGAAACGTGAAAGAAGGACAAACAAACACACTTTCAGATTTTTAATGTTTTTTGGGAACGTCGTAATAGATAAGATGAGTTTTCTCGGGTCAGCAATTAGTCTATTTCATTTTCTGATCCGCCGTCTAATTCTGTGCAGAGAGTCACCTCGATCTGTTGCTCCATTGCGACGTGAAAGAAGGCCAAACAATCACGGTTTTTCTTTTTTAATATTTGCTGGGATTGCAATATTAGTTAGGATTAGATTAGGGTTGGTGAGTAGTCTGTATCATTTCCCGGTCCGCTAACTATTTCTGTGCAGGAAATCACGTTGATCTGTTGCTCCATTGCGACGTGAAAGAAGGACAAACATACTTCCTTATTTGTAAATTTTGGGTTTGCTATATTAATTAGAATAAAATTGTCCGCGTGGGAAAGGAGCTAGTATTATTTCCTGGACCATCAATTATCTTTGTGCAGAAAGCCACGTTGATCGTTGAATTTTTAATGTAATTTATGATTGTGATATTTGTTAGGATGAGATTTCCCAGGTTGGTATTTTACCTATATCATTTCCTGTTCCCCCAACTATGTCTGTATAGTAAGCTACGTCCATCTGTTTCTCCGTTGAAACGTGAAAGAAGAACAAATAAACACACTTTCGAAATGTTTAACATAGGTTAGGGTTATAATATTAGTTAGGAAGAGATTTCTCGGGTTGGGAATTGGTCAATGTCATTTCCTGGTTGGCCAATTGTGTCTGTGCCGGAAGCCACGTCGATTTTTCACTCGAAAGAAGGATAAACAAACACATTTTTAAATTTTTAGTAGTGATCGAATTTGTTGTTTTAGTTAGGATGAGATTTCTCGGATTGGAAAGAAGCCTATGTTATTTCCTGTCCCAATTATCTCTGTGCTAAAAATCACGTAGGTCTGTAGTTCCATTACAATGTGAAAAAAGGGCAAACAAATACACATTTGAATTTTTTAAATTAATTGAGATTGTCGTATTAGGTAGGATGACATTAATCTCCATTATGATATGAAAGAAGTATAAATAAATACAGTTTCATTTAAATGTAGCATTGTCTTTTCCCGGTGCGCTATCTACCACTGTGTAAACACAAACCCGAATTGATTTAAAAAATCAAACCATAATGTAAAAGAATTTACTAATCAGAAAGGGTCGCGTAAAAAAGTTTATATATAAAAACACAAATATTTAATTAAAAAAATGAAACCCAAAACATCCAAAAGTGAGTAAATAAAAAAGATTATGAAAAAAAATTACAAATACAAATACGAATTTAAATAAAAAAAACTAACTCAAAACGTCCAAAAATTTAATAAGCAATACAAACGAAGAAACAATAAATGTCAACCAATCCTCAATTCCAAGTTTTATGTCTATTGGCTTCGGATTTAGCCAATTAGAAACTGTATCAGTTATTTTGTACGTACTATATAAACTATCATGTTATAAAAGTTGCATGTCAATTGGATTAGTAGTAGTTGGGTGAATCTCTAAAAAAACAAACACATAAACAAAAAAACGGAATACTGAATATACTTGGAGTTAATTTTGTAGAAATCTTCATTTAATAAAATTATCTTTTCTCATTAATTTCTTCCATGTATATACCACTTCTGTCAACATTTCGCTTTTCATATTCGAGTTGTATCGATAAGTTTGCTGTCGACTATGGGCGCCGGCAGCGGAGTGCAAGGGGGTGCAATTGCACCCCCCTGTCGGCAAAGAAAATACATAGAAAAAATTACATATTTTTTACCCGACTGAACCAGCAGGAGAGTAATGCTTTTCGAGTGTATGTATATATGTATGTATGTATATGTTCATATGTATGTATGTTTGTATGTTTGTATGTATGTATGTATGTATATATGACCATTTCGATAGTACGTGCTACAGCCCAAACGGCTTGACTGATTTTAGCAAACGACGTGTTGTTAGATTCGTGAAGACCGTGCAAGTGACATAGGCTATATAATTTTCATGAGAAATCAACAAAGTCAATTTTATATGGAAAAAAGATTAGAAATTTATTGGTATAGTGAGTTAAGATTTGAATAACAACTGAAGGCGTCTAGGTTGCTGTCCAAATTTGTTCAACACCTTGTCAATAAATTCAGTATCCTCCTCAACTCTTTTCCTGTGAACAGTGAGCATGCACAGGCCGCTTAGCGTTGCATCTCCCATCGTTGAGCGATTCCACGTCTTCACCCGTCGTAACGTGCTAAATGTACGTTCAATGCTACATGTTGTTGCTGGAATAGTTAAAGCAATTTTAATTGCCTCACATACCGCTGGGTAAAAAGGAGTGGCTTGAGAAATCACATCTACGTATTCAACAACAGATTCATTTAGAATCTCATTATTTGCTTCATTTGTTTTCATTACCTCGTACCATGTGGTAGCCTCGGCAATAAAATTATGGAGAAGACCTCCGTAAAGGTTCTGTATATCTTCTGCTATCGATAAAAATTCTGATTTGTTTAATTTTCTCATATTTTCTGGGTGAGCTGCATAAGCGAAAAAGCTTTCTTGTGTGTTGAAGAAAATCGATTTTTAGTGAAGAAATAATATAATCTAAGTATGGAAATTCTTCCACAGTTTCAGATGGGTGATTTGATCTGTAAGTCTGTTTTTCTACTACTCGAGGACGCTTAAATTCAACGTTCAGTTTCTCGCAAATTTTCTGAGTATTCTCAAAAATGACCGCAAACCCCATAGATGCATTATCGCGATGAGATTGAAGCATATCAGTTAATTTATTAACGTGATCATGTATTGCCTTTATATCCATATTTACTTCCTCTAATTGATTGCACACGGGCTCAAGTTTGGCAGAATAAGCAGCAATTATTAAAAGTGTCACAATGTGTGTTGGAGTAGTTGCAGTCGTGCAGAGCTGATACACTTTGGTTTTCGTTTTAGAATTCGGTGCGTCCTGCGAAAGTTCATCTAAAACTTGTATAATAGTCACAAAAATATTCTGATACTTTTGTATTTTGCTGTCCAATGCGTTTCACAAAATAGTGGTATATTTGGAATTTTACTCCGCCGCAACGTACTCTCCCGAAAGAAATTTATAATGTCCTTTGTTGTTCCAGCAGTATTTCTCACTTCACTGACAGTATTAAGGTCATTAATGACAAGATTCAATACATAGCTTGCACAATGGAAAAATAGGGCTAAAGGATATTTATCATTAATAATTTTCTGAACGCCACCTATGTGACCTGCCATTGCAGCACACCCGTCGTATCCTTGACCAACAAGTTTATTTAAATCAAGATCGCAATCTTGCAGAAAGTGAGTAATAGTTTCCAAAATGGCTTGTGCATTTAGTTCTTGTACCGGTACATATCCAAGGAATTCCTCTCAAATTATTGTTTTTTTAGCATCTTTATCATAACGTAGATATCGAACACCAATTGATAATTGTTCTGTGTAACTAATATCAGCAGTCTCATCAGCTAAAACCGAAAAAGCTGAAGCATGTTTCACCTCCTCAATTATTTTGCTCTTAAGAACATCGGAACAACTTTCAATCAATTCGTTTTGAATTTGATGCGATAAGTATAAAGAATTTTTTGCTTCTGATTCTAAATGATTCTTCAGAATCTCGACTCCCGAGTCAATCCGAAAATGTATCAGGTCTGTAAAAACAGAACCCTTGTCGATTTTTCCACGAAGTGGCAGATCATGTCGCCCGCAAAATAAAATTGTTGAAATGATAGATCGAAGTTTTAAACGATTTTCTTCAACTTCCTTGTGATATGCCGTATTTAAAGATTCATGAACGCTAAATCCTTTTCTATCCATGATTTTTTCAAATGTGTTTGACGAAGTCAGTGTGTCACAATGCCACTTACTTGTCGCGTGAGACTGAGCAGCTTCATGAAACTTTTGATATTTGAAGCAAGGAGAAACTAGGAACTGTCCTTGTAGACCGCGCTGCACTGGAGGCCGAAATAAAACACATATCCTACAAAGTGGTTGTTTTGCTAGAGCTGAGTAAGCTAACCGCGGATATGTTGTAAGCCATTCGTGTCGGAAAGCTCGTTTAGCATCAATCATTTTTAAAATTGTATGTCTTAGGGTTCCAAGGATGTCTTAGTAATTTCAAACGTAGATCATCATTGACTTGATAACCAGAGTCCAAACACAACCCAATATCCAATAAGTTAGTTGTTGTGCTTCTACTAGAAAAATCGAGCGATGCATCTGCTTGAGAATCTTTACGCGCAGAACTCGTACCTTTAAACAAAAAGAATTCTTATGTATTAAAAAAAGAACGAATCAATTAACGCATTATTTCGTTGTTTTCATGTCACATTTTTTATGTATGTTGATAATGAATAATACATTCGATGACAGGTAGAGACAACAACACAACATACCTGGACTATCCAATTTATCCGTATTCGGCCTGGAAGATTTATTATGAGGGGAATCATCTTCATCAAAATGTTTATTACGTTTTTTACACAAAAAACGTCTTATGTCACTCATAACTTGAATAAAAATTAATAACCTATGCAACAAATTATCTAATAAATAAAGTCGTTGTTTAAGCAGATTTGAGTATTACCGACAATTGATCAGCGAACAAATCCCCCGTATCCGTCGCGCTACAGCGGGGATTCCCAAGTAATAATGCCAACCATCGACTATATAGTCTAAGGGCGCGTTCGATTAAGCGTTTACAATAATCATGTTCTGTGTATTTAGAGTTTTTATCGTAGTGAACGCCTAGTAGAACGCACCTTAAGTATGTTTCCAATGAGCGAAGTATATTTAATTAAATACTCGCGTGATTAGAATTTGACATTGCATTTATCGACAAGAGTTGCGAGATTTGTACATTAAAAGTACTGACATTACAATATATAATATATTCCAGAATGAAGAAAATTAAAGATGCCAATAGAAAGTATTTTTTTTTATTAAAATTGATTTGAAATAAAAATACTTAGATAATAGGGAAGGTCAGGTTTTTTCAATGTAAGGATATTATATTTTTTTCAATAGATACTAGTTTGGGGATCGAGAAACTATCGTTTTTTTTATTTTTAGGTCTTTTCGTTTTTCCAGAATATTTTTTTAAGTCCCCCACTTGACAGTTTTTAATGATCACGGAATACAGGGCATTGTGCTTTTGTCATACAGTATTAGAAGAAAGTAGCCATTGAAAAACTCTGTATCTGTCATTGTCAGACAGATCGTAGAAAAAGTACTTAATACTCGCAACTCTGTTATCCACATGCTATACATGTTTAGTTCTATATTTTATATTGGTTAATAGTATCTATAGATGCAGATGCAGCTCCCTGAAAATAATCCTGGCGGCGCCCATGCTGTCGACGTTGATTGTTTAGCTTCATATCACCTTTTTACGATACGATGTTCAGGTAGAATATTAAAGTTATTTAATTTAAGCTCGTTTTGCAGATTTATTGTTGTTCATATTTACCCTTTATTATTTTTTTCTCAATTATCTCCGTAGAAATAAAATAATTTTCTTAGTTAAACAAACTCGTTATTTACATTATTTTGTATTTTTAGACATCTCAGTAATACATTTCCTGTGTAATTAAACTGATTTACTTATCCTGCAACCATACTGACAATCTTTATTTTGTTCCTTTTGCAAAAGTTAAGAACCGTCAACTGCAACTTATCGATACTGACAATCTTTATTTTATTCCTTTTGCAAAAGTTAAGAACAGTCAACTGCAACTTATGAATACTGACAATCTTTATTTTATTCCTTTTGCAAAAGTTAAGAACAGTCAACTGCAACTTATGAATACTGACAATCTTTATTTTATTCCTTTTACAAAAGTTAAGAACCGTCAACTGAAAACTTATCGATACTCATACTCAGATGTACGCTTGTATTAGGAATGATTTGGATAACCTTGTCACTTGCCTTTGCAAGTATATATCAGTAGGAACTCGTAACATAGCATTACCTGCAAATATCAGAAACCATACAGAATATCTTTATCTACATAAAACCACTGGTAGGATTTTAATTAAATTTTTCAATTTTATATCTTTCGGACTTGGCAAAAGTTTACTACAAAAATCGTCACGCTATATCTTGGTCAATTAATTAATATATTACTATTTAAATATACAATATTAACATCTGTTTTTATAAGGAATCATCATAATTGTATGATTCTCCGCTAGACGACTGTATTGTTTTTAATACATTTATTTAATTTATTAATGTTTCCATATTTTCATCCTCCTATATTTACATAGTACATCTCTTCGTGTGTACTATGTAAATTGATTTTTTAAAAACAATACTTTAATTTAAACTAATTTATTATAAAAGAAAATTGAAATATACAAAGACACAGAGATGTTATTAGTACAAGTGTTACAAGGAACTGTGCTTAATCATTGAGTATTTATAGTCTAGGGCTTACAGACAACGTACAGACAATGTTTGAAAAGAAACTAATATTTTAAATATATTACTTTGACTAGTTGACAGATACGTGATTTTGGTGATAGGGCTAATCGTCGGAAACATGGGACATAGGATGCTTACTTAAAAACAGATCGTCTACTTATTTGTGGAAATGATAACTAAACTTATTACAATATAATTTATTACAAAAGTGTGGTTATCTATAATAACATTTGGAAACCAAAACAGGATGCGTTTTTACTCTGAAGCAGATCGTTTACTTTATTTATAAAGTGGTACTAAAATTTATTACGAAGAATGGTTATCTAACATGAGTTAAATAGCTATATAAAAACAACGTATCAAATGATAATACGTCTATTGGGAAATAAATCGACTCGTTAGCAACACCATAAAAGTATCTTTAACTGTAATATAGGGACCGTGCAAGAAGCATTGAAAGTGATAGAAGTAAGAACTTTTGATGGCATATTTGTCTATATCAGTCGACAGAAAATAATAAACAATATTAAATGTAAAGCGGTTCTATTTCGAGTGAATATGAGAATCTATCTTTGAGAAAATGAACTTAACTGTGTTGTTTTTATGAATCATAAATGTGCTTTTATACAAAGCAGGTTTTATAAGTAATTCTGATTGATGATAATTGATTTCATACGAAAAATGAGAGCAGTGTAACCAAAAGTTCATTAATTTATAACCATATGGCGCTGATAGCATATTGCATGGTCCCTACACCGTCTCCATATTTCGAAAGGGTCGACGTGATCTTCAGCAACACCTACAATAAATTTAATGCATTTAACGCCATCTATTTGAGTGAACTTTCTTCATTGTATGAAAAGTGGCAGGAAACCCAAATCAGCTGATCGTTTCAAATTTTCGGCTTCCACTTTCTTATCTATATTTAATCTATACTCGAATCAGTTGTGGCGTAGGAGTCAAGTCGCCCAGTAGAGGATGGCCTCGCTTGTTACCATTAATTTAAGATGGAAATAGTGGTAAATAGCATTTTCAGTTTTCAATAATATCATATGAGCCAAGTACCTTCCATTATTAGGTTTCAATACAATTTGCAAGTGTACTTGCATGGAAACTTATTAAGTCTTTTGCATTGCTCATTGGAACTATAAAAAGACAATAAATGTAAAAAGGTTAATATACAATTACTTCTCGTGCAATTCTACGTTTTCGGCAGGTACATAAACAAATAAACGGCAGATGGAGAACGCGCGACTTGTATCGAGATAGTAAAATACTGAGTGCAACGTAAACTTTCCTGTTTTATCTAGACGTTATAAAGAAAATGTCAAGACATAAAGTAACTTTTTTGTCTCAAGCTCTAAGTTCCAAACTAGCATGCTAGCACTCCATCAAGCAAAATTATATGTATTTTCTATCTTTAACCTTACGTACGTAGCAAACGTAACTTTGGGTATGTATTCTCGCTTGCTACAAAAGCTCGAAGTCAATTTTTTTGCTAAGATACTTAACTGCCAATAGTAATTGTATATTTGAATAATTATTTAAAGCTCTGAATATTGGGTGTGGTTTAGTATATCACCACTTGTCCATTATCATCCCAAAAAGCTTTTCTGCGTCTGAACTTTTTTAAATCTCTTTGAACTTTTCTTGTCAATCTCGTCTTTTACTATTGTATTTTTATACCTCTTTTGGTTATCTTTTATCTTTAAAGCTATACTCTTAAAGTCGTTTTGAGTTAGATTTTGAGTTGAGATTTGAACATTTTCTAAGGTTTTCTACAGAAAAAATGACATTATTTCGAAAGTTATTTTTTATGTTTTTCATGCGTGTCGATGTACATAAATATATATATATATATATATATATATATATATATATATATATATGTGTATATATATATATATATATACATATATATATATATATATATATATATATATATAAATTTATATATATATATACACGTACACACATACGCGATGTGTGTGTGTGTGGGTGTGTGTATGTGTATATATACCTTCCTTGACCTTTTTCTATCGTCAGTAGCCTTCTTGCCAAATTTAATCTAAATCCTTCCATCCAATATGAGAGCAAACACACTCAAAGACGGGAAACATATATTAAGTTTTTTTTATATATAGAATATAGCTGTAATTTCGTAAATTGGTTTGTGAGGATTTGCCTCAAAGTTACTTAACCAATTTTATAATTGAGAATACAGAGCATACATTAAACTCAGATAGTTTCTGCCAATCAGGTCAAGATCGCTAGGGCACGCAATGGCTCCAAGAATTTGTTTACAAGGTCACTTAAAATGGATTTCTAGTACATACCTAAATACATACAAGTTTCAGTCCGGTACACGTGACGCAATAAGTGATAATAAAACTATAAGTGTTGATGGCATTTGCCTTGCTGTAAATTGAATCCAATGTTGGTCCTGTTTATGTGTTAAGTATACGATCTCGGTGCGAGGGTACTCTACCTGCCGGCTATTTGTTCTGAATGCTACAAGGTTATTTTTTTTAAATAATTTATAACAGTTTGTCGCTGTACAAAAAAGGTACTGTATTTGAGAAGTTTTTTAAATTATCCGTGGGTAAATTTTGTTTATATTTTAAAGGTGGGGATTTCTTATAAAGTTATCGATGTTTTTAGTAGTATTTTGTCAATATTATTTCTACGCTCCGTGAAGCTGGGAACTTCAAATTGAAATTGAAAAATATTTCTTGACATCGAGTCTATTATACATAACATCGAGTATATTTTACATTTTCCATGAAATTTATAGTCGAATTTTGAAAAATTTCTTCTTAGTCATTGTTTATCATTGTCCAAAGGAACTCCTGAAATTTTGTATTTCAGTAAATGAAGACAAATTATCCACAATTTGAGGATTTGTTTAATTTATCATATGGATGATTCTGGACACAATTTATAAGCTGTGTAAAAGAAATGATATCTCATAAAAATCGTTCAAGCGCATGTGAGAACATACCCAAATTAGGGTTCCGTGGTTGTTTTTACCACTGAATTTGTTGATGAAAATTATCCGAAATAATTTTAAATTCTTTTTTTATCAAAGCTTTGAATATATAGTTTTTGGGTTGTTTTTAAATCTACTGTTGAAATTTAGAGAATATTGCATGTAAGAGACTATTGCATTTTGACGCTTAATATCTTTCAAACGTGCCTTAAAAATGTAAAATTACAAACGAAACTTCAATTTCATTTTTAAAAAGTTCAATTACCATTTTGATGTGTATTTGTATTGTGTGATTTAGCTGGTGGGGGACACACATTTAAAACAAAGAATCAATTATTGCTACATATTTACCGAATTAGATGCATCAATATTTTGCTACATATTTACCGAATTAGATGCATCAATATTTTGCTACATATTTACCGAATTAGATGCATCAATATTTTGCTACATATTTACCGAATTAGATGCATCAATATTTTGCTACATATTTACCGAATTAGATGCATCAATATTTTGCTACATATTTACCGAATTAGATGCATCAATATTTTGCTACATATTTACCGAATTAGATGCATCAATATTTTGCTACATATTTACCGAATTAGATGCATCAATATTTTGCTACATATTTACCGAATTAGATGCATCAATATTTTGCTACATATTTACCGAATTAGATGCATCAATATTTTGCTACATATTTACCGAATTAGATGCATCAATATTTTGCTACATATTTACCGAATTAGATGCATCCATGTTTTACTACATATTTACCGAATTAGATGAATCAATATTTTGCTACATATTTACCGAATTAGATGCATCAATATTTTGCTACATATTTACCGAATTAGATGCATCAATATTTTGCTACATATTTACCGAATTAGATGCATCCATGTTTTGCTACATATTTACCGAATTAGATGAATCAATATTTTGCTACATATTTACCGAATTAGATGCATCAATATTTTGCTACATATTTACCGAATTAGATGCATCAATATTTTGTTACATATTTACCGAATTAGATGCATCCATGTTTTGCTACATATTTATCGAATTAGATGCATCAATATTTTGCTACCTATTTTCCAATTTACCTATTTAAATTATTGATTGCAATCGTCTTATTTTGCTTCCAGGGATCCATGGAGTCGAATTGGTATACCAATTTTACAACAGCATAAATATATATATATATATATATATATATATATATATATATATATATATATATACGGTGTCCTGGAATTGATGGCAGACGAAGAAAGGCGCTATTCGTTGGCTATAAAGGAATAAATTGTTGTTGAAATAAAACGTAAAACACGCCCTTTTTTTTAATTCAGTGCAAAAAAAATATTAAAATATTACACATAACTCTTTTCCGACCCAATACTTGCTCGGAGTGTGGTTTTTACTCGTAGTGGCGATGTCTTCACAGCTGTTCACGGGCTATTCCCCCAAGCGGCATTGAATAATGAAAAAGATAATGAGAACTAAAAAGATGACAATAATTATGAATATTATTTTCAATTTTCCAAAAAATATCATCTTTTAAATTTTATTTTAACAACAATAAACTATTTTTCAGTCAAGAAATAACGTCTTTCTTTGTCCGACGCTTATTCCGAGACACTGAGTATATAACATAATATATTTATAATATAATATATACAGGATGGCAACTTAATCACCTGCAATATTTAAAGGAGTGAACCAGTAAATGATATACAACCCAAATTAATAAAAAAGTAGTACCTTATATTTTCATGAAAAGTTCCATTATTTTTCCAACGTAAAGAAATACATTTTTCGTACGGTCCGACGGCTCGCGTCACAGAGATAAGACTAACCTAGGTGAATCGAATGAAATGGTGTGAATTATAGCCATATGTGGTGACAATGTATCTACTTAGTGCTAGACGAACGTACGCCGAATGAAACCCAAATTGGCGAATACCATCGTTCGAAACCATTATATAAACCACATAACGGTTATTGGATTATAGGTTGTTCCAGGCCCAAGTCAGTATTGTGTGTTTCTAGAGTAATGTGTGCCGCTCAATTGTATGTTTTGCAAAGTGGTGCATAGTTAGGACACATATTAGGACACTGTTAAAGTGTTGAAGAAATACAATTAGCGCGAACTTTAGTACATAGGTAATTTGATTTCTAATTAATTATTGTAAGTAATGGATTCCAATTTTTTTAAATACTTCAAATATTTACACACACACATATATATATATATACTCATTTTTAGTTTTGTTATTACAGTAAATTTATTTGTTTCATTTGGAAACCTTTACTGAGTGGCATTTTACCGGTCAAGTCCGCGAAGTATGAAAGGAAAGTTGGGATTACGCTAGTTGCACTAACACTGCCGCTCAAAAATATTTGGCCATCCAGAAAAAATTAATTCCGATTGTAACAGCTATATATATATATATATATATATATATATATATATATATATATATATATATATACATTTTTGAGCGGTAACGTAGGTGGGTATAGCGCGGACGCGTCGTTCGCCTGCAGAGTGACTAGCGTGTTGTTTTTGGAATAAATACAAATCAAAAATAGCCCACCTGAAGATGTCATGCAACGAAACCTAGGTCGTGGTAAAGAACTTAAAGAAAGTGGAAATGATACGACGTCACGTAGTTTCATTTAATTGTGAATAATTCAATATATATTTGCATTAAACTTTCGGAAATTTATCTATATTTTTTTATGAAACCAATACAACTCTTTAACTCTCACTAAGGGAGCAGAAAGGTAGGACTATTCCGAAGTTATTGATCCTAATAACTTCTATATTCAAATAGTCGGTAATGTGCCGAGAAACCGTCATTTTGAAATACAATAAACTTATCTTTTCGAAAAATCGGCCCTCCACTCAATAATTCTGGGAGTTCATTCTGTAAGAATTCTAGCTATTATCCCCATTTAGGTTGTTCGGTAAGTAGTGCAGTCTGATAAGGAATCAATCACCTGCCCAAACGTCCACACTAATTTGTATTGTCGATGATGAACGAAATGACGTCACGCAGCGACCTAGTCGCACGTGAATTTGCGTCCTTTTTAAACCAGTGATGTAAATTATATAGACTAACGATTCCTACCCTACTACATTTGTCATGCATCTACAAAATACTTTTTAACAAGCTTTTTAAAAGAAAAACTGATTGCACACCACCATACGGTTAAGCCTAGGCTCATTGCAGCGACATTTCTTAGGTTTCTGGTTAGATCCACAACAAAGTCTTCAAGTATGCGTTCATTCATTGCAACATCATAATGTGTTACGTTTATTCTGGGTTCTCGGAATATAAAATTGCCTCTCTCCAGTAAACGTAGGTATTTTAAAAAGGTAGGTATTTTAAAATGTGCTGCGGTGTGGTATTCGTCTTCCAGGATACTGCTCCTGATAAATTCTTTGTACTGCACATGGCTTGGCTCTGCCATACGTCATACTATCAACGCATTCTTCGTTAGTGTACTATGTCTTTATTACGATAACAAAGAAACAATAAAAAAATTACTGCATCGAAAGCCTTTAGAAAAAAGCACAGTTTAACAAATTAACAAATATAATAACAGAATTTAACAAAAATTCACGTAGAATGGACATAAATTTTACCATGAAAGAAAAAGACAAGAGGTCAATTTTGCCTGCGCACAGCCTCTTCATCTGCTCACTACTTGTACTTATCTTTGCTCACTACATGATTATCCCGCAAACCAGTATATGTATTTCCGTTGTTATCCGTTGTCCCGTTGTTGTGAGCTAGCCTCAGGTGTCTTTGTAAAGGAGTGTCATTAATTTTATGAAGTTATTTGAACATTTGCTTTTCATGTGGTACACCGTAAAAATGGTATAAACAAGAGTAGTTTTTGAAACATATTGATCACATTTAGTCTTTTCTTTAAATGCAATGAAAAGTTGAACTTTGAGATTTTTTTACCCTTTCTCGAGACTTCGTTAGGTCATTATTATTTTTTTCGCTATTATCTATCTGAAATATCTATGTTGTAAAAACCGAGATACATCAAAGAAGATAATAATAATTATACTAAGCTGTTACAACCACACAAAAATAGTTATATGAAAGTTGAAAAATTGTCATCACAAAAACGTGATACTTGATATAGAGATCATCTAGGCTAAATAACTTCCGAATGATTTCATCTATCTACTCTTTCCCTTTGATTAACCATCCGTGTAACACCTTGTATATATATATATATATATATATATATATATATATATATATATATATATATATATATATATATATATATGTGTGTGTGTGTGTGCGTGTGTGTGTGAGTGTGTGTGTGTGTGTGTGTGTGTGTGTGTGTGTTTTAGTTACTAAAATCAATTAACAATAAAGACATCTTTTTACAACCAACATTATTTCGGAACAGTAAAACTCAATTGCATAATACTCCATTAGATAGCGGTATTTATTTCATGCATTTATATTCCCACATGTATTAACTGCAATATCGTCAATATCTACTAAATTCTAGAGTGCAATCCTAGATATATCCCAAATGAAGCAAGTTCTATTATAAATATTAAGAGAAAGTAAAACATGCACATAGATAGATCTAAGGAAATCTCTGCATTTAATTAACAAAGAGGAGTTTATTCAGAATACTGATATCGTTAGTTCTGAAGGTTCTGTATAAACAATACAATTTATTCTTTTTTCGACGACAGTGAAATAAAGTCGTGCCTGAGACAAGTCCAAAACACTATTGTCCAAAACAATTTGGGATATGCATACCAACTGATTTTCATGGAAAGACCCCGAAAGTTTATTTTTTTCAGTATTTACAACTCATGATGAATTGTTTAGTTTTGTGGTCGTCAGTATCCTTGATTAAAGTTTATTCTATCGTCCTGTAAAAAAGCGTAAGCCGTATGATCAGCTACGTTACCATATAATGCGACGAGTAAACTCACAATTTATTGGATACTTGTGTGAGTAATTAACTAAGTCGATTTATAATTTTACGTAATTTTTTACTGAAATGAAGGTACAGACTGAATACATTCAGTTTCTCAAAGTGCAATAATTATTTTCGTTTTAATTATAATCTATTGTTAATTAATACATCTCAATAAAATTATTAATAGAATTATTAAGCTCATTTAATTTTAAACACAGATAATTGTCATTTATTACCAGAAATGTAACGTTACCATTACTTTATCACAAAACATTCAAATCCCACAAGCAATACCATGTTCAGATATTTACTCGGCGTTGTTGACATCATCTTGATAGGATCATTTGTGTTTCCAAATAAGGTAGAGGAGAATAACTGCATCAAATTCTAAAAACAAAAACTAACATTAAAAATGTAAAGAAAACAAAAGTGTAGGAAACACAATCAATCGAAGCGACTAGGAAGCACATTCAGCTGCAAGACAATTTAGTTATTTGTATGCGCCATAAAGGGGAACACTTACTATGGCGAAAAGGTTTCTTTTATTTTCTTTTAGTGTTACTTTAATAAATATGTATATGTGTATTTTTTTTTCTTTTAGTATTACTTTAATAAATATGTATATGTGTAATTTTTTTGTTAAAGTTCTGAATAATAAGTAAATTATAACTTAGTGAGGTTTTAAAGTGTAATCAAGTAACACAGTCGGACAGGATGAGGGTTCGCATTAGGGCACTTGCATTGGTTTCGAATTTCCTGTTCATTTATACCGATAACAAAACATATATCTCAGTAAAGCTAGCGCTGATGATATCTCTGATAATGATTATGACAAATTGAAAGTTTTTGGGAAAAAGTACTCTAGTGTGGATATAGAATCGACAAAATTTAGTAAGTAAACAAATTGTATATTTTATAAACGAGACCATTTACTAAAACTTTTAATCGCGTTTTTTTAAACAACTTTCCGAACTGGTTCCCGTCGATTACAGGAACACGAATAGTCAAATTTTTTTTTCAAAATGTTCGTAGTCGCAATCACTATTTTTAAGTGTAATGTTTTTTTATTTTATAAAATTACTACTTTTGAAACCCCTTGAATAAAGAAACAGAATGCGAAGAAATTGAAAATTTTCTTGAAAAGTTAATTTAAAAGACGGTTGGGCTTAATGTAATATTTTATTGTTAAATGAAAAAGGAAATTGTTAATAAATTGTTTATAGTTTTAAGCTTTGAGAATATACTCTTAACATTTTAATCGATTATTTACAGTCTAGAAGGGTCTAAAATAACTTCCAACGAAAACGTGGCGTCAAAATCATTGTTCTATGTTGTAAATATTGTATTTCATATTATTTATACTCATAGGAACAGTTAGGCGTTTTGTACCTACTATCATTTAGTATATTTTTTTTACTTTTGATCAGAAAATATCATTTTCCTAGCATCATTTTAGCTTTGTAAAAATGTTTACTGCTGAAAAAGGAATTGAGCTCAGCGTTAGAAGTAGCGAAAAAAAAAGAATTACTTTAAAGGAAATCTACGTACTATCCCTGAATATTTACCAAAAAACTTTACACATGAAAAATCCCAAGACATTGAGTTCCAAAAGATTAGATTCGTGATGTCAATGATGAAAAATACAAGTTGTATGTGAATGATATTAGCACCTTCTGCTTCTGAAAATGTAAGCTTAAGAACTTTTGGAACCCATTTATAAAGAATTAATATTACAAAATATATTAAAAGGATGTTTACGTTCAAATACCCAAAATAACAATGAAAGTTTTTATCAGGCTCTGTAGCCTTTAGCTGCCAAACATGTTTTATTAAAAAAAAATTGTAGATATTATAACCACTTGTGCATTTTTAATATTTAACGTAATTTAAATTAATAGAAATAACGAGAGTTACAACAGAGAAAGAATCACTATCTTACGTTCCTGTCCAATTAAAAGATTAGCCAGAAAAAATTTTAAAAAAATAGAGACTAAATATATTATTAACAGGAACTGTGGTACGGAAGGTAGAATGAGTGAGATTGAATTCGTCGATTACTGTAAATGTGAACTACCGTATATTTTATACTTTTATTTTCCTTAAAATACTAAGTTTTACAATGGGATACTAAACCTGACAAAGAGAATTATTTTATTTTTAGACCGATAAACGACATTTATTGTGTACAACATTATAATTTTGCAACAAAAGTTCGTACTAAAATATATTTACCTCTCTTAATAATATAACCTTTCTCAACAAATAACTATTTAAATTTAAAAAAAAAAGATATGATAAGGGACCTTTTGGAACCCAGTAATATAGTAGTGTTCCCCCTTAAGTCAAGTTGGAACTGACCGCGTTAACGAATTGTCCTGCCGCACCAATCAATACAATAATGCTTCATCAAGATAAAAATATTCCATGACTTTCCCCATAATTTATTTCATATATTGTTAATTGAACAATATTATCAAAAGCTGTCATCTATACTATCTAATGCGCAAACCCATGCAAACATCATTGCACTCAGCGTACAACTGCTTATAACAAATCAGAGTGATCACCTGATATAGAAGTGCCTTCACTCACCCCGGACGATGGATGAATTTTGTCTAATAACTCTAGTCGGAAGCGGTACGTCGTGGAACTCGCCAGTGGTAACCAGCCCAGGGTTTTCAGCCAAATCTTTTTCATTGCGATTGTCATCTGCCGTTTTCAGGATCATTTCGTGGACCTTTGTTTTTTCATGTGAATATTTCGGCGTCGATTTCAAACTTTTAGGGGTAACGACATCCATTTCATCTGACGACATACCTTCGATATTTTCATTATTCTGTTCGGTTATTGTTATCTGCAATATTTCATCTTGCTCTTGTTGCAAAGTTCCTGTGCTTGATGGTGTGGCCGTGCACTCTAATATTTTGGGATTTTCAAATTCATTATCTTCGCTCCATTCTTGATCTTCGGATGAGCTTTCAGTAACATTTTTATCTGTGCCATTTTTTTTTAATGCTGGTGTCTTTGGATAATTTTTGATGGTATTATCATTCATATATTTTGTTTCTGGACTATTAATATTTTTGTTTGCCGTAGGGCTTTCGAGAACACTTGATATTTTATTGTGATCATTGGCCTCTTCATCGCTGTTTAATGTTTTCTCCTGTTCATCACTGCCGCTTTCCTTATTCGTAGCTTGTATAATCGTTGGTGTTTCACTACTACTAAACGGTGATATGGATTGAATAGCGTCTTCCCTTTTTAAACGTTTTCTTGCCTCCGATGCTCTATCTGAACTTTGTGCTCGTAATGTCATTTCCACATTTTTGTTGACGCCGTCGAAGCTGCTATCATCTGTTATAGATTCTATTAATTTTGGATCGGTTAAGGTTATTCTTATGACTTGCTTCTCATTAGGTAGTTCGTTAAGCGAATGATCATCCAACGACTTGCTGTCATCGCCCATTGAAGGTGCGGTTGTGTCCGAAGAATTGCAAGTTTTGTTTGAATTGTATTTGTTTCTAACTAAGAAACCTCTTATATGCGCTTGAATCTTTGTTGCTGCACTTGACAGTGTGTCAGATGATTCATCGGTAGACAATGAAGATTTTTCTTCGTTAACTGTCTGCAGAACCGAGTTCATTCTTGACAATACCACATTTGAATCTGTTAACGGCTCCGAAGAACGTAAATTCAACTCGGAGATAGTTTGGAATATTTGGTTTTCCTGAATGTTTTATAATTAGTGAATAATAATTTTAACAGGTCAGAATCATTATAATATAAATATCTAAAATAATTTATATTTACTTATGTTATCTATTTAGATGTACGATTGGAATCAATAATATAATCATGAATATTTCGCTTAGATCGTATAAACGTTTATTAATTAGTTTTCTATATACTTACCCTATCCCCGAGGTCTTCAGTTTCAGAATGTTGACCATCTATACTCTCATCTGGATTTGAGCTTTTACTTCTAAACAAGAAGCTGCGAAATACTTTCTGAATAGTTATCGCAGCAGTTTCCATGTCCATACTTAAATTAGGAATGTTTTTATCAGAAAACTTTTGCATCATCTTCGACCTTCCGTCGGATTCCAAATCTTCTGCATCTTCAGCAATAATAATTTCAGTATTTGATTCACCATTATCATTATTATTAATTACCTTATTATTTTTAGGAGCATTATCCTTAATTAATTGAGCGTTTCCATCTGCAACTGGTAAAGAACCTACACTTTTAAATTTGTCGCAGATGTCCTCATTACTCACCATTTTATTTAGTTCTGAAGCTAGGTTTTTAGTTTCAATATCTAATTCATTCTCGTTTAAATTAACGTCTTTTGAAAGATTTCTGTTATCGTCAATGTCTTCTGCATTATTTCCTTTATTTTCACTGTTATTAACATATTGCTCAGATACCTCTAATTCCGATTCAGGTTTTGATTGTAAAAATATATCAGTAACCTCAATATTTGTTTGGTCATTATCGTTATTATTAATTATTTCATCATTTTTAAGAACATCATCCTTAATTAATTGAGCAATTCCATCTAGAACTGGTAAAGATTCTAGACTTTTAAATTTGTCGCAGGCGTCCTCGTTACTTTCCATTTCACTTAGTTCTGAAGATAGATTTTTAGTTTGAATATCTAATTCATTCTCGTTTAAACCAACGTCTTTTGAAACATTGCCGTTATCATGAATGTCGTCTGCATTATTTCCTTTATTTTGAACGTTATTAATACATTGTTTGGAGACTTCTAATTCCAATTCAGGTTTTAATTGCGAAAATGTGTCAGGGTTTCCTTGAACTGAAATCGTAACATTTTCAGGTTTCTCATTCGCTACACTCACGATAATCTGATTACCTAATTCATTTGACACTAAATATTCTTTCATACTTCCTGAAGGAATATCAGTAGATGTTTCATCATCCTGATGCAAAACTTGTAGAGAATCAACCTCTAATATTAACTTTTGTTCAACTATTTGATCCACATTGTCATCTACCATATAGCTTTCTTTTATATCACCTTCTTTAGATGTTTTATTCCCTTGGACTCCTTCTTCACCGACGATATTACCACTGTTTTCATCGTCTGTTTTCGGAATTTCATTATCCCTTTCACTTGGTTTATTATCTGTTACTTTATGGTCAATAATCTCTATATCTTCGATAAGATTGCCTGTTGTATGAGGCTCTTCTGATTTCAGTATATTTGACTTCATCAATTCACTATCTATTAGACGGTCAATCGGTTTGTCTTCATTGCTACTAATTACATTTTGACTATGGCTCCTGTTTCGAACTTCGTCGTTCAAATATTCTTCAGTTTCTTCTTTAGAATTCTTATTAAGGTTGTCGATTTTAGCGATAACATCATTCGTGTCTTTATTACCGACTTCCGATTCCATAATTTGCTCTTTCAGTTCTTTGTCAGCTATGTTATCTTTTAAGCTAATTTGATCCTGTATATCTTTAAGTTCTTTAATTTCAACTTGTTCATTGATCGAATGAGGAATACAAGTTTCAGCAATGATAACAGTTTCTATTGTTTCATTCAATTTTCTTTCGCACGTGTTTCGTTCTGAAACTTCGGTATCGGTATTTATTCTTATTTCTCTATTATTGATTTCGTCGTTTCCTTCGATATCTTCTTTCGAAACACCTTCGTCGTTCTTCGCCGCCTTTTCTACCTGATAAGTATCTATTGTATTATTAGCTTCTTCTTTTAATTTAATTTGATCTTCTGCACTTTCATTTATGGTAACAGTTTGGTAGGAATTATTAATGTTGCTAATATTTGAAACATTTTCGGCAGTGTCATATTTAGTTTCTTGTATACTTTCAATAATTTGGTCTTCTAAAGATGTCAATGGTTCGTTTGCGCGTTCATCTTTTGACTCTAATTTAGTATTGACAGAATTTTCATCTTTATGGATTTGGTCATCGTAAAGAGGCGAAGTCATATTTTCTTCTTCAACGGCATTTTTAATGTGATTGTGTTCATCTATTATCTCTGATTGTGTCGATTTTTTATAATCTAATATGTTTCCTTCATGCACTCTCGTGTCGTTATCGTAAGAAGCATCGTTTTCATTTTTCAAGGATAATTTGTCAACAATGGGCCCTAAATCATTAACTGGATTATTTTTAATCTCTTCAAACACAGTTTCGGTATTGATGATATGTTTTACAGACTCATCTTTGTTTTTAATTAGTGGTTCATTTTTAATTTCATCGAACTTATTTTCGGTGTTTTTAGTGAAGTTTGGGGATTCATCTTCTGAATCTAATTCTGCAGTTTTTTCTTCTTTTCTTACTGAGTTCTCACCATCAACGACAGGTGTTTTTGAAATTTCCAATTCATTATGGCAATTGGATGAATCGTGATCAATAATTTCGTGTTTAAGACTTGTTAATTCAGAGTTTGGAGAAGTAGGCCTTAATTCATTATTTGTAATAACTTTTATTAATTCAGGAACAGTGGATATTTCTTCTTTTTCCAATTCGAAATTATCTAATTTTTGTTCTGCCGAGTTCGCTTCTTCAATTTTTTCATAACTTTTTTCTTGACGTTTGTTTTGTTTTGTTTTTAGTTTATTTTTTCGCAACTTAACTGAAAATTCATAATTCAATAATATAAGCGAAAATATAATTATTATTTTAATACATTACTGAAAAAATAAATTGAACAAATACCAAAAACTTGTCAAATATTCCCAAGAGTAATTACAAAACTGTGAGTTGTATAAGTTATTTTACCATATCTGAACTTTAAAATAATTCGCCTCTGATATTATCTAAATTTAGATACTTTAGCTTAAGGTTGTAATAAACTTTAAAAGTTTTCAGATGAATTATATTGATTACATATTGTAAAATAAGTAGAATTAACTGAAAATTAATATTTCCTCGTCTATTACTACCTATACTTTACCAATTTTTAACAAACCTTGTTCAGAAGGTGATTCGCCATCCCTTATCTTCAGCAATCTCTCAAAATGCTGGGCGCAGAACTTGTAAATATCTTCCGGATTCGTTCTGAGGACTTCCTTAGCTAAATCGTTCATTAAAATGTTTAAACCTGGCGGTATGGGTGGCTTTATCTGTGGCGGTACCTCCGGATACATTGGCTGTCGCATCTTGGAATATATTTTTGATCTAAAATGAATAAGATCTCAAACATAAGTCTTCAATATAAGAGTTAAGATTAAATAAATTAAACATAAACTGCTAACAAACTGACTTGGTCGAATCATATTCGGCAGCCAATATTTGTTTATAATTTAAATAATGAAATATCGATAACTCAATAAAAGATAACAACGTTGTTATTACTTTACTTAATTATTTATTTATCTACTTTAATGTATCTAATTGATACATATAGCGGACTTATTGCTACGAGAGCAATCTCTAATAAACCATAACAAATCATAATACCAGTCCAACCCCGTTCAGCGAACGGCCCGGAATCGAACCTAGGTCCAAGCGGTGCGCCGCATTGTCAAAGGCCGTTTGAATTGTAATCAACCCAACACACCATGGCGACGACATGTTTCATTATAAAATATTGATTCTATGTATCATACCTATGTTTCGTTATAAAATATTGATTCTATGTATCATATCTATGTTTCGTTATAAAATATTGATTCTATGTATCATGTCTATGGTTCGTTATAAAATATTGAATATATGTATCATGTTTATGTTTTGTTATAAAATATTGATTATCAAATAAGATTTCACCAAAAAGTATGGTTCTAGAAACAGATTAAGTACAATATTTTAAATAGGAAAGTCAATTCTGATTTTTCTGTCGCACATCCCAAATACGTTTAGCGATGCTTGATATGGTCTATCATTACAAGAATAAACGTGCCCTCTTAAAACAAGCATTCCTACTTCTATTCTAGAAAAAAATACTTGTTGAGTAGGACAAAAAGTTTTGAAACAATAAAACAATTTATATTTTCATTGTATATTGTCATTTATTTTCAACCTTATTCCAATACATACCACCACCTGGAATCTACAACCCTTCTTCAACGCTCAGGCAAAAGGATGATATCTCGCTTATAGAAATCACGTGGCTTTTTATCGAATAAAGTTTGAATATCATTTTTTATATCTTGCTCGTTGTCGAAACTTTTGTCCTTCAAATAATGAGATAATGATGTAAACAAGAAATGATTGGTAGGTGAAAAGTCCGGAGAGTATGCTGGAAGAGCAACTACAGTCCAACTTAACTCTATTATTTCACTGTGTGTCTTTAAAAATATATCTGGTCGAACGATGTCATGGAGAAGATAAAATTTGCGTTATTTGCCATGAAGTTTTGTAGCAATGATACCTAATTGCTTACAATAATCGTCACTATACAATGTAGAACAAGGTGGTAGAATGTTCCAATGGATAACGTCATCAAAGTTCCACCATCAGGCCATCCTGACCTTCATTTTGAATTGGTTAGGTTTAGGTGTTAAAACTCAATTTCATTGATTCCAAGCAACTGATGTTTACGAGAATGATTGACATACAATACTCACTTCGCTAGTATCCACTAGATTTTTTAAATTATTCTCAATTGGCGTGTGAGGTCAAATGACTCATACAGATGTCAACATGCAGTTGCTTCTGTGTTTTACTCAACTCGTGCGGGATCCATGACCCAAGTTTTCAAATCTTACCCATTTCGTAAAGGTACGATAAGAGCGTACTTTTTGAGCACTGAACTGGCCCTGCTGAACACCATTTTTCATGTCAAATGATCGCGGTTATCCAGAGCATGGAGCATCTTCGAACTCCAGGTTTCCCTTATAAAAGTGATCGATCCATCTATAAGCCATCGCTTGAGAGACTCTACCTTCTTCCAGCGTTTGGTAAATTTTCGTCGCAGTTATTCGTGCGAAAGTTCCAAAAAGGTATTTGTGAAGAAAAAGCACTCGCAGTGATTCAAGGGAAATAACTATTTTTTTCGGACATGTTGGCCGTGTCAGCGATTATAATGTATTGATTGAACTCGCGAGCTTATACTTTTCACATAACCGAGCGATGGAATATTTCCGAACATTCGAGCAACTTTTAAAATAAACATGAAAAAGTCTTTCATAATTTTTTGTAGTACTCAGAACTTTCTGTCCGAAAAATAAAATATATAGTTATAAGGGTACCCTTCACCACACTTACTTATAAAAAAGTCTCAATGAATGTAAATCATTAATAAATATTAGTGACATAATATTCATTCCGAGAAAACCACCTTATATACGAAATCCGGCTAAGAGAATATCGAACACACCAACGATGACTACCCTAGCCATCTTGCAATAATTATACCTGTTTTGCTGAGCAATAGATAAATAAATTGTTCAGTTGTGTACCTACCTATGAATTGAATTTATCTGACTTACTTATTATTTACGAAGTTATCTATTTATTTATTGAAAATAAATTTTCATTTAAACTTTACGTAACAAATCATAATCGCTCTTCGCCTTGACAAAAATTTCATTGTTCGTATATTATTTTGTATATGCTATTGTATTAGTTATAATTTTAATTAAAAGTACGTACTCGGAGCTATATTTTAATGAATTGAGCCCCCTCAATTCAAGTCAAAGAACGCAGACCGCTAGCATGTATATGGGTGGTCTCTTATATGACGTTTAATTTGTCTTTTTATAATGTTCGGAAAGATCATTATAATCCGTTTCCTCTTTGATATATATTGCATATTTATGGAGAATATACTAAATCTATGGGTTTTACCATTGACAATCTGAAAGTTCGAGTCATTATGATGACCAACACCCTTCTTATTTTTTGAACAAAATTGACGCAACAAAATCACGATTCATTTTCGAAAATTTTGTTTTATAACCGAATAAAAACTTTACCACGGAGTGTAAGTCTATTAACAACAAGCTTTTAACAAATTGTTGTCAGTTAACAATAATCTTAAGAATTTACCTAATTCATTTTAATTCCCTTTATACATTATTCAAAGAGATCGTCAGCAGAATAATTCGATTCCTTTTATGATTACGAAGGAAGTACCGTATATCGCGCATTTTTTCAGCAGCCTATGAAAAAACGTAGAGGCCTTACTATCAAAGTATTATCAAAGTATTTAATTACGATCAAATTTAATTACTATCAAAGTATTTAATTTACGATTTTATAATTATAATTTTTGCATTTTATTAGGTTTTTACTAGTAGTTCTTGCACAAAAGTTATATCATAAAAAATTGTGTTTGAATATTTTTTATAGGAATTGAAGTAGGACCTACTGAAATAAAACGTAAGTAGCGTCAAACAATATTTTCTTGTACCGGTGAAGGGAAAATTGCCATAACTTGTTCGATGAATCATATCAAACCATAGACTTATTATACTAGATAGACGAACAAGTGTGCGAGAGAGTACGATGATGTATAACAGCGATGTTATGTGTTAGAAAGAGATAACTAAATTAAAACCGTCCGAAACTTTGGCATGTGAAGTCACGCGGAAAATTGCGTTCGCTGTTTTTTGGCGATTGTGAATTTATCCGTTGTTATAATATAAAAAAAATGGTAATTAGAACAATGATAGAGTTTAAAGTTTTTGATTATAAGCATCGAAATAATCTAGATGAATGCAAATTTCACAGGTAATTTATAAAGAATATATACTTTACTTTTATACTTAATTTCAAAATTCAAATTATTATTTCAAATATGACAACTTACAAAATTAAATGTCTAATTACACGTAAAATAACGGCACATGTTTAAATATAATCATTTTATGTAAAAACTTTTATTTGACATTTAGATTAGTATTAAACCCTTTTATCGATAATATTGTCAATATTTATATCGATAGAAATGTAGGCGTTGCTCGCTTGAAGTAGTACTGTAGCAAACTAAAAAGCTTACAATTTCATTATATCAGTCCGCCCGTCCTCTGTAGTTATGTAATTTTCAAATATTTTGCTATAATGCATATTTAGCAGGTTTATGCGTTTAGTTAATTGATGGAAACTTGAGATTAATTTTTATCGTCCATCAGATGGGGCATCAGTTAATAATTTTAATTGTCTTTCAAAATGCAATTCAAAATTTGATGTAATATTTTTTGTTACATACGTTATTCCCTTTTTCTCAATCGTACGTTTTAAAAATGTGAGTAAAATCATAACAAAATCTGAATAAAACCATAATAACCTTAACTATTATTCCAAATATTTTATGGGGTAACTTTGAAAGTATAATTTTAAGTAAATAATTTAATTTTGATTAAAACGTTTAGTTAACATTTGTTTATCATATAAACTATTATAATGTTATTTTTTAATTATGAAATAGTTTATAGTATACTAAATAATTATAAAAAATTTATTAAATTCTTCAAAAACTAAATATTTTTACAACGATTAAAATATAATTGTTGGTTATTTCGTTTTTGATCTGGTTTAATTTTTTTTAATTTATAAATATTTGTTGCTCTAATTGAAAATTGTTTTGATTTACTTACACTGACAAATTAAAAGTTCTAAAAATAAAATCTATTAAAACTGGGCAAAGTCGTCGATATATTTTTCGATATTAATGAATACTACGTAACTTACACTATCTTACGTTTACGCACACACAAACAATTCAATTTAGATTACGGGGAATTTGAAACTTAAGTGGTTTACGTAATTAGTCTATGTGTCAAACATGCGGCAATGACAGTCCATCAATTTGCCATCAATTTCAGCAGCTGGTGCATTGAAGTAGTGCAGGTACGAATATTATATATAGACACAGTAGATATTTAAACAAAATCATTTGGAAATTGCATGGCTCCTTAATGGCTGACTGCAGTTGGTAAATAAATAACGCTTCATGGCTAATTTTAAGTCTAAGTCTTCTAGAGTTTATTTGTTCGTTGTTTACGTTAAAACTAAAATATAACATATCGAACCGAAATATTTAACAGAGTTTTTTCCAAACTAACATCAAGGTACAGGAAGTAATCTAAGAAAATATATTGTTCTATGTAAAATCTATCAGTTTGGAATGATATTTGAACACGCGCGAACAATTTGTAGAGCTTTTTCCAAGTTCAATGATTATTAACTTGACATTGTAAGAAATTCCAGAATGCAATTGTAAAAATGAATTACTTGACTCAAACGCTTTGAAAGCTTCGGTCTAAAGTGCTAACTTAAGAGTTACGTGAGATCCAAAATTCATGAAATGTTTCATGATAACAAAGAAAATGTGGTAAAAGCCATTGATGTTTTAAATTTTATTCTTTTATTTGATTTATACGTACTTTACAAGGGCATACTAATAAAGATGATCTACAAATTCCACGGTTTATATTTTCATTACTTAGCATTGGCTCAAAGAAAACTGTTTGCATTTCAACATTTAAATTTCCTAATCATCATCTAATACTGATGTCACAAGTCTCCCAAGTTCAACTTATTATATGCTCTCATGATTTGCACAACAAAGGAAAGTAACAAGTTTTTAGTTTAATGAAAATACTTCGATAATTTATGCATTTCTTTATGGTAATAAATTAATAATGAAGTGATGGATGGTATTAATTAATAGACCCATTTTCAACTGTTAATCGGCTGAAAGAAATACTTGGCAGAAAAATGTTAATAGAATTAATATTGCTACAAACAATAATATTTTATATTTTCTGTATTAAAAAAAATTGACTATGAATATATTAATACAAGAACTAAATGTTGACAAAAATACTGTCTCTTAACTCTTGAAAAAGTAGAGTAATTTTTAAGTTTTATTGCATAAATAAATTTTTGTCACAACTTATTGGCTACGTAAACTTAAATTGTGCTGTCAGCAGTATGTACAATAAAATACTTTTCAGAAGTAGGAAATATTTATTTTAAAAAAAATCAATTGTATTTTCTAGAAAGAACTGAAAAATTAAACAACAAAATCTTGATTAAATTAACTATCAAATTAATCGATTGGAAGTTAAATAACGAAAATCAACATATATTTAATCTTTTTCTGAAAAATAAGATTAAATAACAACTAAATGTAATTTTCAATAGGCAATGCCTGTATTAAAAACGAATAATTATGTATATTTTCGTTTTTTTCTTTTCATTTTAATTAAAAAAATATGTAATATTTTCCAAGATTTACAAAGGCAAAATTTTGGCTAATATTAAATTCTTCTATTAATATATTCACAAATGTATTCTTAATACAGGAAAAATTAAAATATTTTCATTTTTCACACAAAATTAATTTCATTAACATTTTACTACCGACTATTTTTCTCAATCGTTTAATAACCAACTGCCGATTATTGAAAAACGTGTCTGTAAATAAGCTATCTAAATAACAGGTAACGATCGATACATTCTTAATTAACAAATAACGCAATCGCAGACAGTGAGTACATTTTATTAGTTATATCTTAGATATCAATCAGTTATCTGAAATGTAAAAGTATCACTATCTGATAAGCTGATTTCTTCATATAAATTTAAAAACTTACATAAAGTTACGAATGGAATGATAGTGTGAATTCTGTTTATAAACATTTGAACGTGATTATAAAATTAACGTGGATTAAAATGATTCGCTGAGTGTCAATTAATCCAGATTGTGAGAACTAAACATTTTTTTTTAAATTAGGTTAAGTCTGTAAAGTACTATTTTATAGATTTAACAAAAATGTTTACTTAGAAATTACGTTTGTTAAATCGATAATGAAGTATGTGTCAATGAATTAACCAATGAGTGTCGCAAAAATATTAGCGACAGGCGTTTCTTTGTTGCCGTAGCTTCGATGCTATGAAACTAAGTTAAACTGCGAATTTACACCGTTGCTAGTAAAAGCCATGCTTTATTACGTGAATGTTCAATGAGTGAAAGGACGCATACTTTTTTGGTACGAGTGCCGTTTCTGATCTGCTCACCTTATCTGCCACGTGAGATTGGAACTCAACATCGATGTGAGTGCGTCAAATGATATTGAAACGAACTAACATTAAACAAATCACTCAAGCTCTCGTTTAGTGCCTGAAAGTAGAATAATTAAAAAGAGATAAAATAATCAAGTGAATTTTTTTTATTTTTCAAAAGTGGAAAATTGCTTTTTTTCATTTTCGAAATTTAAACTTGAAAATTGGATATTAGAATTATTGCCAGAATCAGTAGATCGTGACAAAATTTACATCTTAAATAGATCTAATATAGTTTCTAACAACAGGCCATTTTTATTAACGTTCAAAAATAATTACTTTTTCGTTTAAATGAAAAAAAAGAAGTAAAAATAATATTCTTCATAATTATCCATCCTTTGTCCTGTATGTAATTTTTCGGCAATGCTCGATTGACTTGACATTTTTATCTCTCAATTTAAGAAACTTATAAATCTTTAAATATTTTCTTCTCTTATCTTTAAATATTCTAAAGAAATTAATTAATCTTTAAATATTTTCTTACCTTACAATTCCACTCAAAATGAAATTGACACTTTGAAGATAAAACAAAAATTTGTATTATTTATTGTGTAGTAACTTTATTTCGGTCGGACGCGCGTGTCTTTTACAAGAAAACTAAAGTATTTCACTCGTCATCATTTTCTCGTAAACTCGTTTGTTGTATTTTCCGAGCTGACGGTTGCCATGGTAACTTGGTTGGCTGCTAAACGTTTGCAGGTAAATGACATTGAAATCGATAATTTTCATGGGGGAGGTAAAAGGAAAATGAGAATAGATAAAGACTGGTAAAATTGTGAGACGCTGTTTGTTCCGTGATTCTTTTAGTACAGTATAAATGAATTTTCAATCCGTTTCATTACTCATAATGCCGCACACTAACGAAACAAATATCTGACCGATATATGTAGACAGACTGGCGATAGGACATCTATTTATTTCTACCTTTAAATGCAAAAAGAACATTTTTGAGCGAGAAGTGGGACGTTTAAATATACTTGGTACTGGTGGATCCAAGTTTGATTACCTAATTTCTAATTTCAATATAAGACAGTCAATTCAAAGCGTCCCCACACAATATATGGTTTCATGGATACGAATACAAACACGAATATTTTATTTTTTTAATATCAAAATAAACATTTACTTTGGTAATATTAATGTTTAGTCATTTAAATGAATGTAAAAAATTAAATATTATGAAATATTATTTCGCTAAACTAACTTCATTTATGATTAATAAGAGGAAAAACTAAAACTCGATTACGCAAAAACAACTGAAAATTACGAAAAACATACCTATACAGGCTGTGAAATTCATAACGTTGTATATCCTAGGACAATATCTGAATGAATCTAAGGACACCTCATTTGTTGAAATCACTTTTGTACTTTAATCCGTACGAGGGAATAAACTTACTCACATACATACATTGCCTGTGAAATTCATAACGTTATATACTACTATTGAACATACATTTATAGTGATCCAAAAGTTTTTTTTTTATGTAGAGGACATCGTAACAAATCATTTAAAAACATTAGTTCCACGAAAATCAATAGTTTAGAAGTTATAATTTTCTTTTGGAAATTCCCCGATTTAGTCACATAAACAACTCTAGTTGGTTTATTATTCCACTAAATTGAATGAAATTTTTGGTATGGAAGTAGAGAACAGATGTAGCTAGAGTGTAAACTAGCATTACTACTTAGCTAAATGTGTTTTCTACTTGCTATATGTGTACAAATATTAAGTTTATTCCTAGATTCCTATGGTACAGCCATTGTTTTAGATTTTTTTGTTAAGTTTAGTTTAATTTACATAAAAACTGTTTAATTTTTTAAAAACTGCCATGAAAAAATATATTATTGGCGATTTGCCATTGGTTTTAAAAGTACCTTAATATGTCATGAACATAAAATTGTAATGACGTAGCAATTATAACCTCTTCCGAAATTAACGTTATATGCACAAAGTCGCTAAAATCTATATTGTACCATAAGTGTAAATTTGAAAATCAGGTTTTATTACTAAGAAAATAACTTTATTCCGACTTCCATTTACCTTCGTATTCTTCAATGGGAAATGTAAAAACTGCTTCTGTCTGTTGTTTTGGGATCGAAATCAGATAGCAAAATTATCTAAAATGTTTATTAAAGATGACACTTTTGCAATAAATCAGACAGAAAATAAACGAACCAAAAGATTATACGACTGATCCATCTCTTCGGATATGATGTGTTCAGGTGCTCTCACACTCTTAGCGCAAAGTGACCCTTTGCGCCGTCGTGCTTCAGCCACATATACTCTCGCACGTTTGGTGGGATATTTCGGAGATGATTGGGTAGCTCATTTGATAAAAAAGCTTAAATAAACATCCGCATTAAAGCATGGTGGTGGTTCATACGGACCCACTAACTGCTTATTAATGATGCCGTTCCACAAATTGACGCTGTATCGTTCGCGGAAACTTAATTCTCTAATCAAATGTAGATTAACTACCGAATAGTAATGAGTATTATGCGTGTTGAACAGGCCAAACCGCTCAAATCGACTCTCATCCGTCCACAAAATATTATCAACAAAAATTGGATTTCCTAATATTGCTCTACAAAACGTCACCCTTCTCGGGTAATCCTCGGGTTTTAACGATTTTCATAGTGATGTGGGTGTAGTACATTAGAGCAAATAATCCTTTGTATGAATGATCTAGGAATTCAAGTAACTTGTCTTATTTTCTGAAAGACGACGTTTTCACGACCTCGTTCGACTATTCCAGGTTCCCGACCACGAAAGCCGGGTACTACTCCTTCTAAAAATGAATTATGCAGTCTCATAAAAACACGGTTGGTCTGGATTACCCCTAAACTGCTGGGCCTAGTTAGTTTTCTCTATACCCTCAATAAATCCTCGCAGCTTTACGCGCATCCCCTCATGGAATCCCATGAAAATAATGCATCATGGCATATTCACGTGGTGTATACAGTGCGCAAGCTCCGCGACGACGTTCTTCAGCCATGGATAAACAAAGTTTCAATCACTTATTAAACTAAAAAGTCCAAATAACCAAGCTAAATTAGTCAGGTGCCCAACAAACAGCCCATAAACACGCCAAAATTGTAAAGAAAATCACTAAATACTTTGCAGCAGTATGGACAAGCGACCAACAACAACAAATGATTGTTTAGTTTGAATGGAGAGCAACCCGCAGGGAGGAAGAGACTAGTCAAAGAGGTTTTAAACAATAACAATAGCGTGTTGTCGGTCTCTCTCCTACCCGTGCGTAAACACAATGAAAGCTCTTTGTTTTGGCAGAGCTGTAAGTTTTTTATATTGAAATTAAGACTGTTGGCGATCAGTTTGCGAATAATGTAAATTTGAGGTAAACTAATGCTCTTTTTTGTGAATTAAATCTTCATTTTTTAATGAAGCAAATTAGTGCAATTTAGTTTTTAGCGGCTTTGGGCACATAATGTTAATTTCTGAAGACATTGTAATTGCTATATGAAAGCGTCGCGTCGGTTCGCGTTTGTCGCTTATGCAAGACACCTGTAACACAAAAAAGACAGTACACGGCAGCACGGAGCCGTAGCGAATTTCCTTTTTCCCGCACAATCGTACCTGCACATATGAAATACTTTACTCGACTATTGATAGGTACGCATAGGAGTAAAGTGAGAGGGATACCGCGTGTGTTGCTGGATGCCTTGTGTGTTTTGTTTGAGTGCATTTTTTCGCAATTCTTGATCATAGTCAGCTGAGAGTTGCAGCAATCAATAATCCATTTGCAGGTTTATTAATTTTAAATATTTTGCGGACCTGGGGAAGAACGTAAAAGTTGTGATATTTACAATTTAAAGTTATATCATTTCATTGAAGAAAAGCTTTAATGCTTATAACAAACACTTTTTGACAATTACCCATATAAATACTGGGATTTTTCGTATATTTTCATCGGAGTGTATAATTCTTTCAAACATTATTTTGGTGTGGCTACAACGGTCTAGTTTTAAACAAACTAGAAAAAGACACTGAAAATACTTGTATGGTTCGATTTTTCAAGAAAACTAGATCGTAACAGGTAAGTCTGTAATATCGAAATATAGTACCATTAAAATTTAATATCCGTGAAATTTTGTTAATGATTTTTATGGTATCTACAATATCTTGGTACAACAATGTAATGTAACCATGACCATAATGATTTAAAAGTTTAACACAAAAATGTATCACTGTACACTATGGAGTCGTATTCACTTAAATCATTATTGCTCATTATCTACACATTCAAAATATTTTGTACACCTGTTTCTATTTAAACACCTTTACATGTGCATTTAAATACTGTAAGCTACATGATAGTGATAGTTTTTTACGCCAATCGGATAAGCCGTTATGTCCAAAACCCTAAAAACAAACAGTTTAACAAGATTTAACTATTAATAAGTTGCTTTGTAGAGTTAAAACGACTGACAGTATAAACCTATTAACATTGCCCTTAATATGTAGACATCTTACGTGCTTCGTTTTTAAAGTAATTTCTATCATTTTAAAACTTGATATTATGCACAGGGCCGTCTTAGACTATGCTGGGGCCCTTGGACACAAGAATTTAGGACCCTTTTGGAATGTAAAGAAAGCGAATTATACAAATTTTTTTCACTATGATCTGCTTTATTATGGGTAATCAAACATATTATTATAATACAATATGTCATTAATGATATTAGTATGCCGCTGTTTTTTTTATTATGATTACGATAATAGTTTCTTTCGAGATTTCTGTTGAGCAAAATCTCCTATTAAATCCTCAAACTCAATTTACTATCACTTTCTATGCTCATAATTGACAAATTACTTAGTCGTTCTTGTAACATTGTTGTTCGCAATTCATTTTTTATTCTCTTAAGCTGCGAAAATGAACGCTCCCCACTACAATTGGTAACCATTAGCCGAAGGAATATTCTTGTAGCAACTTCAACATTTGGAAAAGTTTCTTCTAATTTATCAGACTTTATTAAGTTATGTAAGATTGAGATATTTAAATCCGCTGATTGCTTTGCTATATTTTTTAAATATTGGCTTAAATGGAAACATTCTGTTTTGAGCTCATATGCATTAATGTCTTCATGATAAAATTCTGCAAATTCGATGCCTTCTTTGGTCAATTCGTCAGATTCGATTGTTGTTAATTGACAAAGAAAACTAAATCGATTATCAATTTCGTGGTATGCTGCCGAACGTTTTTTTAAATGTGTAATTAATGTGTCAATTATGGGAATGAAAGTATCTACACTAAACTTTTCATTGCATCTCCACTGGAGAGTCTCTGATGATCCTTCAAAAAAGTGAGGCGTGAGCTGCGAATTCTTTTTCTTTCAAATTTATCTTTGTAATCAGCATCTGGATTCTTTTCTTTAGCAGCCGTTTCATACTGATCAAAATTATTGCGTGCGTTATTGACATAACTGATCAGAGATTCGTAAAGTTTTGGTACAACGTCCATAGTCATAGTGCTATTCTGTAAACTTAGACTTGTTTTATTCATAATTCCCAAAATATCATTCCATATTTCCGTTAGAAGAGCAGTCTCAAATTTTTCCATTTTTTTTTGCTAGGCTGTGGGCTTCGTTTTTAATGTCTCCTGGTTGATTGATGACACTTGCGATGAAGGACAATGCTTCGGAAATATTTAAATAACCATTTCGCAAAGCATTAATATCATTGGCATGTGCGGGCCGTCTGGTTTCCGAAAAAGACTTCAGGACTCTATTTACACCTAAATGCTCTGTCAACATTTTCCATCGTTTGGTCGAAGCTGAGAAAAAATTGTACAATTTTTGTATAAATTGAAAGAATGCTACTGCTTCAGTAATACATCAACAGCTTAAACACCCACTAAATTTAGCAAATATGCCGCACATGGAACGTAAATTGCATATTCGCATATTTATTTTATTCTAGACTGGACACCAGAGTACTCTCCAGACATATTTGAAGCATCGTCGTAGCTCTACCCGCGTCAATCTTTTGTGGGGATCTTAAGGCTTTCAAAAAAGTTTAAAATGGTATCTCTGCTATATATTGCGCATTATGTCCATCCATAGGCAAAAATTGCAAAAATCTCTCAATACGCTGTCCGTCTTTTACGTATCTAATGATGAAAGTGAGCTGATCAAAGTGGGACAGGTCCAGCGTAGAATCTACGCTAATAGAGTAGTATTTTCCTGATTTAAGTTCTTTGACAATTGTTTTTAAAACTCGCTGTCCCATTAAATTAATGAATTCATTACAAATATTTGCAGATAAATATGATATACTTCTTTTTCCACGATTTCCGCAGTTTTGTATGTGATCAGCAAGAAAAGGATCAAATTCACAAATCAGTTCTAAGCATCCCAAATAATTCCCATTATTTTGCGATCCCAAAGTCTCATTATCACCACAAAAAGCAAGACCTCTTGAAACTAAAAATTTCCCTACTGCAACAATCTTCCTAAGGATATTTTTCTCATAGCTAATTTCTGTATTATATTGGGACAACAACTCACTATCAATTCGTCCGGTAGTTTTCATTCTTATAACATAATTCATCATAGATTTCCTGTGTTTCAAACTGTTCTCATGCTCCATCAATAAGTTACTTATAGGCTTCCAATCCTTATATCCATTTGGAGAACTCAAATTATGTCCAGTACCAATAGTGGTATTAAATAGACGGCAGCAATAACAGTACAATTTACGGGTAAACATATTTTTTGTCAAGTATCTAGTTTTTGTTTTACCACTTGAATCTGGAAAACTTGTAGAAGTTTCAGAGAAGTCGCAATGTTTATTTTGGAAAAACTCTGGCCCTTTTCGAATACAAATATTACGGACTTCTTCCGTTAAAATGTCTTCACAGTACTTACCAGGGTCATGAGATACAGATATATTCTCCAAGTTTGCAATTATTAACTCACACTTGCTTGAAGTCGAGGTTTTAGCATTTGATGTGTGTTTGTCATTTTCTTCAAACGTAATAACCTCTTTTTCCTGGTGATATTCAGAGGTATTTTTGTCTCGAGGTGATGATGATGAAGAATTCCCCAACTTATTTGTTTCTTCCACCGTAAAAAACGAAGTAAGCTTAGGAAGTTTTTCCGTGATTTCTTTTTGAGCTATAACTTTTTTTCTCTTTTGTGAACCACTTAAATATGTTCTTTTCGATATAATGAAATAATATTTAAACGAACAAATCAAAACTTCTATTAATCTTACCCAAATTATATTAAACAAAATTAAATCACGTTACTTCTGTCCGACTGAAAGTTTATACATCTTCCGGGGATTCCTCCAACCATAGACAAAGTCGACATTTATTTATGGCCGCTTGACTTTGGCATCGGAGTGGTTTACATAGATGAATTCTAGATGGTGTGCTTAGTAAATTAGGCACGATGCATTTAGAAATATTATTACATTTTGTAAACTTTCAAATTACCTAATAACTGAATAAAAAATCAAATAACTTGAAAATAAACATTATAAACTCTGGATTATAAACTCAAATAAATGTCTGGTAAGGTATAAAGGTGTTCGAATCACTCAAATTATTCATATAAATGTATTGATTCGAATAAATCTGTAAATGATCGACGTTCGTGCAACGAGAAAAATGTAATGCGGCCGACCAAAATATTTTGAGATTAAATGTGAGAGAAAATGTCGGTCTTTCGGGGCCCTCTGAGGATGGGGGCCCTAGGCACTGGCCCCGTGTGCCCTTATGGTAAAGACGGTATTGATTATACACGGTGATTTTTTTGTTTTACACCTAGAACTAAAGTTCGCGTCTGTCATAAATAATACCTATTCGCAGTATTAAAACAGACATTACGATCAATAAACAATTAACTACACTGCACATTCGACATAGTGCGCGTGTACTTATTGTCGCGCAGTTGAGGCGGTCAGTGGTCGGGGAACAGCAGCGCAACGCGGACCACGGCGGTCGGTGCGTAGATAGACGTTTGTGATTTAATTTATTAACAAATCAACTGATCGTAAAATCGCATAAAAGTTCTAGGGTCTTAAAGCTAAGTTTTTTCCATTAAAATTCATTTAAGTAGTTCGTATCGTTATAAATAGTGTTCGAACTTTTCCCTGCAACTGTTATAGTTTCTTATTCGTTTTAATTTCGGGGACATGAGCGATTAATAATTAATTTTTAAATGGAACATAAAGTAATTCGAGCGTACTTAAACAACTTGAATCAACTTATTCACAGCAGATTAGGCATTTACAATGACTTAACGACGTATGTACAAAAAGGTACAATTCACCTAGCGATATTTGAACTATTCAAAATTCCCTGCTATTCTACTCCATGCACAAACGAGCACGTCTTTGAATGTTTTCTTTCACACATATTAATATCTTTCTGTCACATGGAATCTTCTCCTATGAAAATATATTTAGCTATATATTATAATATGTGAATGAATAGCATGGTATTCACAGCCCGGTTTAGCGCTGAGATGACGTGATAATTCACAAAAGTTTACGCTTGCATATTGCGGGATGTACAATTATTACAAAATCATTACGAAACGTGTAAACACTAGTTAGCTCGTTCAAATAATTCGCAAGTCACCGAACAGTAATACGTGTTAGTAACAGGTTCTCAATAGATGGTGCTATTTAGATTATAAATAATTACTGTTTATTGTCGTAGATATTAGTTAACAGTTAACAGATTGTAGATAAGCTGTATTATTCTGAAAAATGTTTATATTGTAACCAACCCCGCTTACAAAACAAACACATTTGAGAATAATATATAAAAAATTTAATAATTTAAAAAAAAATTGAATTGTTTATTTCTCGTCATTAGCGGTGAAGATAATCTTCAAATTATATCGATCATTAGTTGATTATCATGAAGTATTAAGAGAGATGTGGCGTATCGACCCAAAAAACCTTTTAGAAATAATGTATAGATATTTGTTACCAAATCTGCGTAAGTAGAAAACAATGATATGCACCCTCGGCATTATTTTGTTATGATAATTGTTTACTTCATGAGAAAAATTATATGTTTTTTCAAATAAATTATATTTATTGTGGAGATCTTAAACACTTAGAATTTTCCTGTTTTACGTAAGTATACCGTGAGCAGTTTGTTCACCATTAAATTCTATTTATCATATAATTATATTTATTTCACATTGACTTTGCTACATATGTATATAAGAAACAAGGTGTTACCCACATTTCTTCCGCATAAAATAATATTTTGTGACCAAATTTGATATTAGAGATGTAAAACTAGTTTACAAACAAAGCTGTTGCGATTCGGCCGCTACTTTGTATATAAAGGGGTATCTGTTTTTTTTTAATTATTTTCATAACCGTGAATCTTACAAAAATGTTTTCGAGAGCATTTTTAAAGTTTCTATTGAGGTACCTTTAATTGAAATACACAGGCTATACTCTCTTAAAAAATTATGAGGCTGATGATTTAATGACCAATCATTTTGGAACATGAGGTTTATTTCGAGTATTATGTTTGCTTATAGCTTTAAATAAACCAAAATAAACCAATATATGATATGCTCGGATTTAGCTCTGATAGGTACAATGAATGTGATAACAGGAAAACACAATTCGGATTACTCTCTTCTAAAAGATATTTCCCAAATATCACCTTAACAAAATGTTTGTCATATGACAAATTTATTTTCATTCAAAATTTGCCTTAAATTACCATGAAATGTTTATTATCATACATTTGTTTGGTTCTCATTTAAAAGAAGTTAACCACGCCAAATTAAATTCAAAGAATTCCAAGCCCTTTTTTTCAAATAGAAGTATATAAATTACGCTATCTCATACTCGATGGCTCTCTTTAATTCACGTTCACATACTCGCCGAGACAGACCGAGCACGATCATGTGAACAGAATTTTCGTGCTATGTCACTTTGGTCTCATTTAACTAGAGATAGAGATATATATAGTTTGCATAATAAGTGGTTGCTCGATAAAATATAAGATAAAGGAATCGATTAGAAATAGCTGGAATTATAATTAGAACTAATTAGGCGGTCATTGGTATATAATTAGTTCTTCATTAGTAATTAGAAAATCCAAATGAGGATAGTTCAAACACTATGAATGTTACGCGTAATTAAAATTGACATCATTAGCATTATGTGTTTGTTGCGGTTAAAACATAGAGAATTCTCTTTATCCTTGAGTGTAAAAGATTCTACTGACTGAGTGACTACTAACTAATACGACTACTATAGATTTGTTTAATGAGAGTATGTACTTTTAAAATTTAGTTTTTTTTCCTATTATATAAATCACAATAATATATATGTGTTACGTAGTTAGACTTAGAACGATTTCTTTCCAATCCATTTTGTGATATTGCAATTTCAAAGGTCTAAGAAGAAAATTGGTAGTTGGAAACTCAATCATATTTTTTATATGATAAATGCTAGTTTTCAGATTCTATTTATGTTACGTAAATGGCATTTTATGGTTGGGAACATACATGGAGACTTTTTTTCAGATGCCCCTTGGGGTTTAAATAACGTTGATTGTTTTCATGTGGCAAGACAGCCACTAAGAATGTAAAATAAACGGTGTTTAAGAAGCTCTCGGAACTCTTTATAATTTATATAACTGTTCTAACGAGTGTTCCAATGAAAAAAAAATTTTTGTGCGATGGCATCTAAAATGAGGACCAAATCAGGATAGAACATCAACAATTTCTTAAAATGCAATAACGTGCGGCTCACAGAAAAACTGGAGCTGCCAACTATTATACATTACCATCTATTGATGAAAAAGAAACCTACTCTGGACCACCACGAGGCAGAAAACCAAAATCTTTTCACGAGTCTTCCACGAAACGAAAGAAAGTGAAGGTTTTGGTAGATAGCCATTCCGGCTCTGAGTTGGCGTTGGTACATACTATATCTTACGAACTGAAGGGTATTTTGCAGCAGTCAGCGTTATAAAGAAGGTAACGACGTCATCTGCCAAGTCTAGCACCAATCGAGAAAAGCCTAAGAAAGTACTAAATAATGAAGAAGCGTTATCATTAAGTTTAGATTTAGGTCTTTCGCAGAGTAAATATAATTTGCTCCGAACTATGGAAAATAACCTACACCAGAACACCTTCCCGAGTAATCCGAATCTTGACAGAGACCTATGCTGAGGTTAAACTCCAAGCCTTATTGGATCACACTGTTTCTAGAATTGTTAAATCTCAGGAAGATGAGGATTTGATTTCTTTACGAGGATTTAACGGTAGTTCAGAACATAGTCTGTACAAATAACAATTTACAGACTCATCTAAACCGGTTGGATATCTACTTTCCATAGCATTAGTTCCTCTTCAGTTAAAACATACTTTAGATGGAACGATTATCTGGAGCAATCCACGCCCCGAATCCATGAGGTATTGTAGGCCAATTAAATTCACGTTTGTTAAGGGCAATTGAAATGTAGTTAAAGAAAACTTAACTCCATCTAATGTGCACGCTGCTGACTTAGAATTAAGCATTACTCACGATTTACACTGCACATTGTTGGATGGTAGTATTTGTAATGTCTAATACCGATAGTATGTCCAAGTGTTTTATATATGGCGCAAAGCTTCCAGGAATAAATACTCCTGTGGCGAAGATTGGAAATGTAACAATAATGTAGTAGACGCTACAAAGAAACAAATCCAAACCTCATTTATAGGAAAACTTGGAATTATTATCAACAAGCCTAAGCCAGGATTTAGTTCAACAAATAACGGTAATTCTGCCAAAGAATTTTTTAATAACCCAGAAATGTCCGCTGAAATAACAGGAATCATTCTCGCAATTATTCTCAGTGTTGTTTCTTGTGGTTACGGTATTGACATTGAGAAATTCGTTCATTTGTTGAGTCATACAAAATCTTTGTATCTGGATCTGTACTCATGGTACTACATGCCGATGACAGAGCACAAGATATTGCTTTATGGTATTGACATAATATATACATGTGTACTACCAATAGGACAAATGTCAGAAGAAGCATTGGAAGCTTGCCACAAAGAGATCTAAAAAATACGCGGACATAACACTCGGAAATTCTCGCGGGTTAATAACAATGGGGACTTGCCGAATTAGCTTTTTTTGATATCAGAAAAATCTCTTCGAAAATGTACCAAACCTAAGAAAAACTTGTCAGGGGAGCACTAAAAGCCTCTCTGACAAATGATGTTTTTTAGATCGTTCAAAAACTATTGAAGATATACTAATAATAATGAGAAAAAAAACAGTTTACATTATTATATTTAGAATTCATATCATGGGACCTTTAATTCCATATTGATTTGAATACTTACTAATGGTAAATATCCAGAAAAACACTTTAACTATTTCTTCAAAGACTGAGACCGGAAATAGGAATTTTGTTAAGAACGTTGTCACATTATTTGTTGTGATGACATATTAAAGGCTAAATTTACCAACATTGCATATTTTGTTGACTTTATATATATATATATATATATATATATATATATATATATATATATATATATATGTGTGTGTGGGTGTGTGTGTGTGTGTGTGTGTGTATAACAATACGTTTCCATAAATTATGTCAGGCTTTAACTTTTACTGGTCCTTTATTTTCATTGCTATTTATAGTCAGCACCACCATAGCACAACAATTTTAAATAATTTACTCGTCCCTGTACTTCAGACATTTTTATTTCTCAAATTAAATTTTAGCACTTAAATTGGATAACGAATGAAGGGCACCTGATATGCTGGGTTGCTCTCAGCATGTTTAAATAATAATGCAGGAAATTATTAAAACAAAGTGTCATATTTAACAAATAGTACAATACGGTTATTGTTATAGAGCTTAAAATATGTAGTGGGCTTATTTTTTATGTTTTAAACGCATTTGTGTACTACGAAATTTGAAAACAGAGTTTAGGAATAATTTCTTCGCTGGTGGCTTTAATTGCAACTCAAGAAGGAATACAACCCATCTAATAAAATACTAAATAAAAAGAAAGTAAATCTACTTTTTGCGGTAACAATTTGTTTAAATTAATTTCTAATATAACATAAGCGGTAATGGTAGTTTTAGTTTTATGGAGATAATGAAATTATTGGCTGAGTTATATTATCTGAGATAACAAATTACAATTGCAATCAAAACGAATGCCATTAAGAGTGCTTTCAAAAACTCTCATCAATTTATTAAAATATTTGTAGCGCAATGTTTTTGAGAAAATGTATGGAAGCAAGCCGTAAAGATAATTTTAGTATCCTAGTTTTCCTTTTCGTTGTTAACGTGATTTAAATTAATATGGCCTTCAACTTCCATAGAATTAATTGAAATAAATTCGCAATACACGCATTAACAATATATTTATTACATTATCATATTGGACCCGCCATCTTTCTTCTAAGCTCGTCTTATCGACTTTACCAAACTCTTCAAACTCCGGTAATCTTACCAGTAAAAGTTTTCGAACCATGCTGTAACTTATTGGTCGCGTTGGTAAGTTACCGGTATACTTTCGAACGCGCCCCATGTAAAGAAGTAGATCTGTCAAAACTATCAAAACATTTTCCATGTGGCTGTCAATTTTTTATGCGTGTGATTTCATTTTAAACTCCAACTTTACCAACTCTTAATTTCTTTTCATTGAATTATGTTTTATTTAATCGGGTTAGGATTGGGTGATGCAAAAGATGTTACTGTGAAAGGATTAGAGATTATAAAGCAATGCGACAGAGTTTATTTAGAGGCATACACTTCGATTTTGACAGTCGGCAAGGAAGCATTGGTATTTTAATTTGACTTGAAAATAATATTTAAATCATTTCATTGTCCTAAATAGTGTATTGTAAAAAAATCACTTATAGAGCAAGCGTATTTCACATACACATTCACGTACGTTGAATGTGTTTAAAGTTTATTTCTTAATCTAGGTAAACAGCTAATTTAGGAGAATATATGTGTATATTTGCAATAAATAAATTGTACAGAATGTAACTCTTTTTTTCCAATTTTATCTTTTATCCCGTTTGAAATGAAATTCATAATATACAATGTTTTGTGCAGTTGTAAAGTCGCATTCGTTTGAATTTAGAAAAGAAATTGATTCAGAAACCGATTTACTATTGAAAAATGTTTCCAACGTATATAGAATGTTGAATTTCCAACATATTTTCACAGGGATATTTTTTCATTTTTAAAATGTTGTGCCTTAAATTAAAAACCTATATTATCCACTTGTCTATTTATCTGTCTTTTACAATCCTTTTCTCAGAAACCCTTCGATCTGGCAATTTGAAATTTATATTTGTGTTATAAAAATATGTAACCTTAAAAATCTCAAGAATCAAAAATATTTTTATAGAAATTTTATACTAAATAACAGAAATACAATGTTTAGGCTTTTAAATGTACATAAGCCTGTACAAAACCCTTGTATTGTGGGTTCTATTTATATTTAGGAGGTTTCATTTCATATTTTATTGGTGTTTACCTAAAATATAGTAACGTAACAGTTCATGTTCTTATTAGTGTGACATATTGTGACAGAAGATAAAGCGAATTTAGTTGAAATAACCGTCACAAATTGGGGACACCACACACACTTATATCTTAAGAAAAGAAGTAGATAGATAAATAAGTTGCTGCACGCTGCAGATACACTACGGAATAAAAATGTTTCCAAAAACATTTCAAATTTTGCATAAATCATTTGACACCAACAATATCTAAGTATCACAGTGTTTCCTTTCTGAATTATTATTTCTTCAAAAATCTAAGCTTTTAATTAATATAATGAGAAACACTATTGCTGGTGTATTTGTTATAATAATTTCTCAAATGGTTCTAAGTTTTAAATAAATTAATTCTCTGTTGTATCAAACCCACTGTAAGCTTTTTATACAAAAAAAATGCAAAAGTGCAAATATTTCATGTCTATGTTACATTTAACTTTTCTATTATAGGAAGAATTCTACGGTCGAGAATTGATATTAGCTGATAGAGAACTATGTGAAAGTGGAACTAACGAATTGTTGAGAGGTGCTGAGAATAAGAATGTGGCGCTGCTTGTAGTTGGGGATCCACTCGGTGCCACCACTCACACTGACATGCTACTGAGAGCTAGAGAAGTTAATATACCGACACAGGTAGGCTTCATTCATATTGATGAGTTAATACATTGTGATTTTGTTTTTTACTTATTTTTTTCTGTGCCATTACTCCTTGTCCTATTAATATTATTAGCAGCGTAATCATTGATTAAAAGCAATATATCACCCAAACTTGACATTTTTCACTTAATTCTTCACCAGTGTAGATCTTTATACACCTCTTATTAAATTTTCTAACATAAGTCTTTAACAAATCGTGAACCTAAGTGAGTCCAATGATTTATTGTTAAGTGGTTTTTCCATTCTTAACTAATGAACAACTCCAATAATAATTATAAAGAACCTTTTTAAATGTTTTAACTGTTATAAAAAACTGTCAAAATGTAAAAATAAATGACATTGTTTAAAAGTAATGTAGTATCATAGCAGACATCGAACATGTAATTTTTCATGTTGACACACCACTTCTCCAATAATTATAAATATATATATATATATATATATATATATATATATATATATATATATATATATATATATATATATGTATGTATATATGTATATATATGTATATAAGATATGAATTTATGAAAAAAAATACTTTCGAAATTATTAATATTTTCTTTATTTTTATTGTTCAGAATATGTGTGGAATCACCTGTGTGAAAATATGTAGTGAAATGTAAAAAAGAAAAAGTTAAAAAATTACTATTCAAAAAATTATTTTCAAAATATTCAATATTTTCGTGTTTTTATTATTTAGAAAAATGGACTAAGTTACCTTTGTGGATATATGTCACTAGTACACCCTGTATACATGCAAGCAAGCACATGTTTCAATATCATAAGCAGAACATCCATGTAAATAATACTTGGTATCACTCACTACTCAAGGCCAAATCAGGTGTTAGTATTACACATTGTATATCGCTTCGATGATGCCACATGGCGCTCGGTGTAACTAACTGCAGAACCCTTAATTCTTGCAGTAACATTGAAATCGTACATCTCGTTAATGGGATAAAATACAAATTATTGATTATAAAAGAATTATAGATTATAATTGTCTTATTTTGTATACAAGAACCCATAGAAGGCGACTTGCTGTACACTGTTAACAACACCTGTTCATATATTTATACCTAAATGAGCCCTAATTATAATTTTGCAGGTGGTACATAATGCATCGATAATGAATGCAGTGAGCTGTTGTGGACTACAGCTTTATAACTTTGGGGAGACTGTCTCAATTCCTTACTGGACTGACAACTGGAAACCTGACAGTTTCTTTGAAAAGATTCTTTCTAATTTTAATAGAAACTTACATACTCTTTGTTTATTAGGTAATTAAATCAAATTCTTGTTTATCTTTTTAGAATTACAAATTCATCACATTAACGTAAAACCATTAAAACTGCTGTAAATTTCTTCGTAAATATTTCATCCAGTCATTAATACTAAAGATGACTAAAGTAGTAGATGTATCAATAACTAAAGATGAATCGTCCAGGAACTAATTATACATACTTAAGAATTATATATTCATACCTTCTATATAAAAACTATCAGGAATCTTTAAAAAAACACACAAATTTACGTTTATTCATCAAAGTTTATTTTGTCACCTTCAAAGTAATCCCTATTGTTGGCAATACAACTGTGATAATGCTGGACTCACTCTTCCATACACTTCTCATAGGCCGAAAGTGGTAAGGCCTTTAATTCCGGCTGTGAATTCCATTTAATGTTTTCATTTAAGTCAAAACGAATTCCACGGAGTGGTAATTTCAGTTTTAGAAACAGGAAGAAGTCATGCGGGACTAAATCCAGCGGATATAGTGGATGGTCAATGGCAGTGAGTTTTTGGCTTTGTACTTGATCGCAATTGTCACTCTATGAGAAGGCGCATTATCGTTTTGTTTGGCAAATTCTCGAACACTTCATATCCTTTTTTGAATGACGCACCATTTGTATGCCTGTGTTTTCGACATAGTCGAATCACCATAGGCTTTTATTAACTGATTCGTCACAAGAAATTTCGTTTCAAACACCAAATTTAAGGCAAACTCTTTGTTCAACTAATTTATTGATAATAAAATTTGAAAAACTATTTTGAGGTCGACTTATTATGAGGTTGTTGAAAACATACTAGTGGATAGATTGCATTTAAATTTGGCTTAGTAATTAAGGAACATTCTACCAATTTAACAAAAAAAAATTTTTACGGATTTCTTTTAAGCGGTTTATTGAAATGACAATTCAAGGTAGTTTTTATGCAGAAGGTATATTGTAAGTGAAAGTAAATTGTAATTCTGCTACCTAATTTATAAATTTTGATACACTTAAAAAAATTAATATTTTACAGATATAAAGGTTAAAGAGCCAACAGAAGAGTCATTAACAAAGAAGATTAGACAGTATATGGATCCTAAATTCATGTCAGTCTCTGAAGCTTCGCTACAACTTTTAGAAATATTGGGGAATAGAAAATCATCAAATTTATCCAGTGGTAATAATTTCTTTTATATGCCGGTGATAGAATATTTATCCAAATTCTTTTGAAACCGCTATTTTAAAAATAATGATTAATATCCTATAAAAATAAAACTAAATGCATATTTTAACAAGTCTGAATAGCTTGTACATTATAAAGTTAATACCAATATTACGTTCGGGATCAAATCCTATACATGTTATTAATATTAGAAATGCGAACATGATTTTGTTTATTTTTCTGTCTTGCTTTCGACTTCTCAACTCTATGAAATTTTGTATAATTTTTATTGTACCAAGTGAATCGTTCACTTCCTTGATAATATTTTAAAATAAAGCGTCATTAACATAACACTTACTAGGCTCTTCACAAAACAACTAATTTTTCACAAAAACTGTCTTAATAACATAGAAAAACAATTATTGTTTTCTTAACATGTCTTATTTTTGATCCATCAAAACTGAGAAATACTCCTTCAAATAATCCTTTTATTTTTTATTGCCCTGATTAAAGTTGGCTCTGAGTTACCACATAATAAATAATTTCATTTTGACTATCCGAAGTCTGAGTGTGCAAATCGCTTTTAAGGACTTTATCTCCAAAATGGACTCGTTATTGAAGAACAGCTCTGAAATTGTGGATAGACTCGCATCACAACTTCAAAGCATAGGAGACCAAATACATAGTAAAAAATTGAAACGTCACTGGCCAAAAAGGCATAGGAGTAAATGAGGAGACCATCCAGAGACATTTGATTGCTTTTGCCTATGGAAAGAGAAAAACAGTGCTCAAATGTTGTTTACAACAAAAACATCTATGACTACGACCTGTTAGTACAAAGCCAAATAGTGATTGTAATTGTTGACCATTGAGTGTCGTTTGATTGTTGCTGTCTATGAATAGAGAAACACAGTGTTCAAACATTTTTAAAATAAAAATACCTACGAATACAAGTGTAAAATAAAAAACAAAATATTAATTACAACTCTTGAACTAACTTCAATCAATGATTTATTTTGCACATTACCTTCATAATAAAACCTCTTTGTTTATGGACTCTGAGGAAATGTTCATATGTTAGCCACTTCCAAATCAAAGATTTTAACTTTTTGTTTCTTTACTCTCATTTCCACATCAAAGATTGTAACTTTATTTGCTTTAACTTGGACTGAAAACCTGAGTACTTCAAGAGAATAATAAACTTTGATAGAACTTTGCAATCAGCTAATGCAAAACCAATAGAAAGATTTTATTATAGATAATTGTTTTTTTCTGATTACAACATAGGCATACATAATGATACAACTTTCCAACATCTGAGAATCGTTTTTGATGACAACACGATGCCAGCCTATTAATAATAATGATAGTCAATGAACATACAATAAGTAACAATACTCTAAGTTAGTGCATGTAGTGTATTTTAAAATCATAACTGATTTTTAGATATTCTAGCCTATACCTTTTTATGAAATTGATTTTATTTTGCACTATTCAATTTGAACTTAAATAGCAGAATCTACCAAATTCAGTAGAATTAGATTCTTATGTAAAAATTATTGTTTACAGAAAATAAAGCAGCTAAGAACAGATGCTCTATGAGTAAATATCTAAAGATTGGGAGCATACATTTCAAAGTGAGCCAAAAAGACAACGCCATCTTACGGCTTGAGTTGTTAACATTATTACTTACACTCAAGAGAGCACTTCCCATTTTGAGGCTGTTCATAGTTAATTATATGAGATATTCGAAGGAATCAAATGTAACTACTCAGTTGCATAACATTTTTTAATTTTATATTTTTTTTTATTGGATGTTCTACGCCTACTTCACTTAAACTTTTTCAATAAAATTGTTTACGTTTGCTTTAATGAGTATGTTAAAACACTTATTTAAAAATAACATACAACAGCCATTATACATATTGTCCATATTTTCTCGTTTTTCATTAGTTTTAACATTAAATACACAACTCTTAAGATACTTGACTGTCTTAAGGTACTTTATTTTCTATTGGTAAATTAAAATGTTCTGGCCCAAATTTTTTACACTTGCGTATTCATAATCGTTTTATAATATTTTCATCTAGAACCAAATTATATTGAAATTCCCTACCATTCCGTGGCATATTATTTCTCAATAATCTCATTGCAATTGCGGCAATGTGATTTGTTCGTGATAAATGTGAATAAAATTCTTGACGTATGTTATTGTTATGTTTCTGAGTATCATTCAATTTGGAATATTGAAACGTGTATAACTTGAATGTTTCTAGAACTTGTATGAAAATAATCAAGTTGAGATGAGAGTTTCTTATACTTGTTTAGAAAGATGCCGTATTTGAAAATATTTTGTGGCTTAAAACACCTAAACTCTACATAATACACAGATTTTACTGTATAATTAATTTTGGCAGGAGGAGGTTACAAGGACGAACAATTGAAACTTGTTAATTTTAACTTATGATAGTTCAGTCATAGTTTAATTATCTTTAAAGACAATCTATGTACTTTCAGATATGTTGTTTATCTAAAATTATATCAATTTGTCTGTCATGTAAATTTATTTCCAAATTGTTTCATATTAACATAAACAAGTACTTCTTATTTTGTATCTTTCATATTTTAAAAGTTATATTTCTAACAGTTTAAATAACATAATACAACATAATATTTCCAAGTTATTACATATATATATATATATATATATATATATATATATATATATATATATATTAAAAATTTAATTTTTAAATAAGCCTTTAAGAACTATCTCAAAGTAAATGGTAGAACAGTTAATGGTTATTTAATATACTTAATATAGCCACAAAATCATCACATTTTACCATCAATTGTTAGACGTCCAATTGAATATACAGCAAACTCTTTGAAATAATAAATGCAGAAATCTGGTATTAATCCCAAAAAAGCATAATAATTTATCCCCACCCACAACATTTAACCATGTAACATTTCTTTCATAACAACGAGGTAAACACATTTATTCACCACACTTTCGAATTAAAACTACTGAATTTACCTACTTTATAACTATTTGAAGATTATATTGTTCTTTTTATTAAAAACTAACTAATGTAATAAAAAAATGTCTAAATAAAAATGTGAAAATAATCGAATAAAAAATGTTATAGATTATTTTTGACAGGGATCTGGAAAATATTTTTTCCATTAACCAAATCTCTGTATTTTGAAAAATGTTTTTTAACCTTTCTTTTATTGATTATCCTGGCTTTATAATTAAAACATATAATAAGTAATATGATGATAATCATATTACCATATTACATAATTCTGGACGCATTACCTCCAATAGAATCTCCTAAATTTTGGTTATATATATTTATGTACTTGGATCAATGTTAAGATATTTCTTGGTACACATGTCATAAGTATTTTTTGGCATATTTATAGTGGATGTAGGAAATAGTAATGTCACAAAAATAAATTACCTCAAAAAAAAATTTAATTCATCTAAAAATACCCATACAGTTTGTAAAAATGAAAACCACTGAACAACTTCTTACGAATGTTTGAAAAAAAAAATTCTAACGTATCTATATAATTTAATATTAACCTAATTTCATGTTACAGAAATCACAGAGAACACCTTGACAGTTGGTTTATCGAGGGTTGGCGCACCTGATCAAAAAATTACTTTTTGCAACCTAAAGCAAATGAGTGAACATGATCTTGGTCCACCCCTGCACAGCCTGGTGATACCTGCTTTAAATCTGCATCCCTTGGAATTGGAATATTTAGAACAATTCAAATTATAACATTACATAGTATCAATATAAGTAAATAAACGAATTGTAATAATTTTTGTATCTTCTCTGAAACTCCTACACCTTTGCACAATATGTACCCAATTTTATATTTATAGTTACACCAAAAATATGGTGTGAACAGTTGGCTTTATATCTCGACAATGAAAAATTAATTGAAATATTAATAAATACTGCATAATGAAGTACATGTCTGAAAACTCCCACTAGAATCCAAAATTTTGGTTAACATTATCAGCACAGGTGACTACACTGGACAGTTAAGGGCGTTAGATACCAAGTTTTTTGCACAATAATTTTCATGACGGAGATTTCTCATTTTTACATTGAATGTATTGAAGACAGAATATTGAGCAATACAAAGCACCAGGGACTTGAAGATCGTATGAGTATTGCCTACCCGAGAATAAAGCAATGAAATATGAATCACCACTTAAAAAAATATTTATTCCTATGAATATTGTCATAATTAAATTTTATTTTATTCTTAGATACATCTATGTTATGACAATTTGTACTTTAAAAATATATTTTGCCTTCTCGATTTTTGAGTAGACTAAATATAGTCTTATGAAGTGTATAACGCCTGCAAAATATTATAGGTATTTTATTATCTTTTGCTAAAAATAATCTTGTGCTATCTACAATTCAGTTATCCATAAACATTTAATTGATTTTTAAAGTATCCTAGAGCTTTTCCTAGAAAAATGTTTCTTTTCAATGACAACAAGAATTCTGACCCTAAATGCTGAAATAATATTTGAGGGGATTAACAAATACAGATAACAATAGGCCTAATTTCGGCTAGTTACAACACTATTAACCCGTCCGTCAATTTGTCTCAAATAATAAAAAAATAAACTTATAGGTTTTTGTCTTGTGCTCTGTTGACAAGATCATACTTTTTTATGTGTATAAAATATCTATACCTACCTTTTACCAAATATTTGTTCACGGTAATTTTATACTTTCGATATAAAATTTTTAAAAAATAAGTAATGTAAACAATGATGTTAAATTATATAGAGGGACGTTATCCTCTTATAAAACAAACAAAAACGTAGGTTCAAGTAGTACCCACACGCTAAAGAGGTAGTGTCAGAGAAAACATGTATATAAAAGAATTAGTCATGCTGAACGCAAGTAATTACCTTGTCTTTTTAGGACAACTTTCAGAGCATTATTAAGATATCTATTTATATAATGTTATTCATTATCAAAAATCTTCCACGATAAAATACAGCCGACAATAGTAGATTTGCTAGCACCGTGTAGGTACTCGTAAAAATGTATAGGCACTTTTAAACAACTTATGTTTATTTCGCTAATCTAATCACCAACTTATCTTAATGTGAAAACTTTTAAATTCTCAGACAACAAAAAAAGGTAATAAAAAAGATAAATGTTTCTAAGAAACAAGTGAAAAATAAATTATCTTCTGTATTATCTTGTTTTGCGGGAATCCCTTCTTCACGATCATATTAATATCCGGGCTCAGTGACCATTATTAAATTGGAAAATTAGTATTTTGACTATTCCGTTTTCAAGATCAGAATAAATTACTTTTTTATTTTGATTTCGTCACCTTTGCCATTATGGAGATGGTCAAAATTCGAGTCACTTTTTTATATTTTTTTTTTAGGAATAACACAACTCAGAGAGTAAATAAATACAAGCGTACGGTGCGTAAGGAGACAATACAGTCTTTAGTATATAATCTGTGATACAGTCGCTCTAACACACAAGTCGAAATCAACTGAATATACATACTGACCATCGATATGTTTTTAATAGTGCTGTAACCTCTATAAAAAAATATCAAAAATCAACGAAACACACTTCGATGAAGCTATTACTAAACATAATATGTATTGCTTTTAAAAAAAAAATAAACGCCGTGTATCACTCGAGGAAAAGTACAATTAATGACAAACTCGCACACCGTTAGTAATATTACTTTCTGTTTTCCATCATCAACATACTATTCCCTATCTTCAACAACCTGGTACGTGTTAATCTCAAGCATTTCAATATTTATAGTTTTCTATGTTCCTAATACTGAACAACTTTCGTGTTTCGATTTTAGTAATTAGCCAAAAAAATTCGACTCTTCGTACAAATTATTGAGATTAGCTAATAAGTTCTATGGAGAAAATTTTAAGAAATTTTTTTTTGTGAATTTCTAAAAATCGTAGAATAAACGTTGTTTAGTATTTGCAATATAAGAACTTCCGTAAATGTTGCCAGGTTTGAGAAACCATTAAATTAAAATAAATAACCATCAATAATTTATGATAACGCAAAGTATGCTAAGGTAATTTAATTCAATTACTGTAATATAAGGTAAGTTATGGTAACATAAGATTTAGGAAGGTAAAGTTAAGATATGGTATGCTTGATTAAGGTAAAGTACGATAAGTTCCGGTAAGGGAAGGATCAATCCTTCAGTCCTAATGCCATTATATGGGAACGTCCGAGATTAGGACCTTGAAATAAAACAAGTTTATTGTAAACGTTTTGGTCGTTTTCATTTTTAGGCGCTGAAGGACTTTTATATTCATGATGTATTTAATTTTTTTAAACAGAAGTCTATGATTGCCTCACCAATGAAATATAAATGATTTTTTAATACACAATTATCATAACGTAATTATCTTTCTTCGTTAGCTGTGAAAACACTTTTGTATTACCAAACATTTCAATAACATTCATCATTACTTTGCTCGTGTCATTAGGTTGTCTGACTTTACTTACTCTGTTGATTCTCAGGTATTTACGAAAAACTTTTTCGGTGTGTTGACTTCATTTGACTCTTTTATCTTTACCACCATTATCTTTGATTCAAAACATAACTTTTATTTGCATCATTCGTAAGAACTTGGTCATAATATTCACGTAATATCTTTTCTTTATCTTTTTTACTATACACCTGGCTATATGAAATTACCTTTCACTTATTCGAGTAGGCGGTTCGCGTCTGGGATACAATTGTGATCAGTGATCATTTCTTCTTCGAAATTGACAATTGGTTGATGATCAGTGAAATCATTCAGCATAGTAATTCTGCCTGATTAAGATGGAAGGATGACATGAATGATGAAAGAATGAAAGAGACCGTAACAAACTGGATCCAGACAGCCCAAAATAGAGCCGAGTGGCGCAGATTGAAGATATTACATATTTTGGTATACTATATATAGGCTGAAGAAGGCCTACACCAAAATGGTTGAGGACGGCTCATTATGAATTCTTCCTGTTGTTTGGTTTAGTGTATGAATATATTATTTTTATTTCTGTGCAAGATTCTAGTATTACCGAGAACATATGCAAATTTTAAAGCACACAGATCCTATATTTTTCTGAAGTTTACGATCAAAATCATCATCAGGGAATTTCAGTCAATCAATATATTCATCGACTTCTGGTTATTTTTCTTTTGACTTTATAATATTATAAGGTTGTCTTTTATGGCTTTTAGCGGTCAAATTCCTGGAGCTTAGTAAATCGAAAAATTATTAAAATCTCTAATGAATGAATCCCACTATTAGCATTATGCGTTGAAACTCTAGTGTGTCTGCCACAGAATTACTGGATAGTTGTGTGACAAGTTTCACCTTTATTTTCTGCTTTTCATACTGGATATGTGTGCTACTGATAGTTTATTTGTAACGTAATTTTGAATCAATTCTAAATAGTGCCACTATATGACTTGGCTATCTGCATCCAGAAATTTTTGTTTTACACCTAAAATATTCCTTACCTGTTTGATGTTATGACAGAGATCATACAGTATCATAGTTTTATAATTGCCCACTGTCAAAGTAGATCTTATATCATTTGGATTCAAATAACAGCCTAATTGTGTTACCATAGCTGCATTCACCGCAGCACCATCAAATGTCAATGATATTACAGTTACACAATGTTCAATCAATAAACGAATGGAAGGCCCCACTAAATTGTTTTTTTTTTGGTAACCGAATTAACCGTTTTACCAATAAAAATCCAATGGGAATCTTCCGTGATTAATTTGTGCATGTCAGCTTAAATGTCAAGATTTCCAACCCTGGTGGAAATGTTTCTCTACCCACACAAAATAATTCTTTCAGATCTCTGAATAAAATTTGAGAATTTTTACTTATTGAAAATGTATAAAGATAAGTATTAGTTATTCTAGAAAAATTATTCACCGTTAAAAATTCTTCAAAGTCTCTTAATAATTCTGAATAGGTTTTTTAGAAACGTCCGATATAATATAAGAAATTTGACTTTCAATGACTTATTAACAGTTTTTCTGAATAACCAACACATTTTCAGAGAAATATTTCCACAAGGGGATACTGGTGGGAGATCGTCCCCGTCGACCTCAGTAGCCAAATCAATGTGGCAATATTATTTGGTACCATCCCATCACAAATGTTTTCTCATAGCAATTTTATCAATGGTCAATGCACAGCATAATATTTTATTGAAACTTAAGCTACGTATTTTTATTATGCCTAATGTTTATTTAGTTAATCCAGGCTTTCCATCATAGATAATCCAGTCATTGAACTGATACCACCTTGATAAGGCTTATGATGTGGTAATACTGTATTGAAGTAGTCGCGTACAAGTCATATACCGTCGTGATAAAAAGTGAAGAGTTAAAGCAAACTTTTTAATTTTATCTGGATAATCTTTTTGTGGCAAGAAAGCGTCTTCCAATTTCATCAAGTACCTAAACACAACCTGGTTATCTGTGTCCATCATGTGCCTAAAAATCGCCACATGCTCACTTTCCAATTTTTCGTGAAGTTCTTGATTAATTGTTACTAAATTGGCATTCTTCTTTGTCAGTCCAAAATATATCCGTCGCATGTTTTTCAACTTTCTACCACGTCTGGCTGCAATTTTTTGTACTGATCTGCTAATTTAGTTAGTTTTCGAATTTCAGTGTTAGCGGAAGTTCAATCATTACCTTCTGCTCAAGTTGAGAAATTTATTTTTGGCAGTGAACCGAGAAACTGTTTTTAATACACCAGCTATTTTTGTATATGTACTCAATATTTTGTCTAAGCCGATAGTTCTATGTATGTCTAAAGTATGAAGCAAATTTTGCAAACAAAAAAAACGAATCGTTCTTATTGATAAATAAAATAGGTCGACGATTGAGTTTATTTTATGAGCAATACTTCCAAAGCACATACATGGATATAATTAAATGTGCCTCGATTTTTTTACGTTAAACTTGACATTATCAAAATATTTCCTAGTATTTTGAAACGTGATTTTTGACCTGAAATTTTTTCGTACATATACTTCAAACACCTGATACTTAATTCTCCAAGTACGACTTATTTCTAGTCCAGGTCTTCTGTTGTATATTGTGTAGGCCATTCTAAACAAATAAAAGATTCAACAAAATCTATAACCAGAAATTTCACGAACGTCCAGCTATTCCATTATCATATTAGGTCATTATAAAAAATAAAAGTTTCGACAAAATTTATAAGCGGAAATTTTAGAACCAAACTTTTTATTTTTATCGCTATGTGAATTAGTCTAATATGATTTGAACAGACGACAAAGAAACAGCTTTTCAAATATGCTTCATTTAAAATTAAATTCTTAAATATTGAATATATGTAGCGTTAATTTTGTAGTAACTTTAATAGTCCATTTAAGATGTTGTAATACAATGAAACCTAGTTCGTGGTAAAGAACTTAAAGAAAGTAGAAATAATACTACATCACGTAGTTTCATCTAATTGTAAATTCTTAAAATTACGATTTTTTTCATATATATATATAAAAGGAAATCTTTGACATAAATCTAAAAAAAGGCAATTTCATTTAAATCAACGTACGAATGAAACAGAAGTTTGGTTTGATAGCACGCCAGCCAAAAAAGGCAATTTAAATTAAATCAACGTACGAAAGAAACAGAAGTTTCGTTTGATAGCACGCCAGCCAAAAAAGGCAATTTCAATTAAATCAACGTATGATTTACAACTTAATTTAATTAACTTTTTATCCGTTTTCAATACATACAAAATGTTATTGAAATGTAAAAAAAGTGAAACTGATGTGAAGTTTCGTTTAAAAATGAACAAGGTCTGTGTTTTAAAATCAACATTCTGTGATTGTAACTCAAATAAATTCATCTCCGAATATCAATAATAAATCGATAAACGGTTTTGGCAATGCATGTTGTATTAAAAGGCATAAAGTTTAAAGGAATTTAGGATAAGGGTTATAGATTAATGTTTACAATTCATGTCTGCAAAAACATTTTGGCTGACAGTAAAGTTATATTTGATTAAGTTAAACGAAGAGCAGTAAAAAAAGAAAAAGAAAAATATACTAAAAAGGGACTTGAGCCTACACACACATCTTTCGGTATCTGGTGATGGAACATGGAACAATACAGGTTATTTGTATTTGCTTAGGATAGCAACGTTGAACAGAACGTATTTGGACAAAATATTAGATTGAATTATCAAGTCTAGTTCCTATCAAGCTTCTAATTAATGGTAAAATAAAGATGAAGAAGAGTACTAAGTATAGTGTGAAGAACAAGCAGAATAGTGCCAGGTCCATCACTCTGGAAGCAGTGGTAAAATATAAGTGGATGGAGTCATGGAAATGTTTTCAAGGTTAGAAGCATTTGAAAACATTAAATATACACATATATTGGTGATAAAACACGGAAACTCTATTATCCCAAAGTATTGATAAATAGCAACTCCTACGAAGATTGTCTTGAACTAAATAAGAGTATGTTGGATCCGTTAAAAAATTCACGGGATCTCTGTTCGGAGCTCTTAAAAAACATAGAGAACTTGGTCTGGAAAATAAATGCGCTGGAAAATTGACGAATGGCTTGATAAATGAATTATCAACATATGGCTTGGCTATCATATGCAATTGTCATTCTGTTGAAGCAATATAAGATACAATGTAGGCTACGTTTTATTACAAGTGCTCAAAGTTTAAATCGATGCAATTCATTGCTTAATATTGTTTTTGTTGTATTGTTTGGTGAAATACTTATTGTTTATTTTTTACGCCAACAACGTAAAAATATTCCTTAAAGTTTGAATATATTTGGCATTAATTTTGTAAAAATTCATTTTAATTTAATTTTTCACAACAAAATGAAACCACATGATATAGTATTATTATGTCTACTTTATTTAAATTCTTTACCACGACCTAGGTTTCGTTGTATAACAACATCTTCAGGTGGACAATTTGTAAACATTGGTGGAGAATTTGTAAGATATCTTTACACATTGCCCACCTGAAGATGTAATACAACGAAACCTAGGTCGTGGAAAACAATTTAAATAAAGTAGAAATAATACTACTCCTTAAAGAATTTTTTGGCAGAGTTGAAAAAAAGACAAAACAAAAGATCTTAATTTTCAATATTAAGTTAATATTTTTAAAGGCCAATTTTATAAGTTGTTCAAACACTTGACACAAATTCAATTACGTATTTCGAATGAGTATTGAAAACTTTGATAATTTGTGCATTGTACTTAGGCCGTATACTTCATATCAAATTATATATACATGAGTGCAACTGGATACTACACTACAGGAAAGATCGTGTGTAACTTATGATAGGAGAAATGAAAATATTAATATAGTGGACAAAATGAATGTTTTCATACCCTTTGCAACTACCTGTCTTAACGTACTACTGAATGAATTGCAAGATACCCCCTTCCCCGTCCCCACGGGGGAAGACTTTTTGAACATTTTATCGATATTTTGCAATACATGAAAACGTAGATGTTTCGTTATAATGTAATTTTCTGTGAAATTAGTAAGTTAACTATTGACACTATTTGAAACGTAAATGAATATTTATTTTATTTTTTATTGAAAAAAGATTTTCTTTTTTGTTCTAATTTTATAACTATTTTTCCTATAACATTGTTAGTTTAGAACTTGGAAGCTTTTGAAAAATCTTTCTGACACACTGTTGACCACCCAAGTTAAGTATTACCTAACTTGTACAATATTCGAGGCTTAGAATATAGAATAATCCAGAAGGAAAATTACAATAAAAATGCAAATCTCTTCGCGGTCGCGGTGAAGCCAAAAATCAGTGGAGGGGGTACCGCACTCCGCCTACTAGCGCCCTCCCTCAAAGCGCACGGTGTTACCAGCAGAATAAATGTATCCACCAACTTCAGTAAATCGACGCATATAAATATATTTGCTTGCGGCAGTTTGATTCACATTTGCATCAATTTATATGGTCACGGCTTGGCTTATATGAAGTATTATTAAGGCCGCCGTGTTAAATTTCTAAAATGTTTATTCTGACCGCAACCAATGGCCAAAGTAATTATTTAAAAACTTTATCACATTTTACCATTTTATTCATCACTTAACAGTTTTAATACAAAAAGAAAATAATTATCTTAGTGTCTTAAAGTAAAAAAGAGATGTAAAAAAGCTCATAATAAAAGTTTGAAAATATTCGATCTCATACTAAAGAAATTCAAAATAGGACGAAACAATTATTTATATTAATTAGCATGCAATGTCGTGATAACATTTCTTCATATTTTAAACAATATCGGTTCGCATTTTTCAAGAAATTAAAGAAGACGGCGGAAATGAATGATTGTAACATGTGTTTCTTGCCGTAATCCTACATATAATGACTATATACACAATACGTAAAATATTCTAAAATTGAATATGACAACGGAAATTCAAACGTTACACCAAATTCTCTAACGGCATTTTCCAAATTCCGATTTTTTTCAAATAAAATTTTACATTTTTCAGTATCGAGCAATTAAGATGTTTTAATTTGGGTAAACAATTTTTTAAGAGGTGACAACACAAATAAAAATAGCACGCTTCTGTTAATAATAATCTACTTCAATATTTTAAAATTGCATTGTTAATTGAAAATTAAATTAAGTAATAGTTTTTATATCCTATGAAAAGTAATCCCCAATTGTTTCTTTTGCAGTCCAATGATATTTTCGCAGGTGGGAAAAACACAAGCGAGCATTTTAAGCTATATTGTCACGTAACCTTTCAGAGCTGTGTCTTAAATTGCACTAACAGCCGCGTTTTAATACTGCACATTTTATGCGTATTTTTTTGGGCACACTATCGCGCGTGTTCTTGCCTTCTGGAGTACTCTTTATTCTAAGATTCGAGGTAGTAGTGACGCAATCGTCGAGTGGACAAATTGCCTTTTTTGAATACTGTATACATATATTCGATATAAGTACTTCATCATCATTTATCAAATATTCTGAACGGTTATTGTCGTAGTTGGCATATTAGGTTATTTATTGTCGCTGGATTTATTGGAATTGTTGTTGTAAATATAAACATTGAATCGACACTGTCGAACATACAGAGCATATGAATCCTGTGTAGATATCGATCCCTCACAGCCTTATTATTATTACGACGTGTGTAAAGCCAAAGAACGGCTTGATTATCGTTAATATGTATGTACGGGGCTACTCGCCAACGAATAATTGTCGAAACTTAAATGCTGATTGTAAGACTTGATGTAAGCTAAGATAAAGAAAGTATCTGAATGTTACTTAACTTAAATTTCTTTAGATATGTTGTATTTAATATATAAGTTCTAAATAAACATCTAATTATGCTGATTTGGAAATTTTTTTGAGTTTCGTTTTTGTGTCCGGGGCTAGCCGACGTTCCTCTACCGTGCTGCAAGATCAGCTTTTTATTATTTGCAATGATTTTTATTGCACTAGCGCTTTTTAAAATTGCGCCGTTGTGTACGGAGAACAAATTATTAAAATTTATTCTCGATTATATAATGAATAAACAATATGAGTAAAATTTACACGGGCGGAGCCGCAGGAGAACGATCGTATGAAATAAAATACATTCATGTATCGTATTGGACACCACCTCGCTGTATCGAATGAAAAACATCAAATATTTTCGATGCAGCAATCTATGATCGCATTGATGCAGTCGAAAAAGGACCGATGTTTCGTAGTATTAGTGGTGGCCCCAGCTTATGCGAGGATTGCCCACTGAGAAGTGCGTCGGTACTGCTTTCCTCCACCCAGCCTCAAAAACCTTTGAAACTGAAATTGACAAAAAATTCTCCTTCTTGTATAAAATGATCAGTTGATCGATGTAATTTGCATGGAAATTTTTTTCAAATTTCACAAAATTCATGGTAAAAAATTATTTTAGAATATACAGGGTGACATTACATACATCTAGGATATACAGGGTTACATTTTGGACAGTGACCGAATTTTGAGGAGCGATTAAGAATCAGCAACTAAATCATAAAATGAAAAAAATTAAAAAATATGAATTTTTTACAAGTTTTCTCGAATGTATAAGACATTCGAGAAAATTAAAAAAGAAAACACAAAAACACATAGATATAGTAAATTACTAATTCTAATCAAACCTATGGCCGCGCCGACAAACACAAAAAACGTCGGGACCTCTAAATCAATATGCCATTTGGCTTAATTACGTACGCATATGTCACTACGCTTTCTAGAAGTTATCGACGACGCGATAGTGATCGGTGAAAAATCAAAAATACAGTATCATTTTTGGACCTACATTAACCCCCATGCAATTAGATACAATTACCACCAAGTAAAATTCAGTGCAAATGTGTGGGAATAAATAATTGATAATGTGATTATAATTTCAAAATCGTAAAATAAAATTATTTACAGGTGACGTTGAACTTTTTGAAAACTAGTTTACAATTTCGAGCGAAATGGACCACTTTGAACAGTTTTATTGAAATATTATTAAAGATAAGGACATAAAAATGTGTAAATAAGTTGATCAGATACGTAAATTTTAAATTATTGTAAATGAGTTAATTCTAATTTTTTAAATACGCCTTAGATAATATGGGGGCCGTTTCTGTCCAGCACGCCAAAAAATGTCTGTCCGACCACAATAATTAAGTGCAAATAAATTTATGAAGTTTAAATTTTGTGGGAAATACGGATGTGAAAGTTTACAAAGTCAAATAAATATGATGTATCAAAAAGTAAAAGTAAGGAATTCTAGTAATTGAAACTTGCGTGAAATAAAGCGCTTTTTGAAACGCACTCAATAAATAATAACAGTATTTAAAAATATTATCACAAATTTACGTTACGCGAAAAATCGCGCTTAACCCAAATTTTAGTACACGCTCGCAGGCAGAATCCGTTCACATTCGAGCACTTGATCGTGAACGGACAGACTGCGTGAGTGTTAACAGATTTTCGAAAACAACCTCGGGTGACCAGCCTTTCGATGTGTTTTGCGCATCATTGCTAAAAATTGTGGACCAAGAGAAATGAAACTTATGCATTTGTATCTCAATTAAAATTAATCTCCGTAGCATTAAATTATTACAAATACTACAAAACATATAAAATTAAAATACATTAGATATGGCAATATCTACCTTGACCTTGAATTTCCATGTCACAAACACAAATAACCAAACAAATACCGGGATATGTTATTGCAAAGATGAGTCACTGATAAGCGCGCGGTATAGGGTTGAATACGCGGAGCACAATGCGCACGCTTCAGTTGCTAAAATGCAAGTGAAAAACGAATATTGGCGTTGGTATTTATATGTCTTCGGGTAGTTTGTTTATCATACTACTTACTAAAGTATTTAGAAGTAAGAATTTAAGGTACTCATTTTAAAACTGATTACTACAAAAATACATCATAAAGGCAAAACTAGCGAACAGGACATGATACATCGTTACGGCTGACTAATATAAATCAATTAATACTTGTGAAATTAATGGTCGCCTCTGGACGAAACTATAACCATTCGATTGCTTATTACATTATGTTTTTTACAATACATAATTGTGTTCATGTTTATAATACTCGTGGCAAGATAGGAATAATCGTGTAATACGTTGAGGACGTATTACGTACGTTAATACGTAGGGGGAGACATATTCTTTTAAGGTTTTTGGCCATCAAAATCATCCTTATTCACAAGAACACATTAAGATAAAATACTTGTCAATACGCATCTATTGAGCTATAACTTATTCGTGGAAATGTCGAGACCATAATTTAATTAAACGACAAAAATATTAAGCGTTGAATATTATATTGCCATCTATTTTTACCATCACAATCATACGAAATACTAAGTAAATACGCGTCTAAAAAACTTTATCTAATTAAGGAGAAATGTCAATTTAACATTTTGTCATGTAATTCAGATATGTTCCAGACATAACATATATCAAGTATAAAAAAAGTCCCAGGGATTTTTCTATAAGTAAAGAGGATACTTTTGTTGCTTAGCAGTTAAATCGTTTCAGTAGTTTTTGAGAAAATTGCAGACAAATACGAAAATTATCTTTGAAAGTTTTTAGAATATCAAAGTTGGAACCAACTAGCGAGTTTCTAATTTATTTATTGTTTTTAAAATAGTCTTCATGGAACTCTATGCATCGTTTCATTCTACGGAACGCCTGAGAGATGTAGTCAGTACAATATTTTTGAAAGCGTTTTTCGAAGGCAGTACTATATTTTATAACTTATATTTTATTCTTGGAATAAATAGAAATTGCATGGTACGAGGTCGGGTTTGTGTGGCAAATTAACTTAATTTCTACATCCGACGTAGTACCGAGGCAGCTGAATATATAGAGGCATTGTCGTGATAAAGAAGGATTCTGCTGCGAAGGCATTATTCTCAAACTTTTTACGAAACAAAAGGCAATAAATTGCTGGTATATCTATCTGCGGTAATTATTCTTTTATTTTCCAGAACAGTCGTCGAAGAGGCAGCCATCTTTTGCCCGGCATTTCATCCATTCTTCATCTTTGTAAACCAATCTTCAGAAGAAAATATCCATTGTGCAGACCGCCTCTTAGTTCTCAGTTCGTAACAGCACATCCAGCTTTCGCCCCTAGTGACAATGTCGAATAGGGCATTTGGGTGATCCCCATCGAATTTTTCACATTTCACGATACCAGCCAACGCAGCGGTGTTTTTAAGCTTTGACAAAATCTTGGGGTATCCACCTTGCACAAAGCTCTCTTACGCCCAAAATGTTCACGTAGAATTTTCCGTACTTGACTCATATCAATACCTACGTTTCCGTACTTGACTCATATCAATCATCTTGACGTGGTACACACAATTTTCGAATTGTCGCGAATTTGTAAAAACAAATGTCAAATTGAAGCAAAATACCTCAATATATTACCAAACAGTTTTATTTTCAATATTTTAATTTCTTTTTGTGTTACCATTATTACAGTTCAAAAAGCTTTCCGTACTACCCTTACGGTTGGTAAAAAAACGACGTGAAAACCAAAATTTTATAAAAAAATTAATGTTTTCATTGTACGGTGCATACTATACATTAAATCATGTATGCTTTAATGTGGAACATATAGAAAATTCCTTCCTTTTTCGCATCCCTGAGCATGTAGATTGAAACGATCCAAAAAGTGTGCATATTATAAAATATTATCCTGGTTCACTTATAGTCATAGGTGTTATCTTCTGTGAAACGTCCATAGACTTGGTTCCTACGACGCTGACCTGATCTTAAAAGGGCCTACTTATGAATGTTATAAAATATTAAGAGATTTTGAACAGAATTGTTCCGTCAGCTCTCTTCAAAATCCCTTAACAACTCTGAATAATTTTTCTAAAATAACACTTTTTCAGAGTTTTTCAGAAAAAATGAGACTTTTCAAATTTGTATTCTGGGTTCTAAAAAAATTATCCTAAGTGTGGGATATTTCCACCACGCCGCAGTTGAATCTAACATGAGAACGCAGTAAGACTTTACTTTCCAGAAAGTAAAAGGGAGTAAATCGATTTGAGTTTAAGAGTTCAAAGTTAGAGTTATATTTACTGTTTTGAATTTTATAATGGTTCATTTGAAGCTCAAGTTTGGACACTGAAAAAGACTTCTGCTGTCTGATATTTGTGAGTACCGAATTTTTTAAAAAATAAAAAGAAGACACCTCACAGAAAACTTGCTGGAAAGAATTCACCGGCTAAAATTGCTAAACACGTAAATCCAAATGTGTGGACGTAGTAAGTCCAATAAATGTCATATTTAGTTGCTTTTTCTTGTTCATTTGTTCATAATCCGGAAAATCCAGCGAGCCTGGCAACTCATGCATTTTGCTAAATTTATATCAAATTACTTAAGCGCATTGACTGCTATAATATTGATATGCTGGACTGGCTTTAAATAAAATCGTAATGGGTCCCATTTCTTTCACGCCATTTTGGCGCTGCTAGTGAACGTTCTAAAATAGCAGTCTTTAAGCATGTTTAAATTTACTGAAATTAAAAAAAAAATCAAAAATCACCTGTTAATCCTCATTTCTTCCTCATTTGTTCTTTTAAAAAAAGCACGTATAACATTTATGTGAAAGTTTCGCTATTTGATTTTATTTGAAAAAAAAACATATTTTTCACTGCCTTAGATTTTTCTTGATAGCTTTAAATTTGTCCCAAAACTTCAATGCTTTAGTTTTAAATAATCAACTCAAAATCCACTCGTTTCCATGTTATTAATAATAGCTAAATGATATATACATAATTGTATTAGTTTATACGTCAGCCAGGGGCGTATAATCGAAATATATAATCGAATACTAAATATAATCGAAGCCAAAACGCATAGTAAACCCGACAGTTCCCCCGCGCACCGCAACGGTTACCCGCACAGAATGTTCCGCATTGTTGAACAATCTTCGCTAGCCACCGCCGAGAGAGCAAGTGCTTTGTATAAATATTGCTGTTGATTGTTCCTTGGACGGAGACTAATTGTTCAACAATACAAAAATTGTTCATTCTTAAAATACTTGAAATCTCGTTAAATATATTCAGTTATTAAAATAGGATTCTTTTTAATTTCAACAATAATAAGAAACTTTTAACACATAACTTTTTGTTCCATATTCAAATGAAATTATTACTTATTTCGTAAGTTTACGTGAATTTTTCATTCCCCTAAATCTAATTCCGTCCCCATCAACTTATGAAGAAAATAAAATTTATTTAGGGCAATGATAATAACTCAGTAAAAATATTTTTTATTTGAAAACACTCATGTCTGTAAATAATTTTATTTTATATTATTTAAGTATTTAATTCATCATTGCATTAGATAATGATGTAGGTACTAACTAAATAAATATTTTAAGGAAATATAAGTCGGCCAACTTCACCGTTTATATTTACTATTCTTAAAATTTCGACAAATGCCAAACGGATTAGCCATTTGAAATAAAAGGTCTTTTTACTTCTAACTTTTCAATGCAGTATGTAATTCATTCAATTAAAAAAAATGTACCTCTGTTTTTATTTTTTTAGACAAGAATAGTTCAGAAGTTGAGAAGAAGGTTTTGTTGGGTGGCGTGAAGCGGGAATGTGCATGTGAAAAAAAGTAAAACCATTTTATTACGTAATCACTGATATTCCGAATTCGAAACTTAACTAATATTGGACGGAAATCTTGTCTTTCATAAAAAATAATGTTAACAAAAATAAACAAATTAAGATACTTCATTCTCATTTTTTGATGACTAGGCCAAAGAAAAACTATGAAGAGAAACGATTGTGTCAAAGAGAGAAGTATACAAGTATTGAAAATAATCCATTACATCACGAAATTCTAAAAGAGAAAGCGGATGGAACGAAATATTCAGATCAAAAAGAGAAGAAATAAAAATGTTAATAAAATTTTTGGTGTTGTACTTTTTGTGTGAGCAAAATCTCAACGTGCGAAGTGGAGAGAAAATTGAAAGAAATATTTAGAGAGGAAGAGAAAGGAAAGAGAAACGACGCAATATTTAGTGATGAAAAAAAAGTATTTTGAATACATGTACTACGGATGAAGATACCGATGTATTTCGTCCCAGTAATATTTTACCTTCTACTTCGTAAAATAAAAAAAATTGCGTTACGAAATAAACAAAGAAAAAAAGTGATGAACCAAACTATTTATTTTTTAAAAATAAAGTTAAAATATGGAAAGCCAATAAAATCTTTAGAAGAATAAGAAAATAATATAGGTGAAGAACAAAGTTTCAATGAAGGTAAATACAATAAGAAAATTCAGCAAGAAGGATCTGCTAAAGAAAAGATGGTTGAGAATTTTTTCGAATCTGATTTAATTGGTAAGAAATAGTATAATAAGTACTCGTTGTAAGAAAGGTATCTATCAGGTACACTGATTAATATTTTAAAAACATTGAAACGATTATCCGGAAATAAATTTAAGTTATACCACGTTTTATCGATTGAAACCGTTCTGGGTATGTTTCCCACAGAAAAAAACGGAACACTTATCTTTGAAAGACCCATACAAATATGGACTTATTAGTTCCTGGCCTACATAAAGTTAAATAAAGTCATATCGGAAAGTAATCTAAGTCACCTTATTTAATCTCTGTGATGTAATTAATATGACATAAATTACTCGTGGTGTTTGTGCGAGTCTTGCAAAGACCAATTGTTTTACTTAACCCGAATTCGACCTTTTAAAAGGAGTACTCTATTACCAATGGGTCACTAAGAAAGAAAGCTCTAAATTAATCATATCTCAAATTAAAGTTGAACCTGCTAGTGTGACTAAATAAAAAATGGAAAGATCGATTGAATAATATCGTTCACATGTTCAAAATATTCTTACTCAATATAATAGTTTTAATGAAATCAAACCAAATATGAAAATGACAGAAGTAATCTTATATTGTTTCTGGTGTGATAATTATTCCCTAAAATAAGCTCAAGAGATGCAGTCACTTCACTTTGGTGATAGCCTACATCATGTTGAGCTACATAGATCAGTTACGTATATTTGTGGTCCACTAACAGTTGTGATAAAACCCTAACCATTTTATACTGTTAGCCATTCTGTAAATCACACTATTCGGGCACATTTATGGCTTTACAGTGTTATATTAAAGACAACAATCCTCACTTAAGCACCATTCATTCATTTCCTGTCTGCGGTCCAATTAATCATTCCCGCCATTTTTTAGATTATTTCTACATGTAGAAGTTAATAGACTTGAATATGTGATGTGGAAAAATAGCAAGGCCGGACATAGCAAGGGTGCGTCAGATAGTGTATGGTGCTTTAAAAACTGCAATGGTTCGTGTCATTAGTCACGGTCGTGATGTAGGTAATTTTTCACACTTTCTAACAACCATGAGACAGTGCAATAGCAACATCCAGATTTAAAATACTGACAAAGCTGATATTATGAAACTTGGAGCGTCATTTCTTCCCAAAATTCCATCCTTCAAAGGTATATTAAGCATACATCAATTTCTATGGGGTTCTCAAGCACCTGTCATGACTGTGTGTCATGTACATGTATGACTATTCAAAATCGATGCATACATACATGGAAAATAGCAATATATATTCAAGAATCCTATACGTATTATAAAAAAAATTATAAATCAATGTGATCTGTTTCACGATATGAGCACATAACCGTTCATGCGCCATTCATATTACTGATATACATTAGAGAAAAACTATAAACAAGACATAAAGTCTAAAGAAAAATCTAAGAAATTCTCGCTCCTTGTGCTACAATGGCATAATTAGAAAAAGTGCCAAAGAAGTAGCTACTCTACTGAAAATTTAACCTATTTTGGGTGGCCGTCTTATCTACACATATTTAATGCGATTGCGAATGGCAAAATTTTGTTATTTAATTTACTTTTCACAAATAATTATTTTTATATTACGAAAGATTTTAATTTTTAAAGATGATTAAATTGAAATATTAATATATTTTTAAATTTTTAGTTCTAATATTTACTGATTATGGAATATTTCTCTTCACCGCATTATGAGCCCTTTCTGGAAAGCAACCTTATAAAAAATGTCTCCATAAACGTTAATACTATGATTGAAATTTAAAAAATAGACGAAGTTCTAAAAATTTATATAAAATCATAAATACCCCTTAAAATTTAATTCTCTCCAATTTGAATTTAAAAGAAATGAAAAAAATTTAATAGATAAATGTACTAAATAGAAATATTTTTGTGTTTTTAAATTGTTCAAATTCGTTCGTTATTTTCAAATATGTACGTATTTATGTCATGCTAAATCATTTTGTCCATTTACCTATATATCATCTAGGTTCTACACCATCACTCATCCAAAGATTACAAATACCACTGGGAGACATTGTTGAATAATTTAAACAGTTGGTGACATTGGCTTTACAATTTGCGTTTTCTATTTGTAATGACAGTTGGCAATTCTGAAATCTTAACGTAGGCTTTGTGGGTTGTGGTGGCTTTCTAAATATTTTTTGTATTCAACATTTGGTTAAGTGGTTTTTGGATGTTTAGTGTTATTGATAGTGATGTGAATTGTGTGAATATTTAAAGACCATTGGAATTTACCGATAAGTTATTGTTGTGATAACCGACAAGCAAACGTCTTAATTAGAAAGCAACATGGAAGTTGTGACAGTTCCGCCATGAACGCAAAATAAATAACAAACTTCTAAGGTATGTTCATTATTAAACTATGTGTCGATAATAATTTTATTCTATATATTGTTTACTAAATTACTGTCTTATAAAATTAGTTAAAATATGTTCGCATTATATTTCTCTGGTTTCAAAATGAGCCTTCTTTAACGGCCCCTATTCCATTTTACCCGTTCTTAAATCAACGTATGCTTTGTATATCAATGAAATTCATTAATTAAATACATTATTTAATGACATATATATCAATGCTATATTTTCAGGCTATTTTGAAGTATATATTCCCATAAACAAATCGTATTTTGCTAGAAGAAATGAAATTGGCGTGGAAATATTAATTTTACCCCCCGTGCTGTTGTAATGTTTGTTTTTAGATTTTTGTTCGTGTGATGTTCTGGGCATTTGGGTGTAATCAAGTTGCTTATGAATAATAGTAACTACGTCGATAAATTTTACTGCGCCCTAAAATAATGATAAAAGGTATAAGCAGTATCCCCTAATTAAATAGATAAAATTTAAGCATAGTTATTGTTTATACATTGGAAATCAACATAAAAATGTGGGTGTAGATAGTAACGCCCTCAATTTTACTAAAAAAATTTACAACCCTCGCCATATATGTTAACATAGTTTCAGTGTCAGTACAGAGATGACAAAATTTTTAATTTTTTTGTAAAAAATTTGAAAAGACTGATTTATTTTACATTCTTGCTTTACATATTTTAAGTAATATGTAGTAGATATTAGGCGCCAATTTTAAATGCACAGAATATATAAATTTACAGATTTTATTAAGAAATTGGAGCTTGTTACCGTAATCATCGAATTATTAAACATTATGTCTACAGCAAATAGAAGACCTTAACAAAATGAAAGTAATGGTACCCTATGTACTTTTATAGTGTCTCAAATCAAAATGAAAGCGAGAGTAGTTATATAAGCATATATTAATATAAGTAATTCGGTATGTATGGGAGTGAGTCTTAGGGATTCTGAAAAAAGCATGAAAATCAATTAAACGTAGGGTATGTAAAACCACTCGAAAAGAACACCCCGCCAGATAAAAAATTAATATATTTGTTGTGAAAAATTATGATTAATCTTAATTGGCCATTTATAAAAAAATTCAATATATTCTAAAGGATTACGAAAAAAAAATTATTGGAGGGCATGATCTATCATGAATTCTAGAAAAATTATATGGGGATAATCTGGAAAGAAATTGTTAAAAGAACATATATGATATATAGTATGCAAGGGATCAGGCTACAGAAGAAAGCAGGGGATATGGTAACCCATTAGCTTAATCATTAGTTTCCTAGCTCGCAAATAAAACTTTTATCCCAAGTAAGTACTTGTATTTTAACTGACAAGGAGATATTGCTAAGTTTAATGGGGATACGCATTGTGAATAAATAGAAAATGTAAACAAAATGAAGAGACTATTTTACAGAGATAACATCAAGTATAAAATAATGTGAAGTATAACTTTCAAAGAACTTAAAAATTTCCTCATACTGAATGTAATTATAAATACTAATATGAATAAACAAATGCCAATTGCCAATTGTCAAAATTTGCGATGTTTTAAAATATTCTATGCTAAATAGTAGGTATAAAAATATCAAAGAGTTCATAATGACATACTAATATCAACAATTGAAGTATGCGGATAATTGAAATAGACTGGAAGTAAGATCAATAACAAATATTTGACAAAATGAATTTATAATTGTGAATTGTGTTATAATTGCATGATACACATATTTGACAAGAATGTGGTGGTAATCAAAGTGAACTAATACAATTTTGCCAATAATACAACGTGGGAAATGTTGGCATAAACATTATAAAATTAGTGACCGAAAAAAATAATGAATAAAAGATGAAGGTCATAAATCCCTAAAAATTAATGTGTTAAGTTATTACAATCATTCCATTTTTTATTTTTATTTGGGTAAAAAAGGCATGATTGCATAGATAGTTTATAAATTAAATAAATTCTGTCATTTCTGTCAAATACTCGACCAAGCATATTAATTCAAAATAAACTAAGTATACTGCTTAATATAAATTTCCTTATACTTCATTAAAAATCAATCACTGCATGTAATGTATAATAATGAAGAAGGTTGTCACATAGATGTGTGTTCCTACCTCGATGGAGAGTGGAAAAAATGGAAGTAGTAAATTGCCCAATTGATTATGTCTACACATTCTCAACGTTATAAAAGACTAGACTATAAGAGTATATTTCTATTCATAATTGTACTATTATACATTTCATACAAAATTACATACCTAAACAATAGCAGAGAAGCTGGCCATCTCTCGTAAAGACCCTGGTTGACTGAGTGTTATATCAGCACAAGTCTACAATGCTTTCCCCTGCTTCACATCTTAGCGAGAAGCTACAGAATTTATTTAAAAATTATACCGTGGTTCCCTTAAAGGTTTCATCAAGATAATAAAGTTTTATTACATATTTTTTTTAATTGGTCTTATATATAATATTTATATACATATTTTTGTAGGTCTCCGTAACTCGAATAAAAAAAAAAGGGCTCTTATAAGATCACTCGCATATCTATTATTTTTTTTAGAAACTGCTTATATTAAAACTCATTAAGACAATGTCATAGTTATAAAGCCTATTAACTTATGTATATTTTATTGGTTAACATTAAAAAATATAGAAATTTTATAGGGGGCAAATGAAGTAATTGAAACATTTTTTTTAATTCGTTTATTGTGTGGGTTATTATCGTATTCCGTCAATCATGTGCTGTATTATTGTATATCAATATTATCATATTTTGTATATGACTTTTGATAATACAGCGCACCACAGGGATCTTGGTTCGAGTCCCGTTCGCTCGTTAAGCGAGGCTGGACTGGTCTTGTGGTTAGCTGTGAGAGATTGCTCTTATAGCAATAAGTCCATCATATGTATTAATTGTATACATTAAAATACATAAAAAAAATAAATAATTTTACCTTAATTGAAAGAGGATATAAGGATTTCAAAACTATTTTTTTTAGAATGTGCTTAATATAGTACTAGAGATATTTTTGAAACCACTAAAATATATCATCGTCCTCCCTATATAGAAGTTTACCGAGAAATTGTTGAGGTGATATGTAGTTTTTCAGAAATTTGCAATATTTTTCCACCTATGAAAACTATACTGCTACGCAGTATACATGCTTAGTGAAAAATAGTATTAATATTTAATAGTTAAGGAAAAATACTATGTATCTGTTCTTAAATTTTTAGTAAACACGTAAGTTCCACTCATATTTAACAGTGTGTTTTAATTAGCTTTAGTGCATTAATCTTTAGTATATGTTCTATGAAAAACCAATTTAGAATAATTTTTTAGCTAAGTAATTATCTTTTCATTTATCCTACATTTAACCCACGTCTTGCATACAGTTATGAATTGTACCTATCATTTGCAGTTCACATGCCGAGTGTGTCAATTGCTCACTTCCCAATGTATATTGGATAATTTGCTCGGGTGTATTTCAACTTGATGCTGTCTACAAAATGTCATCATGCAGATTTATCCTTTTTTGCAGTGTATTTTCTTTGTAACCATAAACGTCGATTTATTTTTGTTTGCAATCGCAAATTTATCTAGCTCCAAACAATTTCACTGCTGTGAATTATTTCGCAAATTAAAATTCTATTCCCACAACAGACCCTTATTATTTTATTCTGTCTATTCGCTGGTCACAGCCTATAAGTTCTCAAAGTTTAGAACTTTTACTCAAATTTAAAGTCTTGTGAACTTGGCATAAATTTTGTATTTGTGTCTACAGTGATGCTTAACCGTCAGAATAAAACTAATTTTTTCTAATCCTCCTCAATGCGGTAGAGAACTAGATTTAATATGAGATATGTAAACAGATAGAGAAATAAAAAATAAACAAGAAATATATTTATAAACTGAACTTACTTTATAAAAAAATTCATTAAATTTAAAAAATAAATTAATTAATTAATTTCATGTAAAAATCTAAATAATGGCCGGTTTCTGAATGCCTATTATAGAAGAGATATATACATTCAATAAAAAGTACTTAGAAACTGGCCATAAGTCTCCATATGAAGTTTCATAATCTATTACTCTGATTGTTTAAAAAGTTTCACACTAATGTTTCAAGTTTATAAATAATATAAAAGTGTTTATTCTGTTCAACACTCAAGAAACACAACTTTTGTATAAACATAATTATGTCAAATTTTGTTAAACCGTGCCCCTTCGTGGCTTGTTTGTGGGAATTTTTCTAATGTATTAATACTGGGTTAAAAAAATAAGAAGAAACTAGGTTAAAAGTTTGCACCTTTTGTACCTACTTAGGTAATTGTAAAAAATTAGACAGTCTTGTTCAAATAGGGCAGAGAAAACCTGGAAGATGTTTGAGGAGTGGCAAGCCGTTAACACCATTCAGGCAAATAAAAATCCATGGCCCTTTATGGACTGAATTTGGGGGTGTGTATTTATCTCTACTTAATATTTTTACTCAATAAATTGGAAATGTTAAAAGTATCTACAAGATATGTGCCATATGGATTGTGCCAAAATTTGCAAGAAAAATTTAATACTATCCAAAAAGAACATTACTGGAATTTGAATCCACTTTTACACTGGCGACAATAGAGCTACTTTTCAACTGGAGACAAAACAGTGATGCGTTGACTATATAACGATTCTCTACCACAAAAGAATCCTGTCAGTTTAAAGTATTTGTATTTGTGTTACGGATTCAAATAAAATAATTTTGATTAACTATTATCTCAAAAATTATAAATATTAAAAAAATTGCAAGAATCATTCTTGCAAGACAAGATGCAGAGATCTGGAAATCTTAAATAACAAACAGTATTCTTTCTTATTCTTCTCACTTGTGTAATTAAGAAAGGTTCACATTTCCATAGTAATAATTGACAATTTCACGAATTTCTGTCCAAATTTCTAGTCTATATACACTTTAATTTAAAATTTTAAAATAAAAGTTCAAATTACAAGATTAAAATTTTGATTCAAATGAAAAAAGTCAATATTTTATAAAAATTTCACCTTTTAATATTTCTCAATATTATTACTATATATGTTTATTTTACATATATGTGTATGTATGTGTGAATAAAACCTATACTTGCCAATGAAATAGATCAAAACTTACAAATTACTTTTAAACTAGGTAGAAAAATAGTTTTTGGGTAGTTATATATCGCAAATGTCCGATTTTTCACTACAAAGTTTTAAAAAATCATAACTTGCATTCTTTCTTAAGACTGCAAAGTAATAATTTAATTTAATAGAGTTTTAAAACTGATCGTCACAGGTCCCAGCTCGCTACGGACCGATGGTTTTCAAAATATGAAACAACTTATACCACTTGTGAGTCGGGTTTCGGAAACATTACAGGACTTTCAAAATGTCGAAGCAATTCACAAACTCCTCTTTCCTCCCCATACATACCTATCAATAGTCGATTATTTGCAGGTACAATCGTGTAAGAAGATATTTCACTATGGTCCTGCTGTTTCATGGGCAGTTTTCTTGATTCTTATGTCAGATTTGCGAAATACTTAGCTTCATAGTGTTTTGCAATATGTTCATCCTCCTCTGTAGTCTTATTTAGTCTATTTTGTCCCGAGCGACACGACCATGACCAACACGGTTTGATCACTTGCGGCTTGGTTATGATCAATAGGTGTGATCATGTGGCTTGTGACAATATGACTGTTCACAAATTAATATTTTGCTAATTTCGGTTATGCAAGTGGTATTTTATTCTCCTGGTACTTTTGCATTTTACTTAGGATGAAGGATTTTTTCTGTAAATAATGAAAGTTCAGTGACGACACTTCAAAAGTATTATATATTTTTTGGCCCATATTAGTTATAGTTTTATGCACAATATAATTAAATCAGTTGCTTGTGATCAGAACAATGAGAGTTAATAAATAATCTCTTCTTACAATCAAAATAAAGAAGCATATTAATTTGTCAAGATTGAGCTGCTTTAGGAATATGTCAATTATTCTGAAAATAGTAGTAAATTTCCAACCATGGATACTCCCTTGATGGTTCTGCTCACATGAAAATGGTGATATTTACACCATAATTTCTATAAATAAAAACATGAAATATCAAGTTAGATTTATTTGATAAAAGACTGGTTTGTATTATTCCATGTTTAAAATAATTTTTTCCGATGCAGCAAAATATGTTCCATTGCAGAGAGATATGGGAAAAGTTTGTTGATATTATATAGCAAAGTTTTTTCTTTCTAAACTAAAATCGTTACTACTTGGCTTCCTCTTGTCACGGATGCATGTTAAATGTATCAAAACTTGATGCAACAGTAGATTACATACGACGCACCAAAATTTCTCTAATCGTTCTAAAGCTATAAAAGAGAGTAGCATCCACGGAAGCTCCATGTTCTGTTTAACATTGCTACACAACGTACAGAAATTCACATTTTTTTACAAAGAAAATCTAAGTAAGTAATATTAAGTGTAAGTAATATTAAGATTAAATGATATACAAGCAATGAGATAATACCGCATGTTAAGCATAATCTTAAGCAATAGTACTTATAAGCAATGTTAAGCATAATGTCTTTAAGCTTTGGTATTCGGTCAAATTTCACCTGGAAATTAAATCCTTTAAATAAAGTGGATAAGCGCTGTTTGATGCCATTTAGGTCAAAAGCTTATTATTGACACCATCATTTCTTTCAACTAAAGAATGTTTGCTTATCTCTGCGCATTGTTATTGAAATATATAACTGCTTTTAAAAATGACATAATATTCTTTCAGTTTGATGTTTTATTAATCCTCAATCTTTTTTGATCCTAATTTATATATATGATTTTTAAAAGATACCTAAATATCTATATATTTCCTTTAATAAATGTATGAAATTCCTTTAAAACATTGCCTATAAATGATTACTATTTTCATTATAAGCAAAACAGTATATTTAAAAAAAGGTTATTTTCATAATTGTAAACATTTTTCAAGCATTCTTCTAATATTTTGAAAATTTATAATCAACTGGTTGTATTATTAGTAAATTCTTTTTCTAAATTTTACATGTCAACAGAAAAAAACATGCAGTAAAGAAAACAGGATGCCACATATAAATTGACAAAGCTATTAGCGAATATTTCAAAATCATATGTTTGCTCAAAAGAATTTGGTTGTTACAGGCTGTGGACGCATCTTACGATCCATCATCGGTCGGCAGTCACAATGTTGAGAGGGGGGCGCGCGGGCCGACACAGTCCTGAGCTGTACCCGCACAAGTGTTCCAACGCGAGCGATACCAGCTCGGCGTATAGCGGCAGTGACACCATGACGTCCGTGCATAGCTCCCTCGACATGGACATGGAGGTAGATCTCTCTGGCCTCCTCGAGTCTATTGTCGACTCGGACGAGGAAGAGGATCTCGAGGAAAGTATGGACAGCCTGACTGTGCGTGATGCAGTGCGAGACTGCCTTGAGAAGGATCCTTCAGAGCGCACCGATGATGACATTGAGGTACTACTAGAGTTCACACAGCACCTCAAGGCCTTCACTAATACCACACTGACTGTGCGTCGTGCACTCTGCGCCGTTATGGTTTTTGCTGTTGTGGAAAAGGCAGGCACAGTTGTGATGAATGATGGGGAAGAACATGACTCATGGTCAGTTCTTATCAATGGACATGTGGAAGTAGAGCACCCGGGAGGTGAAATCGAACACCTCCATGTTGGTGACAGTTTTGGCATGGCGGAAGCCACACTCGAGAAGCTCTATCATCGTGGTGTGATGACAACACGATGTGATGATTGTCAGTTTGTATGTATAACACAGACAGACTACTACCGCATCCTGCATCAGGGAGAGGAGAATATCAGGCGACATGAAGAAGCAGGCGCTGTAGTCCTAGTAACTGAGCTCCGGGGAGGCGGTAATGAGGCAGGTGGTGCACGCCATGGTCACGTGGTTATCCGTGGCAAACCAGAGCAGCTGATGCTGCAATTAATTGAAGATAACTCGTGTGATCCCACCTACGTTGAGGATTTCCTATTAACACATAGGACATTCATCGAAGGTCCTCTTGTGGTAGCCAATCAGCTTCTTGCTTGGTTCTCTGAACATTCTGTTCGAGATCGAGTGACGCGTGTTGTTTTACTGTGGGTCACCAACCATTTCACTGACTTTGAGACTGATCCTAGCATGATGGAATTCTTGGAAAACTTTGAGTGTTCCCTCGAAAGGGAGAAAATGGAAAGCCAACTTAAACTCCTGAATATAGCATGTTCAGCAAAGGCAAGAACACGAAGTGTTACTCTATCAAGGTCATCACGCGATGAACCCCTAAATTTCACTATTCTTGGCGGTTATGAGAGGGGTTTTGGAATTTTTGTGTTTAAGGTAGAGAAACACTCCAAAGCAGAAGAAGTTGGCCTAAAACGAGGAGATCAAATCCTAGAAGTGAATGGACAATCCTTCGGTCATGTGAGTCATGCCAAAGCCATGGAGATCATCACTGGCTCCACCCATTTATACATAACTGTAAAGAGTAACTTACTTGCCTTCAAACAGATGCTTCTTCTTCCGGAAAACTCTCCAAGGCAGCGAGGCTGTAAGGTGGCTGACATGGTTCGTTGGCAGACAGATCCTCGTGCACGCCTGTCCACTGTCGAATTGCTTTGTGAAGATCCTGTAACATTTGTCCCACCATTTGCCTCTCCCACTAAGAAACCACAAATGGGGCCCAAGAAAGAATCTCAAAAGGGTTTCATGACTCTTGGACCAAAGAGGCGGTTTCAGAAGGCTCTAATGAAAATGAACATTCTTCCGAAGAATACCATAACTGATGGAATTCATGCAGATGACAGCTGCCTCACGAACTCCGATCACCTAACCAAAGGTAGTACAAACAATTCCTTCTATAACTCTCACAGCAATCCTGACCTCATCTCCATATGCTATGATGAGCTCCAGTCGTCTGACTACCCTGAGCATGTATTAAAAGTCTATAAAGCTGATCAAACCTGCAAGTACCTTCTAGTTCACAAAGAGACAACAGCACATGAAGTTGTTATGCTGACCCTTCAAGAATTTGGCATTACAGATCCCAGTTCGCATTTTTCTTTATGTGAGGTATCCGTAGCTCAAGGTGGCATTATAAAGCAGCACCGATTACCTGATCAATTGCAGAATTTAGCTGAACGCATCGGATTGAGCTCACGATATTACTTAAAAACAAATGGCATCACGGAAACACTTGTGCCTGATGAAATGGCACCCGAGCTCTTACGCGAGAGTGTTGTACATTTTCTGCAGTTGAACGCCGTCGAAGTGGCTATTCAGTTGACATTACAGGACTTCAGTATTTTCCGCCAAATTGAGAGCACTGAATACGTTGATGACTTATTTGAACTCAAAAGTAGATACGGTGTTCCCATGTTGTCTCAATTCGCTGAGCTTGTTAATAAGGAGATGTTCTGGGTTGTTACGGAAGTTGTCAATGAGCAGAATATTGTACGTAGATCGAAAATCATCAAACAATTTATCAAAGTTGCCCGACAATGCAAGGAATGCAAAAATTTCAATTCAATGTTTGCAATCATATCAGGCCTTGGACACGGTGCTGTATCAAGATTAAGGTCAACTTGGGAGAAACTGCCCACTAAGTATCAGAAATTGTTTTCTGACCTCCAAGAACTGATGGACCCTTCGAGGAACATGTCCAAGTACAGGCAACTTGTAATAAGTGAACAGGGACGCTCCCCAGTTATTCCATTTTATCCTGTTGTCAAGAAGGACTTAACATTCATCCACCTTGGAAATGACTCGAGAGTTGAGGGTCTTGTCAACTTTGAGAAACTAAGGATGATTGCAAAAGAAGTCCGCTCTCTTACAAATATGTGTAGCTCGCCCTATGATCTGCTTACCCTTCTCGAACTCGGCAAGCAGCCACCCTCTGCTGCTATGGTAACTCTCAACCAGATGACAACAGGCGGTGCACAACCTGGCCAAGTCACAGTCAAGCGAAGGAAAAAGTCGACAGCAGCCCCCAATCCGAAAAAAATGTTTGAAGAAGCACAAATGGTGCGACGAGTGAAGGCTTACTTGAATCGAATGCATGTCGAAACTGATGAGGAGCGATTACATGCACTATCGGCTGAGTGTGAAGGCCCTGGCCTAGCGCCTGGTCCACCACGCCGCCGCCATCCCTCACCCTCACTCTCGACTGCGAGCAGTGCCTCCTCTGCTAGTGAGGGTAAAAAGAGCTTCGCCGGCAACAAATTTGGCGCTGCCTCACCACAGGCAGTGCGCAAGTTGCTTGCGCTCTCGGAACCAGCCAAAACGCGACCGCACCAGCCACGAGCGCCACCGGCACCGGGTGCGTGCGCACTAAGTCGTACAGGTGCCGCCTCTTGCTGTACTACAGCTGCCGGACGTGCTGCACATGAGCGTTCACATTCGGATACTCCAACGCCATTACCTTCAGTTGATCTATCAGCGGAAAGTAGCAGTGTGACGTCACTTGTAAACCTGCCATTGCGCAAGACGGGCTCGGCGACTTCAAGTGATAGTGGGCACGGAGGGTGCACGGGCGCAAGCTGCCGGCCGGCAGTGCCTCCGCGTGCTCCCCCCGCACCTCCCTATAGTTTAGCAGCGCAGGTGGCACGTCTTGACCGTCTTAGCCGTGCGCACTCTCACGAGGGCGTCACAAGGCCCTACGACTTTTACCAGGGCCCTGTCGAAGACGAAGACGACGATCAACAGGTCTCCGCTGTCTAGATCACGTCACTCCTCATAATTCTAGATAAATTATTTTACAGTGAAGTCACATATTGAACAATCCTGTCAAGTTCAACTGAAAGGCGCACTTTACGTAAATTGCGTGGAACTACTGATGGGCTGACTATCTCGTCATCTTGTCAGATTATGTTTAAAGGTAGATGGAATTGTTAGAAAAAATCACTGAAGACTGTATTAATATGGCACGTAGTCGGTAAGTAGATTCATTAAATGTTATGTGTGTTATAAACGTTTACACTTTTAATATTGACAAAATTTACACATGAGTTAACCTGGAAAACATAATTTTCTTTCCTCTAGTATTAATTGAACAAATTTTTTATTGTATCTCGTACTGAATTCATATTTTGTATGATAGATTCCTTCAGAGTACTTTAAAAACGCCAAACCAAATTTTAAATATTATACTTTCTATAAAATAGTTTTTTCCGTCAGCTTTATTCACTATTTAGGCTATTCTATTCTATTAATACCATTTTCATATTCATTGTTCTCATTTTCAATTATCAACATTTTTCTATGGAGCACTTAAAAATTAATGTACTAATGCTACAAAATTATAGTTATTGCCTGATGTAAAAATATTATTCTCAATATAATTTTTAGGATGTTATGTTTTCCATGTTAATTTCAGTAATCGATAAAATAAATTATACATTAGAATATTATTCCAGTGAGAGCTATTTTATTCTTATACTCCATCACCGTTTTACGTAAGTGTAAATATAAATTATAGATAAAATTATTCGTCTTTCATAATTGTCTCGTTTTCCGTTGTATAGTCGATATGTAGAAAGTTACCGCCTGCAATTTGACAGAAATAAAGTGAAGCCGACGATATTTTTTGTATAATTATCCGCTTTCACACTATTTGATTATGAATAGAATGTTTTGTAAATAGAAGTTTTGTGAAATTTTCATGTTGTCATATCGTAAAACATATTTTAATATTTAGCGAACCAATTTTGTACATTCCCTAGAAAATGTGTCATGTGGGTTTTATTAAATGTAATTATTCAGTGTTTCATCTGTTCGTTTTTTCGACATTACTCTTAAAAAAATCAATAATTTGACAAAGAGCTTCAAAATCAAGTTATTGTTATTACTGCCTTCATTAATGTAAACATCTATATCAAATATATACACGGTGTCCGGGAATAAGTGTCGGACAAAGAAAGACATTAGTCGTTAAAATAAAATTTAAAAGATGACGGTTTTTTAGAAAATTTAAAATAATCATAATAACAAGATACTTGCGTACATTATTAAGTAAGTACTTCGTAGCTACGCAATTTGAAAATAATCATAATAACAAGATACTTGCGTACATTATTAAGTAAGTACTTCGTAGTATGTACTTCGTAGCTACGCAAACAGCTACGAAGACATCTAGCTGCCCGCGAAAGCACTGCGCTCCAGGTAAGTATTGGGTGTGTAAAAAAGTAATAATTTTTTCTACGCAATTGGGTGTGTTTTACGTTTTATTTTAATGACAATTTATTCTTTTATAGCCAAAGAATAGCATCTTTATTTGTCTGACACTTATTCCCGGACACTATGTGTGTAATATGTATATATTATATATATATACTCGTGTATATATATATATATATATATATATATATATATATATATATATATATATATATATATATATATATATATATATATATATACATACATATATACATATACATATATACACACACACACGCATATATATGTGGGATATAGTAATGATGTGGTATTTTATGTAGTGTACAAAATACACTGGACATCACAATTGTTGTAGCAGTTACTGTGATAGAAAACTTTTATGTCCTTTTTTACGATTTTAAAATTAGAAGGCCTTGATATTATACATGTAAAACAGTTTAAGTAAATTTCTCATAATTCATTAAGTTTAGAAATGCGTACAATAATTTAATACTTTTTTAATATCTACTATCACTTGTAAATACCTTTTTTATTTTCGAGTAACTCATTACTAGGGTGAAATTAAATTTACTACATCGGAATATATGTTAGTGTTTACACTGCATACACATGTGAATGCGATTAGACAGATTGGATTTTTTATATAAATATAAGCTATTCATATGGAACGATGTTCACGATGTTCACGATGCACATAAAATTGTCAAAATTAAATATTATGTAAAATAAATCTCCAAAAATTGAACTAAGAATTTCAATTTAATTCTGATTACGTTATTCAAAGTCAAAATGTGTTAGTTGCTGACACATTGAGAAGCTATCTGCAGATAACTAATAACCACCAGCAATCTCTCTGTGCGATACAGCCACAGGAAAACTTTATAACAAAATAATATGAACGAACCTCACTCACAGTTCTACTAAGCAGCGTATGCTAGTCTAAACTTTGGATTTTTAATTGAAGAGATGTGTAATGTATATAAAGGAGACCAGGAAAATCATATTGGTACATCATTGGTACAGAATTTTACCTTGTCACAATTATGGGAAAAATATCACAAATTACCATTATCTAAGTTTCATAATTATATTTACCGGAATTATTTAGAAAATAATAAAATTCTTTATTCGAAACAAAGACATTTTTATTTATTCCTACTTGCAACACTATTTTTACCATAATTGACAATGTGAACAAAACAAATCATAAGTGATTCATATATTTAGTAATAAATTAGTTTTGATTTAACCAATAAAGTTGGTCAGTTAACACTAACTATGAAAATTTCCAATTTATGTTAATCGCAATATTGAAAATATGCAAAGATATTGTCCCAGATTTTTCTAACAGGTGTCATGTCAAATGTCAGCTATGATCAAATATTAGTTGCTTTCATTATGTATTTCATTTCTTTATCAGTGTGCACATAAGTTTTCACTTTTCTTTATTGATTATAATGAAAGTTACATTTTTAGAAAATGGAATACAATTTTAATCATCCCAGTATTTAGTTTTACTTTATCCATATATCAATTAGTCCATAATTCAAAGGTTTAGATGTGGTGAAATTGTCAATACAGTTTAAGTGCTGGCCAAAATGATCAGCAGATCAGAACAGAGCTCATAATCTGATGAAGCGAGATCAGGTGAACTGAATGTGGGGGAACTTCCCAGCCCAACTTAAAAATTATTTAAATTCCTTGTTTTAACCAACATGTGGACAAGCATTGTCATGCAACAGTATGACTTGTCACATTCCTTGGTTGATTTTAATGATATAAATATAATTTCTCCTCGACATTGATGGTTTTACCAATATTGACATTGATGGTTTCTCTAGGCTCCAGCGATTCATAATAAAACATGGTTATCATATACCACCATGTACCTTTTTCCGTGGATATTTGTTCTAGCGATGAATATTAATGACTGTCCCAGGTCTACCCACAATTTTAAGAATTATGGTTGTTGTAGTAAACCGAATTTTCATGTCCTGTTGCAATTTTTTATATTAATACATTCTTTTATGTTGAGCAAAAAGTGACACATAAGTTTTTAGATGATTCTCTATATTGGGTACTGTAAGCGTTGCCTGTGGGTTTACCAGCTAATTGTTAATTTCAAGCTTGTCACCAATTTTCTTAGTAGTATGGCATGGATCTTCAAGTAATGTTTCCAGATGTTTTTTTCAAGTTTTTATGGTCTCCACTTCTTGGTTTGTCTTTTTGGTCGAAATCTATCTTCTTTATACACTTTGTCCATTGTTCTGCTTCTTTATATAGATTTGCCAATCTTAAGAAGAAATAGTTGCAATTATGAATGTGCATCTTATCAGTCATCATCCCCAAATTGCTTTACCTTGATGTTCAAAGGAAACATTCTATAATTTAGTATTTTTGAAAAAACATTGTAAAAAATTAAGATTTATACAAAAAGCTTATTTTTGTCATACAGTATAAAATTTCATAATTTTACAAAGTCAAGTACCAAAAATACTAATGTCCTTTAATATATATTTAATGGCCAAAATAATAATGAAAATGGTGAATCAAATTTAAACAACGGAAACAATATTTCTATGCAATGCCAATGAGAATGTTAACTGGCATTTTCTTTCACCAGAGGGCACATCATTGATTGTAACAAATGACAATTACAGTATAATTTGTAATCAGATTGCTGATTTGATATATTTGTCAAAAAATGTACTAAGCTATGATGCATTTAGGTGTACCAGCAACTTTAGAACAAATGTTATACTGTCGCTATAGAAAACTAAATAGCAAAATGAAAGGAAGAGCTGATTCTTCAACAATAAATCATTAACATAAGTTTAAACCACTGGCAATCTCTTCCAAATTAAAAATATGAAAAAATAAATTAAGACACAAAAATACAAAATATATTAACTTTTTCTAATACATTCTGTGCAGACAAATAAATACAAATCATTGGCAAATTAAAATTTCATAATTGAATGATTTAATAATATTGTAACATAATTTAATAGAAATACAAGAGTCGACTTATTTCCGTGAGATTGATGTAGTTCTTTTTATATATTTTTATATATTTTTGATGCCCTCTATATAAACTGCTCGAGCAACCCCATTGTAATGTTTAGTTAATAAGGGACATGTATTTTTTTATTCTGATAATTTTGTATCTACTATCTTAGTTGGTGCTTATGTAATGTACATTCAAAATTTTGCAGCGTTGAATACTAAACAAGAATATGGAGATTCTGAAAAAAACTTTCGTACATACTTGATCTTCAATTGCTATTCCATGATACAAATTAATAATATTTATTTGTTAAAAATAAAGATGAGAACTGACAAAAATACATTGGAAAACCACAATGATAATAAAGTAATAAAATATTTAAAATGACAAAAAAAATGCCAGCACTGAAAGAAGTAAAAAAATATCTTTATTCTCCAGTTTCCCTAAAGAAAAGCAAAATTTTCAGTAAATTCACAAAGTTTAATCAAAAAGATAAAACAAACCAAAAAAACAATTTATAAATTGGGACCTATTTCTAATTTGTATGCTAAGTTTATTGGCTAGTTTTGCTTATTACTTTTATATTATATTTATCAATCATTATTATCATAAAAAATCATCTCTGACAATACCCGAAGTTGACAAAGCATCCAAAATATCAGTTCTCAAGTACCGAACTATGATTTACTCATATATTTCTAATATATACCTACTATCTTTATTCAGAATTTTTAATACACAGATCGCACTAAGTTCAGTGCTAGTCTCACGACGAGTTAGGCGTAGAATATACCAAATGAGAGCGCCCTCTTCTCCGATAGAGGTGAGTAGGCCTCTTAACTACTAAGACAAACTTAATTTACATGAATTGTGGCTCATCTCTAACTATATTAGCGATTATATTCTGATGGTGGATAGATACATGCTTTCAAAGTTAATAAATGTTTGGCTTAGATGATTATGGAATATACGCGCACAGACCTCTAGCTATGTGAGTGCTGTTCAAGCATGATTCTGTTGAAGCAAGTTTTAAATACACACATGACATGTGGATTTGACCATACTGTTTGAAATTAAAGACCACATAAAACTGTGACTAAAATATTGAATTTTGTTAATTGATATTTAGTCCGCGGTTGAGGAACACCATTTGATATATCAGGATTCATTTAATATCGAACAGTCAAATCTACATTGTATAACTATATGTTTCTTTGAATGTGTATGTGTGTATATACATATATATATATATATATATATATAAATTACATTTTTTTAAATAAATAATTGTAACTTACGCTAATATAAGCAATTACCATGACATATTTTAAATGTAGCCCAAATAGGGACTGTGCAAGATGCTATGAGTGCAACCTAATGATAAATTAATAAACTTTTGATTACACTCCTGTAATTCCTCATACAAAGTTCTCATTGTAATGGATCAAAATTACTTATAATGCTTATATAAGTTGTAGTCATCTAAAAGCATTTAAATAATTCATAAAAACAGTAATTTAGTTTTTAGGGTTCCATACCTCAAAAGAAAATTAGTAACCCTTATAGGATCAGTTTGTTGTCCGTCTGTCGGTCTGTCAAGACCCTTTTTCTCAGAAACACGTGGAAGTATCAAGTTGAAATGAATATCAAATACTTAGTTCTACAGTTCCTATGAGCTGTAAAAAAATCAAGTTTCTAAGTCATTGCTATCAAGAAGAACCCTAAAAATACTGTCATTTATGCCACATATTTTGACATTCGCAAAGAAATCAAAACCTATAGGGTACTTCCCGTTGACCTCTGAGAATCATGGAATTTGGCAAGAAACAAGGCCTCTCAGCTTAAGTAAAGGAAAAAATACAAAAAACATTCATTTGTAGTTATATCACATAAAAAAAATATTATTTTAATATACAATTAAATGAAACTATGTGATGTAGCATTATTTCTACTTTCTATAAGTTCTTTACCACAACCTAGGTTTCGTTGTAGTACATCTTCAGGTGGGCTATTAGCAAAGATTGCTAATAGCCCACCTGAAGATGTTGTAATACATGCTATGCACCTGTGAACGACCATAATACCTGTGTAATACATGCTATGTCCAAGTGACCTCTGCGTTTTTGTACTGTCCCTATAAACTAATGCACAGCAATTTGAACTCCATGCAGTAATTGTAATCAATATAAAAATACTCGCACATCCTTCAAATCTTTGTTAATTTTTGTAATACGTTTAGCTTTGTCAGTTACAGATTAATTAAAAAAGAAATATATTTATTATATTGACTTCATGTACAGGAGTCACAGTTGCCACAAATTCTTGCTTCATTTGATATCACGTTCTTGAATACAAACAGCTACCTTGTAAGCTGGCTTATGTGTCATTACCTCAATGTGTTTATCTGTCATGTTTTTATAAGAAATTTATCAATGCACACAGATGATGAATTGTATTTCTCTATATTTCCGACTCAAATGATACTTGTGCACTTTGAGAATTTGTAGGAAACGTAAAATATGTAATACAGCCAATGTAATATTTACTTCATAAACTAAACTCCAGCAACATACAATGTTACCTCAATATTTAACATTAATAACAATTTTGTTCAAATTAATGTAATAAATACCATTTCGCCAACAAAGTTGATGTCAATTTTGTCACAATTGTAAAAATATTATAAACTATGATACGATATAAAGTGGAATACTTTACTAAAATTTTGTTAAAAACTGTATTTTTAGACATTTAAACAATATGTTTTTTTCTAAGTAAATAAATTTGAAACATTTTTATGTACATAATATAATTAAAAGTAATGTACATGTAGTATTTATCATAAACGATTAAACAAAAAACTTTGATTATAACTATTACTACTCAATAAAATCTCCTCTTTGTACCTCTACTCACCGATTTATGTTATATTTAATAATTTGTATTAATTTATTGAAAATAATATTAGTTCTGATTAAATTTATGTGATTATGTAAGAAGCATAGAATAATTATTATAACACATGTTCTATAATATAATATAAATTATATATTATTTTTAAACACTGATTGTTGTCGTATCATATTATTGTAAAAATTGTGTAGATATACGTTATAATATAATGGGTTATTCAACATATCCATATCGAGATCACGCTCGAATTATCGAGGGAACAAGGAAATTTATTTAAATGACTTTCAATATTGCTTTAAAAATCTTTAGGATAACAGACGAGCATAATAGATTTGATTAGTATTATTTGGAACTTAATTCTTTCAGACATTCTCTGCAACTTGCAAGTCGATGATATAAAAATCATTCCAATGTGAGATATTTTTGAAATCATCATTTCAATAAAACTTTAAGATAAGCATAAATGAGTCATTCATATTTAATTTTTCTGCTGACTGAATGTGCAATGTATGAAACACTGCCAATCCACGTCAGCTACAATAAGTCAACGAAGAATATTATAAAGACATAAATTAAGTAAGTCTTCAAAAATATATTGTCTTCTGGATGTAGGTTGAAAATATATAAAAACGTGTATAATTGCAGGAAATGTAATGAATGATATGTTAATGAATGTGAATGTGTAATGATTAAAAAATATCATAATAGGAACAGGGAACTGTACATAATAGGATTATGGTACCAACAATTTTGTATGAAAGTGAATCATGGATTGTATATAGGTTGAGCAAATAAACGGGATGGTTAAGAATGGATAAAAACTTTGAAAGGATTGAAAAACAACCGTTCATAAACCAAAGAAAATCATAATATCTTGCAAGTATATGGAAGAAATGTAGCATGAAATAAAATGCAACTTAAAATAGAAAGGTTTCTTGAAACTATTTGTATGTATTAGAAACGGACAGTAAACAACTTAGAGAAATATGTACAAACATGAAGTGGTCGATAGGATGTATGGAAGACCTGTGAGACCGTAGTTAGTTCAGATCCAGGGTTAGTTAAAGGGTAAATGTCAAAAACCTTAACAGGTCTTTGATAACTTCTGTGTTAATGAAAGGAGGAAGAGAAACCAGGACAGGACCAGGAGATATGGCGCCTCCTTATCGCTGTCCCCTGCCCAGTCGCAGATGGCAATGTAGATAGGTAGATATACAAAAATATTAAACTGGTAGTGTCTTTAATTATGTTTAAATATAACACATAGAATGTTAATTCTTTTATCGAAGCCTAAATTTTTAAACTACCTTGATATTACCAATAAAAATATTTTATCATTTTAAAACATCGTTTACCTCTTGCTTGAAACATTTTTTTTCTTATCACTACTTTAACACAAGTTGCAATATTAATTAAATGGACCGAAATTACTATAAGATTTTTATATATTTAACTATGATATTACATTACAATATAATATGCGACGTGGATATCTTATCTTTTATTAACAAAACTATAATGAAGTTGCCCAGAATATGTAAAGGTATAGCACGAAATAAAATACATACAATATATCTAGAATACAGGGTTCACAATAGGGCTAATGCCCTATCACATTGTGTATAAACTTTTGTCAATTTTATAATGCATAGTGCAATACAGTGGAATGCAACACGACATAATCTCACTTTCTTAAGATAAGTACAATATTCATTGTGAAGATTGCGAATTGCCAAAGATATACATTGCCAAAATCTCACTATTCAGTTATGATCAATTTTGCACAAACGATAAGTTATATTTTGGTTTATCTAATATAGTTGGTCGAACTGTAATGAAAAGTGCCAATTTATATCCATATATAAATTTTCGTTTAACATACTCTGAACTAAACAAAGCGCTTTACTCAAATAAGTAAGGTTTTAAAATTTTAACGACGACTTATTCTCCAATATTAATAAAATTACTTAAAGAGGATAAATTTTTGTGGAAAGACATGCTGGTGGCGATATAGATATTCGCTCAACGTTCCGCTTAAAAGTTGAAGCGTAATATCCCTTGCCATTCCACTGTTATTGTCATTTTTTGATCATTATTGTTGTTATCCCTATTAATTAACATCTAGATGTGTGTCGTTTTGTATAATGTCATCAATCCAGAAATAAATCAAAATAATACACAAACTTTTGCCTTTTTTATTACGGAAGCTCATTGGCTCTTTGTTTTAAGAGTTGACCTTCCCTGGAACAAATTTTAATATTGCAAAAAAAATTATTCCATTTCAGGTTCGTAAGAATGTGACTGGTGACTATTCTCTTGGGCTGACTTTAAAGCTCTCCTTTAACAGAAAAAATAAATTCATATTTAAAAAATGAATCAATAACTTGTAGGTTTCTTACACGTCAACCATATTCATGGCTAACCTGCAAAGCTTGAGGGAAGATAAAAAAAATTATTCCAGATTCGTGCATTGACTTTTATTCACGCAATACTTGGCTTAGAACAAATTTTCATCATTTACAGTTTTTAATACTTTCTATTTTGTTATCAACCACATATAGCCATATTTGTTAATATAAAACTCTCTTATGGGGCGACATTATCAAAAATATTTTATCACCTACAATAAATGTTATCAGTCAGACGTTTGCTGCGGAAGCAGGAAATGTATATATACAGTTGCATAATATGTTCACTTGTCGATGCTAGTAGATATGATGCTATTATAATGATTAATGGAATATAAAGAAATATATAAGATAATATGGCTCAAAACATTAATTAATAGTGTCATTGCGTAATATACAATTGCCATTGCATAATTAATTTAAATTGTCAAACTTATCTACAAACGAGTGATCAATTAATATATGTGCTTCTGTAATTATTTAAAAAAGCTCTTTTATGTATTTTTCTTTATATAATTTAGGAATAAACGAAAGAAAAATGTGTAAATCAATATTTATAGTATCAGTATTCAGTAATAATCCGGTAGTTGACTCATTCTAAATTTTGATATTTTTCTTACAATATTGTGAAATATAAGTTAATTAAAAACCAGTCTTGAAAAAAATTCAAAAATTGATTGAAAAATAAGCCAGTAGTAGGCTTCTAAATTTGAAGATACGGATAGAGTTGGGTATATCCCTGTCTCTTTTCCTCTTGTAGAATATAATGTGTAATATTAAAAATGACATCACAACACAGTATTGCCCTCCTTCTCTAAAGGTTAAATTTAAACTATTATAACTCGATAAATTTTTAAGATTATTAAAAAATTGTTTCACTCCTCATCGGTTTGTACCTGGAAATTATGATTAATGAAATAAAAAAAAATTAGTCAAATACCCAATTAAAGCCTTACGTATTTTTATACAATGAATTAAAATGAACTTAGGTATTATTATTCTCAAAAAATAATTTTGACCTCCATCAAGGAACTACTACTATAACAAAGTCCTACCCAATTGAAAGTAATTGGATTTGCAAAATTATTTTTTATCAAGTTCCTGAGGTCAAAAATACGAAGGTTTATCCTTAAAAAATTGCCGCTTATGATTTTTTTCCTAATGACATTCCGTGTACATGACGTTGTACAGAGTAAGGATATATGTTATAGTGGTCATTTTACTTTCTAGAAAGTTACCTAAGCTTTCAAGACACAATATAAAGACTTGAGAAACGGAAGTAACTGTCGACCAGCAGATGTTTAATAACTCTCAACAGCAGTTTAGTTTTGTTTCAGTTTCCAAGTGAAGTTGAAGTTATTTGGTGTGTATTTTATTTGAAGCTAGATGTGCCCATGGGCCGTATCTGTTCTGTGCTCCATGGTTTCACTCATGTGAAATACAGAATTAAATTTTTTTTTCTCTTATGTTGCTCTTAGTTACAAACTATTACCATACCAAATTTAATCGAAATCCATCCAGTAGATGCTACGTGATTGATGCACAAAATAACGTACAGACAAAAATTCTAAAAACAGATTTACCAGTTTTTTTATCATTTTATATGCTAAATCAATCACTCTTTTTAATATATTTTCCTATTAGATTATGAACCAATATAATATCTATAAATTTGCCAAATACATTTTTTGAAAGCAAACGCTGCTAAGGTGTTATTAAATCCAAATACAGAGAAGGCAAATATATTTACATCTGAAATTGTATATATTTTGGCATTGTATGATACGTCAAAAATTTCTAAAAGTGTATTTAGATTATAATTGTTTATTAAAGCTGCTAATAAAGAAGGTTATAGTTAAAACTGACTATTGATATCTACACTCATACTGCTAATAGAGTATATAAAAATAATGTACTTAGAAACACAGTTACAAGATACAATAAAATACCAAAATAATGGGAATGGAAGATGGATAATTAATAATTATTACAATGAATCTGCACTTTTTCTTAAAAATAGTCTGCACTTGCGGAAAAAGTGGTTTAGATTACTCTGTAGCTTACAATAAAAAAAAGTAAATTGCTTGAATCCTTGTTATTGAAGTTGCTTACAATATCTGCAGATGTAGTTGATGATAGCAATGAAGAAAACGTGCCCCTGATTAATTTCTCCATTATGTAATAAAATTATTTGTTCATAATTTTTTTTTACTTTCTACTATTTGTTAATACATGATTTTTTACCATAATATTGTAGTATTGTGTTATTTTCAGCGATTATTACGTGTATTTATTTGAAACAAATTATGGGAGGTATATGGTTGTTTATAAAGATGTTCAGTGAAAACTTTTTATGTTTATGCTATTGCTACTGTCGTGTTAGTGGGCGGAGGGGCACAGGAGAGGTATTGTTTGAAGTGTGATCATTGCGGATTGGTCGGTAGCCGTAAGTCATTGGACAGGAACGCACCACGTGTAACACAAGATAATAGTTAACAAACTGCCGACTATCTCCGGGACCATCAATGTCAGCAGCAATACTAAAATGTTTGGCTCAGAAATCAAAACCTAGAAAATCTATAAGGAAGATTGCGACCTCTACAGGCGTCAAAAAGTCAACAATGCATGTAATTTTGAGAAATAAACTTCATCCCTACAAAATGCAAATCGTGCAAAAACTGAATGATGCCGATTATTCTTTAAGAGAGGTGTACAACAGAAAGATGGAAATATTTTTGGACCCCGAGAACACTTGGGAACATACTATTCACCAATGAGGCACATTTTCATATTAGGAGCTAAGTGAATAACTAAAATTTTGCATTACTAGAACCCTTGCAATCCGAGAGAACACCATCAAAACATTTACATTTCTCTAAAACGACAGCTGTGCAATTTCTACTCGTGAAATAATTGATCGTTATATTTTTAACCTATCACTTCTGAGGTTTGCTGTCGCATGATTGATGAGTTTTTGGAACCGGAACCGACAAGATGGACCATCTCCATGCATTGCTAGGGTCTCGTTGGTAAAACTGTGGGAAATCTTTCCCAGAAAATTGATCAGCAAGTACGGAGACATATCCTGGCCACCTTGATCGCCAGATTTAATACCTTAGGATTTTTTTCTTGTGGGGATACTTTAAATCTCAAGTTTACTGCAATAACCCCCGCACAATACAAGCTCTGCAAGAAAATATCAAGTGCGAAATCGCCGCCATTGATCCAGCGCTTTGTTTGCACGTTCTTCGCTATATAAAGGCTCACTTGCAGGAGTGTATTACAAGAAGCGAATGTTAATTAGTAGATATAATTTTTAAAAAATTAAATCTACAGATCTAAATATAATAAATGTACAAAACTTGTTTGTTTGCTTCTAATTTAAATTCAAATTAGAAAAATTCCCACTGGGACGCCTTCATATACTGTATGTTATATGGACTGTTTTGAATCAGTAGCCGTTATTTTATATTTTTGACGGCAGATTCATAATTAGTAACCTCAATAACGATTAGAATATTATTTTTCTTAGAGAAAACTTAGACTACAGTATACGAGTATATCATGTTTTAAAATTTATTTTTTTAATTATCACACTTAAATTAATTTTTTTAGCATAACTATTATGAAGATTTATTTTTAAGCTGATCGCATTCTACCTATGGAATAATACTAATCAATTCAAAATTGTAGCAACACTAATGAATTAGTCAGATATTAATATTATTAGAGACCAGGTTTATATGTAATGTGTATTTTATGCAAAGGCACATTTGCACATAAATTTTACTGATTTTCGTATTTGACATATTTTTACTATTTTTATAAATCAATATATCTACGTAGGTTTACAAAGACTTGTATCCAGCCAAAGCAATTAGACGCATGGCTCGTATGCATGTTCTTAGCAGCTACAGGGTCATTTTGTTGTAGGTGGGTAATACACAAGAAACATTACTGCATACTCTTAAGCAAATTACGCACAGTGTTGGTAAAACTTTCTATGCACACAGAGTGTTGAGATTACTTAAGTTGCAATTTTATTTCTTTTATCTGTACAATACCTACTGAGAAAAAAATACGTAGATATAGAAAATAGAATATCCTAGATATTTATATAATAGTTTGTAAGAAAAATTTTTTGGATGTAAAAAAATAAATCAGCATACATAGAAAGTAGATCAGTGTGTTAAAATAAGTCGTCATATTGCTAGCGCTGAAAATCAACAGTCCGCGATAGCAACTTATAACAGCTGTAAGATGCATTGTTTCCATTTCTAAAGGCAAAAAAAAATACAGATTGGTCTCAATGATAGCATTATTTGAATTTCAGTAGACGAAACTATAAACAATTATGGGCGTTATATTGTGGATCTGATCATCAGGAAATTAGAATTTATGGCTTCTCCTTATTTGATAGTGTGCAAAGGACTAGCAAAGACAAATTATTCTACCATTGCCAGATTTGTGAATGAGGGTGTCAAAAAAATATTTCCTGGTCTCTTTGTAGATGAAAGAGTATACATATATATTTATGTCTGTTGCTGCTGCCTATGTGATCATACCAGCGTAAGTCTTCCACGTATTTTATACTAATTTAATTCACGCGTACTTTGTACATTTGAAAATGTAAATAAATTGATTTCGAGAACAAAGAAAGTATTTATCAAGGTACCTAGTCAGCTTAACCACGTGAACCAGTGATAACTCGATGGGACGAAAACTTTTTTAAGGCCAAAAAGAGGTGTGACAAATAATTTGATAGACAATGAAACCCACCAAAGTCGACAGATGGCGGGATTTCTCTTTCATCATATCCTATGTCCCCTGGGTGGGGTAAAGGGTATCCATGGTGTTACATCAAGCTAATCGGTCCTGTATATAACAAATTGCTTCACTTCACATCTTGCTAATACTCTTCGGTTCCGCCAGAACAGAACACCAAGGCTACTTCGGCCATATAGATATGTGTAAATTATTAGATATTATTATAATAGTACAGCACCTAGGGATTTTGGCGTTGGAATATAGTTACAGTGAATGAATGTATATGGGGCTATGGGATTTTGGTTTTCTTACTAAAAATTGAACAGTTTGCCAATCATTTTTTTTAGTTTTAGATTTTTTCATTGTTTAACCATTTGAGTGCCGACGAGCGCCATCGCGCTCGTGCGGCGTACTAACTAAATTTGCATCGCGAAATCATTTGCTGTTTAGCGTGCGGTAGGGGAGGTTGCTCGCACGCATTGCTAATTTTTTATCTTTCTACGTGTTACATAAAGTTCAAATTATAATATTATTAGTAATTACAATATAAAAAGGATCCAGGAAAAGAAAATTTTTAACCCATAATGTCGGAATACGAAAATAATTCGAGTGAAAATGATCATTTTTCAAATCGTGAAGTAAGTGATAGTGATTGTGGTGCGCACACAATTTGGCGTAACGCAAATTTTGAGTGATAGTAATAATAGTGATAATAACAATTATTTTGCTGATACACAGGATATAGCGAAAATGATGATGTGACCTTGATTTCAGTTTTTGTTATAATTTTTGTTCACAATATATATATATATATATATATATATATATATATATATATACCCATAATTTTCTTTGTATTTTATTATCCTTGTACAAGTTTTCATTGAGAAAACACCGAAAAAATTATTAAAATTGGATAATTTTTGGAAGAGATTGTTTTTTTTTCGAGACAAGGCATGAAAGGCGAGAAATGACATCAAAAACAAAATATTTCTTTGGCATTTTTAAGTATATATGAGTAAAAAACAATGGCACTAAAATGGTTAAACAAATAATCATACAACTATAGGTATACAACTTTAAATGAAAAAAAAATAGATAAAATTGTGATAATGGCTTTATTAAAAAGGTAATTATATGCCATTTGTGAGTAAATAAGATTTCAGGCATACGGGTGCTACAGCTGGCTGGAATGAAGCGCTTTTTCGAGCAATAAATTGCTCAGTGATGAGGCTCAATTTTGGTTGAATGGCTATGAAAATAAACAAAATTGTCAGATTTGGAGTGAAGAAAATTCATGTGCCATTATTGAGCCGCCGTTATATCCAATAAAAGTCACTGTTTGGCGTGCTTTATGGACTGGTGGAATCATTGACCCGTATTTCTTCAAAGATGACGCCGGCGAGAACGTGACAGTCAATGGAGAACGCCTTAGATCCATTATTCCTGACTTTTTTGTTCCCCATTTGAATGGCATTAATGTTGAATAGCTTTAGTTTCAACAAAATGGTGCAACATATCATCATGTAACATGTGACACAATCAACTTATTGCAGGAAACATTTGATGAGTGTATAATTTCGTGTAATACTCTTGTGAATTGGCCTCCACAATCATGTGATATCACACCTGCCAATTATTTTCTGTGAGGATATGTGAAGTCGCTAGTCTATGCCAATAAACCATAGACAGAACACTTGGAAGACAACATTCGCTACGTTATTGCCAATATATGACCCTAACTGCTCGAAAAAGTGGTTGAAAATTGAACTTCAAATTGCGCGCCATTCGAAACAGTTGCAGCACCCTTGTGCGTAAAATCCTATTTAAACACTAATGGCATAAAATTACCTTTTTAATAAAGCCAATACCATGGCCATTATCACGACTTTTATGTTTATTCATTTTAAAGTTGTATACTTCTAAAAAATCACTCGTTATATACATTGAGTTTCACATAAATAGGCATTAAGGAACATCTTTTAAAGAAACCAATTTATGTTATTGTACACAGGGATGTAGAGCAGTATGCAACGGAATTTTTTCAGCTAATTCAGTTATAAATGACTCTTGTCTTGAATAAGTTCTATACATAACTTATTCAAAAAAATTATTTGAAAGCAAAAATTCAGTGATTTTATGAAATATTTATTAACATTTTGTGTGTAATTTTTAATAACTATAGTTGTCTATAATAACTATAGAAGAAACTTTCCTAATCATACAAAGTACATTGTAAGCATTTGAAACCTTTACCTAGAATTGTATTATCATGTAATGATCAATTAAAGAAAATAAATAAATTGTCTGTAGTGTTTTACATAATGTATATAATTCATTATTACGTATATATAATGTATATTATATATATAAAACATATTAAATTCATAATTATTGTTTACTTTTTCTATTGCAGCATTCTAACAATGGATAAATCAACAACCAACAGCAATACCCATGAATATAGTTGCATAATATGTGAATAACCAATTATTCACATATGTTTATCTTTGAATCAAAGTCAGATTTTGTTGAAATAATAAAAATAAGTAGATCAGTAACAACTTTGAGAACTGCATTATTTGAATGGTGGGATGGATTATTAGCTCACTTACAAACTGACTTTGTTTATGTTCATTCCAGTTGCCGTTAGAAATACATTAATACATTACATTGTAATCTATTAAAACACTAAATCTAACTTTACCTTCTCCTCCAAAAATAAAGCTCCAAGGTAACAATAATTTCTCTGGCTTCGATCGTAAAAATAACTGTTTCATTTGCGGGCAACAGCTGATAAGGCAAAGGAAGCAAAATTGAATAAAGATTGGGCGAAGACAAATAGTCCAACTTTGAATGACTCCATCCTGAATTTTCTCCATCACCTGCATTTATCTCCAAGATATGAAAGAAATTAATTAATTTTTATGTCGCCGATAATAACGAATGAATAACATTTTAATTAGAAAGACGAATATTCTCTTAAAGATCTTGAACAATAAAAGAGAACAGAACAGAAATAGTAATAAAACCTAATAAAAAAGTTTTTTTTCATGCGCACTAACAAAATATTTAAAAAACAACTGTAAAATGATTAGGCCTAGGATAATAAAATTTATTGTTTCGTATGTGTAATAACCCCCTCCATCACTCACATTTTGTACGTCCAATTCTTACTGGACACCTGTATATAATAAATATAATACTGTTTGGATGATGACAATATTCTCTTACTATTTCTATAAAATTTAATATATTCAATTGATTAATATAATCACCCAAATCCGTCATGTTTATATTCAGTGCTATACACATACTCTGTTTATATTCAGTGCTATACACATGCTCTGCACATGACCGAACCGTGGGACAAGCTGTATACCGTGCAATGAGGCAAGGTCTGTCAAAGTTAACTGTTCGACTCGACCGTCAGTACGTGGAACATATAAAATATGTTTCTAACTAAACTAACCCAATACTGATAATTGGGGGTACTGACCACATGTGGTGCGTATGGGCGTTAGATGTTTTTCTATCAGAAATACGTACAAAGCATACAGCCATTATTATAGATCATGTTTTCAAAGCAGTATTGTGTTTTTCAGTGGCATTCACCACCTTTTCGTACAAAGGATAATTAGTGGACTTGGGCTCTATTTATACCTACTAAAAATATTCTTAGAGCCATAACTTCAATCACAATTTAAAGCAACTGTCAACAAATCTCTCTTTATAATTAATCTGTCGAATAAGTCCAAATGATTATAAGTTTAATATTTTTACCTAGATTTAGCTAAACTTAGTTAACTTTATTTGTATCTTGCAACGCTAAAGATTTTTATTGACTAAATATTTTATTATATTAGAATACAGCGAATAGATCAAAATTGTTGTGATTAGCGAAGGCATCTTAATATATTTTTTTAACTTTATAATGTGGAAATTGTTCAATTTTTTGATAGTGAGAAGAAATTTTAACAAAGGTCTTCGTAATTCCAAAGGATAAAATGATTAATTCATGTTTTAACGATATACGGATGTTGGAAATGATTGTCAAAACTATTCAACAATAATACAGATTCTTCATCAGATTCATCACTCATATTTTTTATTTTGTTTGATTAATTAATTGTGTAAACCTACTAACTAATAATGTAACCCTATTTATATTATAACTTATAAATATTGTATAAAATTATCTTAACTACTAAAACAATATGATGACTGAATGACAGGTCAATAGAATGATAAAAAATTAAACTTATAGCAGCAGCCACATTATCACAGTTAATCTACAAAGAGGAGTTTAAAAAACCCTGGCCTAGCCGGAAAAAGTAATCTATAGCTGCGGCCACATTGCCATAGTAAATCTACAAAGAGTAATTTAAACAATCTAGTCCTGCCCGTAAAAATAATCTAAAGCCTAAATTTTCAATGAACCATAATTGATTTTGGAAATTTTTTACTGAATCATTGTTTAATTGGTGGTTTAAATTGTTGCTGGTCTCACAGTCCTTAGATCATTTCTGCCAAAGATACTTTATTACTATGTACAGGATTTAAATTTAGCAAAATCCAGATGACTATTATGTATCCTTTGTAGAACCAAAAAATTGTCTTCTCCGTTCTCCTGAATGTCTCCATTTTGACTATATATACTGATGTAAATATATTGTTTAATAATGCTGTACATCTCTATATTGATAAAACCTTATCAAAAATCATCCAAACAAACTTCAACGAAGCTGTTACTAAACATAATATGCACTGTTTCTAATAATTAAAAACGCCATTTATCACTCGAAGAAAAGTACAATTAATGACAAACTCACACAACGTTAGTAATATTACTTTCTGTTGTTTTTCATATATGTACTATTCAACAACAATCTTGTACATGTTAATCATTCCTCAACAATCTTGCACATGCTAATCTCAAGCCCTGTAATATTCACAGAGGTTCCTATGTTCTTAACACTGAACAACTTTTGTATTGAAAAAAATTTTACTTACTTTTTATACAAATTATTGAGATCACCTGTTAAATTTGTATGGAAAAACGTAAATTTTTTTTGTTTTGTTTAATTATAAAAATATATATTTACATAAGACACATTGTATAAGTCAACTATATAATCTTAAAATAACATTAAATATAATAATCAGAAGGCCTTCTTTTACGGAAGCAATTTCTATCTCAGAAACAACATCTTTTTAACAGTAAACATTTGGCAATACCTAGTACATCGACATACACGGAATAACAATCTTATGTCAACAGTTTGAATGATTGCGATAAATCAGCTCACGTCTTCTTCTCTCCTTTTCTTGAACCAATGCAGATCTGAAAAAATAATATTTGTTGAATTATAAATGTATTCACATATTTTGATAATAACAAAATAACACCTTACAATTAATTAATAACATCAGCGAATAACCATATCCCTGGCATTATGGACAGTGAGCCATAGGGAGTTCAGAATTAAATTCTATAATATTAGAAAGTATATAGCCCATACACCTAGTTACAATATAAGATTTTTGTGAGCATTTACATGTGTACGCACATCCATTAACCAGTCCATAAAACCCCTTTCAGCAGGTGTAGAGTTCGTAAAAACTAAGAATGAGTACATTGTATGTTGATGTCATGGAACTGAAGTATGTAAAAGTCTAAAAAAAAATAATTTTGAGATCCTTGTAACTCACCCACGCAACACGTAAAATTGAGGGTGAGAAACTCTAAAATATACAGCAGACAAAATGAATCTACCAATATTACTTTAATAGCTCTTTATTCCAATTAGGAAAAACATTGGTATCAATAAAAGTTACAGGTAAAAATAATAAAATGGAAGCAATTTCTATTACATCTCGGCTGCCAAATAATTGATATTAGGCTTATTTATATTTGTTACTTTCAACAAAGTATAAGCTGAACTAAGTGGTTTCTGCGCTAGTTTTTATATAATATTATTCACTCCCAGGCCTAAGTAAAGAAAACAATTCTCAAAGTAGCGAAAGTCTTTAAACAATAATATATTTCTGGAATTAAATCCCAGGCTTCCATTATTTAACCGTTTATCAATAGATATCAATATATGGGAAATTTTAGTGTTCCTAAAATTCCTTTGAATTCACTAAATCTTTATAAAAACTCTTCGTTTTTAGTTAACAGAAAATCAGGACAACTCAAACCGAACATTACTATTACGGACACTAGAACCCTTTTTCTTA